>CM039525.1:1934075-1981377 GCA_022433055.1 Begonia peltatifolia | reverse complement strand
CCCACAAACTCACGATGCGACAACTATAAACATTGAGAGTTTGTCAGATAAAAAATAAAATTGCGAAGCGGATTGTGCCTTGGTAAACAAATCAGTAATCTGGAGAGAAGAAATGACAAAAGGCGAGATGATGATGTCAAGCTGAAGATGATGACGGGTGACATGACAATTAATCTCAATATGTTTGGTTCGCTAATGAAACACTGAATTACAAGTAATCTGAATAGCACTCTGATCGTCACAATGTAACGGAGTAGGAAGACGAAGATAAAAACTCATATCTGCAAGCAACCAACGTAATCAAATAATCTCACAAGTAGTCGAGACCATGACACGATACTTAACTTCTGTAGAAGACTAAATAATAACATTTTGTTTCTTACTCTTCCACGAAATAAGTGAATAACCTAAGAAAATACAAAATCCAGTGGTGGACTTGCAATCGGTAGGATCACTGGTCCAATCAACAATGGAGTATGCACGTAGTTTGAGAGATGACATAGAAGGGAACAAAAGACTTTGAAACTAAGTGCCTTGAAGATACTGAGAATACGAAGAACAACAACCTAATGAACGGTAGTAGGAGCAGTAACAAACTGACTAACCATAATAGCATTCGCAATATCAAGACGTGTCACAGTAAGATAAACCAAACTATCAATAAAAGTACGATATAAACTGGGATCCGATAAAGAAAGACCATCCAACAAAGAGCATCGAGCATTAGTCTCAAGAGAAGTATCAACAATCTCATTGTCAGTGAGACATACACGTTCAAATAGATTAACTATACACGTTCAAATAGATTAACTATGTATTTTGGCTGGGATAAGAGATAATCTTTTTGGCAATAAGCGACCTCAATGCCCAAAAAATAACAATGCAAACCCAAGTCTTTCATAGCAAAACAACTGGCCAACTTAGACTTTAAAGATTCAATGCTATCTCAATCATCATTAGTAATAATCATGTCATCAACGTACAAAGATAACAAAATACGACATGCACTCGTATGTCTAACAAACAATACGGAATCATGATGACTATGACGAAAACCAAGTCTTTCATAACAAAACAAATGGTCTGCGTAGACTTTAAAGATTCAATCATATCTCAATCATCATCAGTAATAATCATGTCATCAACATACAAAGTTAACAAAATACGACATGCACTCGTATGTCTACACAAACAATACGAAATCATGATGACTATGATGAAAACCAAGCGAAGTAATTGCTGTGGGGAATATCTCAAACCAAGCACAATGTGCTTGTTTGAGACCATAAAGAGCCTTATGAAGCCAACAAACTTTACCAGATTTGTGGGCGACACCAAGAGAAGGTATCATATAGACTTCTTCGTAAAAATCACCATTCAAGAAGGCATTTTTGACATCCATTTGAGATATTCTCCGTCGACAAACAGAGGCAATTGCAATCATAGTGCGAACAGTCGTCATCTTTACAAGAGGGGCAAATGTTTCTTCATAATCCATGTCATACTTCTGGGAGTAGCTTTTAGCAACAAATCGGGCCTTGTATCATTAAATGGATCTATCAGACTTAGTTTTAATTTTGTAAACCCAACGAGAACCAATGATACGTTTTCCAGATGGCATCGGTATCAAATCTCAAGTATGAGTATGATAAAGAGCAATAAGTTCCTCTGTCATAGCATCTTGCCAAAGTGGGTCACGAACAACCTCTCTATCGAACAAAAGCTCAGAAAGATAATGAACAGAGGCAACAAATGAAGCAAAAGAACTAGAATAGGTAGAGTCAGCAAAATCAAGTTGTTTAGTAGACTTACGAGGTCGATTGGACTGATGGAGTGGAGGAATATCCACAATCTCAGGAGTTGATTGTGTAGTTGTAGGAGAATGAGAGGTAGATGTCTCGGGAATTAGACTCTGGCAATCTATCAATAGGAATAGCTGTAACTGTAGATAAAGTTTTCTCAGTGACAATATCGAAATGATCAATGCGAATGAGATCAAATTGAGTTATATGATGTCAACTAGCAGGAATAGAGAAGAAGAAAATATGCTCTTAAAACACAATATGACGAGAAACGTACAATTTTTGACTAACCGGATCAAAACAACAATATCCCTTCTGACCAATACCATAACCTAAAAAGACAAATATGGTGGACGAAGAGGACAATTTATTACGCTCGACGTATGGGTAAAGGATAAAACAAGTACAACCAAAGACTCATAAGGAGGAATAATCAGGCGCATGCTCATACAACTTTTCAAAACGAGACAAATCTGAGTTATGAAATGTTTGAATTCTATTAATCACAAGAGGAGCGGTAAGAATCGTTTCTCTTCAAAACTCATTAGGAATATCAGTTGACAATAAGAACGAGCGGGTTGTTTCAACAAGATATCAAAGTTTTCATTCAACAACTCCATTTTTTTAGGAGTGTCAGTACATGAGATTTGATGTATAGTCTCATCAGAAGCAAATAAATTGGAAAAATCGTTAGAAGTGTATTCATCTTCCAAATTACAATGAAAACACTGGATAATGGCTAACTGTTGTGTTTTTACAAAAAAAACCCTAAAGTTGGTGAAAATTGTATGACAATCAGACCTACGTTTCATGAGATAAACCCAAGAATATCGCGTGCAATCATCGACAAACAAAACATAATATCGTGAACCTTTTTTGGTAGGAATAAGATAGGGTCCCAAGCATCATAAATAACGAAATCAATTGAGCAAAAAAAAAAAAAAAAAAACTCTAGTAGAAGGGTAAGACTGAAATTTTGGCTAGTTTAAAATCACGACAATTAGAAATATCATGATTGTCTAGTCTTAATGTTTCTCTAGACACCAAAAAATTCTAAACGAAATCCTAAACGAAAATGCCATAAATAAAAAATAAAAGACGAATGATTCAAACGAAAAAAAAAAAACAAATTCACAATAGAACCTGCAACGTTTGATATTTTGAGTTGATCCAAAACATAGAGTTCCCCCTGCCTACGGCCTATTCTAATCACTTTCTAAGAGTGTAGGTTCTGTAAAGAACAAGTGCAGGAAGAAAAAGAGACTAAGCATCCAGACTCACATAATTGACTAACAAAGATGACACTAAGAGTAAGATTAGAAATATAATAATCATGAGAAAGAGACACAAAAGATGTAGCAATGGAACCAAACATTTACTAATGACATAGGAGTGTCATTAACAGTCATAATTGATACAGAGAATTAAGAGACAAGGAAACAAAAAAAGACAAATTAGGAGACATATGATGAGAGATACCTGAATCAAAGACCCATAACGAATGGGATATACCTGAGGAGCCAAACGAAGACGGACTTATATGAGAGGTGACTGACATAGCATGGGGTTGTAAGATAAGGAATTGTGAAACTGCTCAAACATGGATAGATCCAAAGACGGGGCAGCCATTGCATGATTAGGCTGAAGTGGTCGATATGTCCATAAAGTAGACTGTGGTGAGAAAGACAGTTGTTGCTGCGGCGATAGATGTTGTTGCAGCTGTGGTGGCCGCTGTTGTTGCTATGATTTACCCTTATTCAGCAATAACAGACACTGAGCCTTCCAATGACTATTTTGGTTACAAAAGGCACACTCATCACGAGAGACGTTAAATGTCGACTTATTTTGGTTACCATCCGAAGGTCGCTGTGGTACTACAAAGATAGATGAAGTAGGGAGTGGAATAGTTCTATTATCGACCTGAGACTTAAGATGAATCTCTTTAACTAACCGTTCATTAATCACCGAATCAACAGAAGGAAGAGCAGTATGATGTAGGATTGTCCCACGCAATCCATCAAAATCATGACGAAGGGTCATCAAGAACGGTACTAGACGCTGTGATTCTCTCCGGACGATGTAAGCTTAGAATAGGTGCAATTCTGATGGTTCTGTTGATGCCAACTGGTCTCGCATTGCTGACATGGCAAAATAAAAGTTTTGAATACTCATATCTTTCTGTTAAAGAGCTTGAATCTGTCTGCAGTTGATACTGTTTAGCAAAGTTAGATTGTGTGTATAATTTGGCCAAATGATGTCAAATCTCTCAAGTATTCTGAACACTAATGGAGTGCATAACATAGTTGTTAATCTATGTAATAATCTTTGAATTGTCAGACTTTCAAACTTCTAATAAGATCGCATAGTCAGTGACATTGCTGTCTGTAGGCATAACTCTCACATCTTTGACATAACGCCACATAGATTTCTCATGCAATAAATTTTTCATAACCTAACTACAATACGAGTAATTTTTACGATTCAATTGGATACTAATCGACCAAAGAGAATTATCCTTATAACCAGACATGATGAGGAAACAAAAAAAAAATCACATAATTCATAAATAATCTAACCAAAATAACATCAACAAAATACACAAATAATCAAACCAAAACAACCGAATCCAATGCAAGAAACTCAAACTTGGAAGAACGAACTAAATCGTAAATTCCAGCAGTAAGAACAAATATCCGAATCCAACCAAAGAACGCACACTGTTCGGCACTGTTTACACCACTGTTCGACATTGTACCTATTTGGCAATGTCCGTTTGCAACTGTTCACTACTGCTTAGCAAAACCCTAATCTCCGTTCTCTGATACCATGAGAAAATTGAGATACTAATATTAATATCAATAAAAAAAAATACACATAAAAATGTTTATATAGTTAAGATAAACAAAAAGAATAATAAAAAAAATTAAATTACCCTTATGAACTACTAATTATAATAATAATATATGCTAAAAGGTATCATTTATCAGTGCCCCACTTTCGAAATGTCTTTGGAAATATATTTAGCTTTTCTCTAGCTTCCCCAACCATTCTGTGAACAACCTCAATGTTAATCAGTACTTGCCATGATGAACATAGTATCCTTCAACATATAGGCACGGGTTCTTCTAGTTCAAATATTCATTTTATCAATGAAGAAACTGTTGCAACTGATTTTAGAGATAAAGGGAGCCAAATTATATTTGTCATTGTCACGCTCAAAATGGGATCCGAGATAAAACGAAGAAAAGCCAACCCAAAATAGACCGAATTGCTTGACTTTTTTCTTTGAATATTTATTATTTTAGTTTAAGTTTTACAAATTGATTACAAGTCAAACAAAACAACTAAGATAAAACTAGATCCAACTGTGATATCAGATAGTGTAATAATATATGTCTAATATTTGTGCAAAAATTTAAATAAGATAAAAGATAATCAAATATTCTAACCTTACTGTAAATAAAATAAAAGCTTTTTAAAAGAAAAACTTCTAAGGAAAAATTTACATTAAAAATATTAACGGAGAGTCGTTTGGAGTGAATTGTCTGTCTCAATAGGAGTAAAGTTTTGTTTTCAGTTTTTAATTAAATACAATGTGTTAGCATGCCATGGTGAAAACATTTCATAAAAATGATTTTAAAAAATATACAAAGGGCAAATGTTAAAATAAAACATTGTTGTACAATATAAAAAATTTAGTGAAACTATACAATGTCGTACATAAAATTTAATCTCTATCTCAAAATGAGTCTGCAATAACCAAAGGCCAAGCAATACACTAAGTCTGAAAAACATCGAGCCCAAAAATTGAAGTCTTGGTACTTAGTCATATTATACTAGCATCATAATTAGAACGGTTTTTCATATTCTAAAAATTTTAAATTTTAGACTTAAAATAACCTAAGAATTGAGTCAGAAGTCTAATTCGGGTCTAAAACATCCCCTAAAATAACCAAATTCAGCCCAAAAATAGGGCCCCGTGTTCTGAGGCGTGGCCACCCCTAAAATTTTAACCCAGGCCACGGCTTAGCACGACGGGTTGACGCTGAACAATCCTTCCTTTGCTGGATTTCTCCATTAATTTCGGTGAAGTTGCATCCCGACAATTCCAACCTATCATATGCTTAACAAAATGCTTAAAGTACTTCCAGAAATGAAACTTTATTCCTAAAAAGTTCAAATCTTTTGTACAATAACATTTAAGATCATCACGAGCAGATAATGGATGAAATTTTTGAATTATTATACATCTGAAGATACTATCTTTGTGAGATGCCGAGCCCTAACCTTGTTGTTTGAGTTTGATTCTTTTTTCCTAAAATAAAGAATAAATTCTTACGTAAAGTCCAATTTACATACTCGCAAAAGGAAGTTTTATTATTTCTCCACCCAATTTCTTCAGCAACAATTTCCCAACACTGATCTACAGTTTCTCAAACCAAAAGATCATCCATTTTTTATATTAGCATTCTGTATTCCTAAAAAGAAAATGAAGGATGCCGAAGAAAATAATAGGAACAACCCACCTCCAGACAGATGAACAGGATGCTAGAAATAGCTAAGGGGAAAGACGTTGATCCCCCACTTGTTGAAAAACCAAACAAGAAAATAAAAAAATAATAGACACCGAAATTTATACGAAAACTCTAAAAAAAAAAATCACGTCAGAGGAGAACGACCACTAATGAAAATGGGTAAAACTGAGTTTTACGACGCAAATATTAATAAATAGAAAAAATCACGAAACTTTAATATTGACTACGGGCCTAACACGAGTATGACCCATTATGAATCTGAATCTACACATGTGGCCCAGAACCCAACAAACTCCCTCTCCAGCTCATGCGGTGGGCTCTAATAAGTTCGCTCTTCGTCGACATGCTTCGAGTTTCTCCTTCGGCAAAGCCTTTGTTAACATATTTGAACCGTTCTTCATCACAATTAATCGAGCCTTGTACCTTAGCTGTGAGTTTGCATTTTTTGTCTATAACATGTAGACTCATTTATTCTTGTGAGCTTTTTTCCCTTGCGATAACTTCACCAAATTATAAGTGCAGTTCTCGTAAAGAGATTGCATTTCTTTTTCCATAGCTTTCGACCACTCTTTTTTCTCATTAACGAAAGTGGTATCTTGGTAAGTGTTTGACTATCCAGCATTTCTGAGCATCACTCTTTGGTGGATCTTCTTAAAGGAGGTGCATATGACAATTCTTTAATCTCTTTTCGACTTGTTCAGTCGATTTAACATTATCAACTGTGGGGACTTCGCTATTTGTAGGACCGGTATCATGCTCCTGTTCCGTTCTCCCTTGATCGGAATGCTCTGCAGGAGTAAAAATTGGATCCAAATCGATCAGATTATCATTGTAACTCTCTGTTATTTATGTCTTATTGATGTCTTTGATGCCCTGCTCTTCTACAAACACTGCATCTCGGCTTCTGACAAATGTTTTCTGCACCGGATCGTAGAAACTGTAGTCAAACTCATCAAGACCATAATTAATGAACACACACAACCTCGTCTTCACATTAAGCTTCAACCGCCTTGCACCCAAAGATGCACAGATGACTATAAGAAGCTTCTTTTACAGACCACATTTTATCCGGAACTTCGAAACCCAACGGAACACTCGACGTGAGATTCAAAATATGAACTACTGTATTCAAGATTTCACCCCAAAAGAATTTCGTCAACTGTGATTGCGAAACAAGCATCTCGCCCTCTCAACAAGTGTCTTGTTCATTCTCTCAACTAACCCGTTCAACTGAGGTATAAAACTCTTCGTCGTCAAGATTTTCAGTTGACATCAGATTCATGCGGATGTCGAGAATATGCTTCACACTTCTCAAAACCAAGATTTTACCGGTGTCGGCCTCCAAATGCGCGTCTCACATACCAATGAATTTTGCAATTCCATCATTTATCATCATTGTACTTCCAAAGTTACGGGAAGTATAAGACGTGAAGAAATCTCTTCATGAAGTAGCACGTACCGAAGCCCCATTATCGATCACCCAACTCATATCTTGGTAGATGAAATTTACGATGCCTTCGTCGTACACACTAAAGAGATCCTCGGTAGCCATGGCTACATTCTTGTCTGTGTCACCTCATTCGGTTTTCTTTTCTTTTCCCTTGGCATTCAAATTTTTTCGAAGAAACTTTCGACAAAAATCTCTTGATGTGTCATTTCTTGCCTCCAATGATGACACTCAAAATGGTGTATTTTCCTGCCTTGCCTTGACTTCGATTTTTGTTGTCCAGACCTTTGCTTTGACTCTTCTCTTTGTTTTTGATGACCAAAACGTCTGACTGTAAAGAAGAACTCGTTGACTTTTTTCTCATCTATTCATTCAGAATATTACTCTTGACTACATCCATAGCCAAAACACCATCTGGGGCGGAGTTGGACAACGACATTCTGAATGACTGCCATGAGTTCAGTAAAGTTCCAAGAATAATCAACCTCTGAACTTCTTCATCAAACTTGATTTTCTGATTGATAATTGCTTAAAAAGTATTCAAATGGCTAGTGATCGGTCATAGTTTTTCCATTCAAGTATTTCAGATTTAGAAGTTGCTTGATCAAAACCAACTTGTTATTGTCGGTCTTCCGATGTACAGTTCCTGAAACTTTTTCCATAAGCTTTGAGTGTTTTTTTCTTCACTAAAATAGTTGATGACGTTATCTTCTACCCACTGTCGAATGTCACCGCACATTTGATGATAACACAATTCTCATTCGATGTCAGATTTAACTGCTAATTTTGTACCAGCAAATAATAGTATTTCACATAGAGAAGATCATTTATCTTCCTTTTCACACATGATAGTTGGAATCGTTCAACATACCTTCCAACTCGAGTTATTTTCCATGATTCAAAATTAATCTCCCAAATAATTTCAGAATTCAATTATAAAATCCCAAATTTGATCACAAAAATTTCAAAATCAAATATCTTAAAAATTTCTCAATCAAGAAATTCTTCCACCCAAAAAAATTCCAAGAAACAGTACACAAAAACTGTTTCTACTTCAAGTGAAAAATCAAACAGGAAGAAATCTCAAGTAAACACTACTGACTCGGCAATCACTGGCAGTGACGAACGAGAGCAACGGCAACAGTGTTGTTCGTCGTCGGCCATGCGGTGTGTCTGATTTCTTTCACCGAGTCGGCGACTCTGTGTGGCGGTGGGTTCTGTGAAACACCATGCGAAACCAGCGACAGTGGACGACAGAGGCAAAGGAGAACGAATCTTCCTCACGGCAACGGACTCTGTCGGCGTGGCGTGTTTTGAACGGCAGCCTCTTCTCCTTCTCTGTTCTTTGTGGCGAGAATAACATAGCAAAGAAAAAAGAATTTTCTTTTTCTTTTTTTTTTATTTTCTAATTTCTTTTTTCAAAATTACAAATTCGTAAAACAGTTCAATAACTTCGATAAATCAAGCACTGATTTTCGAAAACCTTCAACGTCGCTCTGATATCAATGGTTGAAAAATCGAATAAAAAATCGAAAAAAATAATAATAATAGACATCAAAATTTAAGTGGAAACTCTATAAAGGAAAAAAAAACTACTAATAGAGGAAAACGATCACTAATAAAAATCGGTATAATTGAGTTTTGCAAGTCAAGTATCAATAAATAGAAAAAATCATGAAATCTTAATATTGAATACAGGTCTCGTAACTCATTATGATTCCGAGCTCGCTCTGCCAAACGGGGAGAACACTCCCATGGTTTCAACAACCACCCTCAGATAAGGGGGGATTCAAAATTCAAATACTTTTTTTAAACAACGGTTTTCACATTGTTAGTACATTCTTACATATGATTTGGTTGATAATATGACACATCTTTTGCAGAGATTTGTCTTACAACAATTTTACTGGAGCAATGCAATCTAGTTGCCAAATGTCAACTCCGTAAGTTATTTCCGGTCAAAGATTGTTAATCATCTACTTATCTATCTCTCTTTATATATAATATAATGAAATTATTTCGACTTACCGTGCATTGACTTCCAATATCATGCTATAGGAATTTAGTTTCCAGCTATTTACCAGCAGCAAACCAAAAGTAAGAATCTTGACTCAACAAAATATAATTGTGTTTTGTTACTGTTCACGAAATGAAAAATCTAAGTGGTTCTATATTTCCAACTACCAGAGTATATTGGTGCTTAAAGAAGGATCTTCCATGCTCTGGAAAGGCTGAACGTAAGTACAAATATATTTAAAATGTTCAATTATGTGAAAATGTTCTGTTATAGGTATTCTTTCTAGTCATTTAAATTGGAACACAATTGCGAAGTGAAGTTTTTTATTCTCTTGGGGCGATGTTTGCCGCAGTTCTGTTTACATAATTCATTTCTTGCACAGTAATTAATTTCTTGTGCATTAGAGATTTAAACACGCTTAACTGATCATGGGAGCTGACAAGCTATTTTATAATACATGATTGTCTATGACTTCAGATCATTCCCTGTTTATCAATTGTGGAGGAGAAAGAATGGAAATTGATGGTAACATCTACGAAGAGGACTTGTTTGCTCAAGGTCAATCAAACTTTTATTCAGTTGGAGAAAGGTGGGGTTATAGCAGTACAGGGATTTTCATGGGTAATAGGAATGCTCCTAACTTAGCTAATAACTCATTTGGTCTGACTGTGAGTGCTCCAAGCTTCTACGAGACTGCTCGACTCTCCCCCTTGTCGCTTAATTACTACGGCCTCTGTCTTCGAAAGGGAAGCTACAATGTCAAGCTGCATTTTGCTGAAATAATGTTTTCGGATGACCAAACATTTAGTAGTTTGGGGAGGCGTATATTTGATGTCTCGGTTCAAGTGAGTGAAAGTTCATTTTGCATTAATCTACAGTGGGCATATATTTTATATTGATCAGTGAAAGCTGATTTTGATCATGATTTAAGAACTAATTCAACTCTTTACAGGGAAATTTAGTTTTAAAGGATTTTAATGTTGCGGAGAGAGCTGGGGGAGTTGGTAAGGGCTTCATTTACGAGAATAAAAATGTTTTCGTTAATGGCAGCACTCTAGAGATCCACTTATACTGGGCGGGTAAAGGAACTACTGCTATTCCAGACAGAGGAGTTTATGGCCCTCTTATATCTGCGATCACAGTAACACCAAGCAAGTGTCCCAACAGAGTGATCATCTTTTGTTACAGAATTTGATGTTGAGACTTTAATCAATTTCGTTAATTTTTATGACATATCAGAGTGATCATCTTTTGTTACAGACTATGATGTTGAGACTGGAGGTTTATCCGCAGGAGCTATTGCTGGTATTGTAATTGCTTCGTGTGTGGTAGTTATATTGGTACTTGTAGTCCTCCGAATCAAAGGTTACATATGTGCAAAAGAGATTGAAGAAAGTGGTAAGATTTATGCATTTTAAGCTTTACACTGCCATATTTTCACTGCTACTTCTCTAGTGGGTTAGCAGGATACTTTTTTTTAAATCTGTAGATTGTTCGAGGAAGCTAAGCTTATGCTAAATTGAAACAAACTGTAATCAACTGTTCTTGGTACACTTTTCAGGGTGTGAGCGAATAACGTTGAAGTTTACTTCTGTTGGCGTTATAATGGTAGCAATAAAAGATTTGTGAATGTATTTCAAATTTTTTTATAATTGCTTATTCTTGGTAAAACTTTCAATGTGAATATTATTTAAAATTTTTGCTTAAGAAATGAGAATGAGAGGGCGCTTAAGAAATGAGAATGAGAGTGCAAGACAAATCAGCATGAATCTCACATTTCTCAGGAATAATGTCACTGTAAAACATCAAAATATGTGTCCGCATATTTTTAATCGGTTATATGTTTATTTGAGTGGTGTTAAAGTTGCCTTTCGAAAAATTGGCATTACAAGTTTCTTTTGTTTTCTTCAGAATTACGTGGCCTAGAATTGCAAACAGGCCATTTCTCTTTGAGACAAATTAAATCTGCTACAGGCAATTTTGATCCTCAAAATAAGATAGGTGAAGGAGGCTTTGGACCAGTATACAAGGTAAACTGACTAGTATTATTACTTTCATGTCACTTGTGCTTAAGAATGCAAATTGAAATCTTAAATGTATAAACCGCATACTAAAATATTTTGACCAATTATGGCAGGGAGTCCTTTTAGACGGATCTTTAATTGCCGTTAAGCAACTTTCCTCAAAGTCGAAGCAAGGGAATCGGGAATTTGTCACTGAAATTGGCATGATATCGGCTTTGCAGCACCCAAATCTTGTTAAGCTTTATGGATGTTGCATTGAAGGACATCAGTTATTGTTAGTATATGAATACATGGAAAATAATAGTCTTGCTCGTGCTCTCTTTGGTAAATTCTTCAGAGTGCTTTTTGTTGCCTGGTTACACGCTTTCAAGAATAGATTTGAATTACTTGTCTTTTGTTTTTTTTTTCTTATTCTTTTCAGGTTCGTTGGAACACCGGCTCCACTTAGATTGGGGAGCAAGGAAGAAGATATGCATGGGCATAGCAAGGGGATTAGCTTATCTTCACGAGGAATCAAGGTTGAAAATTGTACACAGAGATATAAAGGCCACAAATGTGCTGCTTGATAAAAATCTAACAGCAAAGATCTCTGACTTTGGTTTGGCTAAGCTTGATGAAGAGGAGAATACCCACATAAGCACTCGGATTGCTGGAACAATGTATAACACTCTCTCTCTCTAAGCAATTCTTATTTCTTAATGCTAGATTAATTATGATAAGATGTAGTTTGGAATTCTGAAGCATCTTTTAAAAGAAGTATACTCATTAGAAATCAAATTGTAGTCTATAATGCTAAAATGAAGTTATATGTTATATTGTGACTCATTAATTGAAGAAAGAATGCTTTGTCATTTCTTAGAGTTTCCTAATAGTGACAGCTTTTTTTTTTTTTTCTCATTAGAGGCTACATGGCTCCTGAATATGCAATGAGGGGTTACTTAACTGACAAAGCAGATGTCTACAGCTTTGGTGTTGTGGCCTTGGAGATTGTCAGTGGAAAAAGCAACACAAATTACAGGCCAAAGGAAGATTTTGTTTATCTCCTTGATTGGGTAACAGCTCTTCCTCTTTTAAGCATAACATTATGTAAAATGTCTTTCCATTATTGTCTTCTTTTCTTATATGTGTCAATCATTACTAGAAATGGGTGATGTTGAATAGGACCATTGTTTTCTTATCTTCTAAAATAACAATTGGAACTTCTCTTCAGTGCATTTTCTGTCTTTAGAAATGGGTGATGTTAGCATTATCATGAACAAAAGTTTTTTTTTTTGGTTTGGTTTTGGGTACTTTTGCAGGCATACGTCCTGCAAGAGCAAGGCAATCTTCTCGAACTCGTTGATCCGAGCCTTGGTTCAAACTACTCGAAGCAAGAGGCGATGAGGATGCTCAATTTGGCTCTATTATGCACCAATCCATCTCCCACTCTCAGGCCACCCATGTCCTCTGTAGTGAGCATGCTGGACGGCAAACTTGCAGTTCAAGCATCCCTAGTCAAACGCACGATGGATCAGGACGCAAGATTTAAGGCCTTTGAGAAGCTTTCACAAGACAGCCAAACTATGGTCTCCTCAATCCCTCGGGACAGTCTTGCTCAGAAAAGCACGTTAGTGGACGGGCCTTGGGTCGATTCCTCAGTTTCCGTTGAAAGTATAAATGAGACCCATGATTGTTCTCCATCAAGTAAGCTCCTTTAGGATCTTTATTATTACCACTTGATACGCATTATCAAAAAGTAATATCTGTAAAATAACTATAATATTGTACTTGTATGGAATTTTTTTTACAAAGTGAGAAGAATTACCAAAATATATAGCAGACTAAACCCTTTAAAAATGAGATAATGTGTTTCATTATACCATAAGAAATCAAATATGCTAAGATAAGGGAAGATTAAACTAAATAAAATATTTAATAATAATAAAAGAAATCAAATTGTTCTTCTCGTAGTCTTTCATGTCATTCACATAATTTTAATTTTATAATATTTATTTTCAAAAATTCAACTATCTCCTCATACACAATATATTTATTGATATAAAATCTAATGTTATCTATTCAATTCGATTTTTAATAATATATGTATATATTTTGTATGTTAAAAATTTAAATAATACAATAAAATTAGGGTAATTATCGATTTTAACTTTGTACTATGCATTTTATTTTCGTTAACCTCTTATACTAACAAAATCGGAAAACCAAATCCTGTATATTGATTATGTTATTAGTTTTAACATTTGATAAACAATTTTGTTAAACTGTCATTTAAAAAATTACTAAACGATATTGAATTTACTTGAAATTTTTACTGCATGACTACTTAATAAGAAAATAATATGAAAATTTTCGTGATTTTTAAACACATATGATTTATTGTAATTTTATTTTAGTAATTGATAAAAATATTATAATAAATCATACAAGTTTTAGAAAATCACGAAAAGTTTTCTATTATCTATCCATAATGAATATGTGAAAACATTGTCAAATAAATCTAATATCTTTTGGTATTTTTTTAAAATTAATCTCAGTTTTTTCTTTACTTTATAAATTAATTTTTTTAAAAAATACAAAAAGATATTGTATTTATTTGAAAAGATTTTCGCATGTTCGCTACTTAATGGGTAGATAATAGAAAAATTTTTGTGATTTTCTAAAACTTGTATGATTTATTATAATATTTTTATCAATTACTAAAATAAAATTACAATAAATCGTACATGTATTAAAAAATCACGAAATTTCAGACTATCTTGTCATTAAATAGTGAACATGTGGTAAAAATTTCAAGTGAATTCAATATCATTTGCTCATTTTTTAAATGAGATTTTAACGAAATTATTGATGAAAGGTCAAAACAGATAATAAAATCAAAGTACAGGATTTTATTTGCTGGTATTTTTAGTATAAGGGCGAACAGAAATAAAGTGCATAATACAGGATTAAAATCGATAATTATTCAAAATTATTATTTACAGAAGTTTTAATAATTTAAAATAATATATTGCATTTCTAAAGTTGAACCCAAGTATGCAAGTTTGTTTAGTTGTATTGTGCAAGTAATATTGTACATTTTATCTTACAGTATTATTATTAAGCATTCCTAGAAACGAGGGTACTTTCATTAACAATGTAACTATACGTTTATGCAGCATGCTAATCTCTCTCTCTCTCTCTCTCTCTCTCTCTCTCTCTCTCTCTCATACTACACAAATAAGATGAAACAGTATAGATAGAGAGAGAGAGAGAGAGAGAGAGAGAGAGAGAGAGAATGTTGATGTTAGTACAAGTGTCCATTAAAAGAAATTAAAAAATATTGAGATAATATATAGAAAATGAGTGGGTAACATCCGAGAGAAATTAAAATTTGCCTTTCCATAAATTTGAATGGAATGGAAAAAGAAAATTATAATTGAAGGTTAAAATGATAATTGATCAATAGAAACAAATACTCCATCTAAATAAAGAAACAAAATAGAAATAATAAAAAAGAAAAGAAATAAATAAACATACAAAGGATTTATATGATTCGAACATCAAAGGCTTAATCGTTCTTCAACATTGTTAATCGTTAGCTTAACGACTTGTGGCACTTCAAGTATCGATATCTCATAAATACAATTCGTTGAACCAATTAATTTATAAATAAAAATTACGAATTACACATACATAACATAATTACACAATTTCACGAGTGTAAATTTCATTGAAAGTACAATCCAACGTTCAAGGCAAGATCGAAAACTACAAGTTTTTAATCGAGATTTACACAGAAAATCTAATTTCGAACACTAAACAAACTAGGTAACAACACAAATTATGCAATATAAAAAACAAACTAGGGCAGTATTTTCTTCTTTCATCTTTCAAAGTCTCCCCTGTAATTTTTTACTCTGAAATGAAAGGAATATGGAAAATATAATGTTATATTTAATTTCCAAACGTGTTTATTTGTTGATATATTAAATAATAATTTATATAATTAATATAATAAATTAATTATTTATAATTTATTATATTAAGTACAACTAAATTGGAGGAAAGAGCAAACTAACATTGTTACAAAATATAATTGTTTTTCAAACTTTTACTGATTATCCAGCAAATATTAAGAACATTCAAATAATAATAAATTGACTAATGAAATAAAAAGAAAATTAATTGTGGTTTTTCAAGATATTTAATAAAATTCCCTTACATGAAATATAAATTTACTCTTGATGTATAGTCAATGTTGTATTTATGTATATTGATTAGTAGGTCTACTATAAAAACGTAACCATAATGAATTTTCTACAATATTAATACACTATTCATACTCTCTATTCTTGTTTACCGACGTATTAAATAATTAATAATACAATTAATGAATTCTTTGACCTGTTTGTAATTTATTATTGAAATAGATGTACCAATCACCATTTGTTCTTTGGAGAAAGCAAAAATTAGCATTAATGAAACTATAATCGAAACTGACAAGGGAGCCCTCCATAAATAGATACAATTCATTGTAGAAATAGTCGAGTGAATGTCCAAAAACCAACCAGCCAATTATAACTTGAGAAAAATGAAATCAGCAATATATAAAGGTTAAAAATAAGCAGTTTGATCAAACAAACCTTGTCCTTGAACTCCCAAGAGTCAGCTCGAGATCATCTGATCCACTATCTTCATGGATCCACTCTCCTTCCCAAGCCTTGACAACTATCCGAGTTGCACTGCTTCCAAATGCAAACTCATCTAAAACAACTTCAGCCATTGGAATGTCTGCAGTGAGATCAGAGCCTGCTGCAAGGGCAGGAGAGCATGTTCGGCTTTGCCCGGGAGTCCAGGTACGCAATCCACCACAAGCCAAAGCCTCTTCCTTAAAGCCACAAGGGTTAGATGAGATGAGGCTGAATGTTGGAGAATTAGTTCCACTGTGAGGAATTCTATGCCCGGAAAACCATTCTGGATCCGGAAAAATTTTTCGACCCGGGCTCGGTGGAGTAGAGGATGGTATGGCCTGTTCTTCCCAATTGGCTTTAATTTGGGGTGTTATGGCAGTCGGGGAGCTCAACGGTGGGGTAACTGGAGCACTGATAGAGCCTCCATGGATGTAGTGATGAGGGAGCTTAGAAGAGGAGGCATATGATGAGGCAGCTGAAAGATTTTTAAGCCATGGGATGAGGGAATTTCCATCCGTCGTCGGATTGGCAGCAGCATAAGATGAGGTTGGACTGGGAAAAGAAGAAGAACCGGGGCTTGGATTGTAGGAAGCACAAGGACTATGTTGCTGTGACGAGCACGCAGTGGCTGCCAGTTCAACAAGATCTAATCTTGCAACATGCTTATATCCCTGCACACACACAAACACATATATATCAAAGAGAATCGTCAATGCAGAATCATCAGGGTTTGGCATTTATCATGTCACGAGAATCGTGTTTGAGAGCTTTTGAAACTCATTTTACCCATACATATGAAGCAGATGATCATGTCTTATCACTCGAGATGTTTTAGAGGTCACTCATCATCCTCGCATCGACTGTTTTAACCTTCCAGGAGTAGCCACTCCATGTAAATGGTCTCATCATGTCTTTGTTGTTGACAAAGTGATAGTGGTTAGGACTAATCATCCTTATGGCAATAAATAGTTCTCAAAGACGAGCATAAATACAGGAAGTACTGGAGAGTTATAGAGACCGACTGATATTATGTCATACTCCGCAGGCACCAACCTCTGTGGAGACCCCAGTCCCAAGATTTGGCTTCTTCCCGCACCCAAATTGTATGAAAAAAAGTGATTTTTTCACGAGACTAACACTCCCTAAACACAGTCAAAAGAAAGACAGGAACAGCAATCAGATGTACTCGGCCAGTTAGTGGACCCCATCCTAGTAATTAAAAGTCTAGAAGGGCTAAACTTGAATCTACCTCAACTACAGCAAACAAGTAAAGGAAATTAGGAAAGAACAGAAGAATTCAAGCTCTTAAATTTGTTAACTTTATATTGTGAAAGATGCTACCTTTATTGATTCAGAAACTCAGATAAGGGAAGGGATGACTGACTTTGATACCAATAACAAAGGACGAAAAATGAGCTGCAAAATTCCATAAAAAGAAGAAACCCATCACGGGCCCTGGGAAACCTGACAATTCCAAAATCGTAAGCTGCTGCAGACCGACAGAGAGCAGAGCTTTATGTAGCAGAAAGGAAAGCAGGGCATCTCTATCAACTCTGCCTCCAGGCCACAGTAAAAGAAGGTACTCAACGAGCAAAAATGTCCTTAGAAATTGAAAGACCAGTTGCATTTCCAAAAGTGGATAAGGGCATCTTCATCTCCTCGAGATCTACCCAAGTTTCAGGGTCTCAGACTCCGAGTCATCCATGTCCCCAAAAAACAATACAGAATCTCGTGCTTCACGAGAAAAAAGTATGAGGGAAAGCTTAACCACACCTCAGATCGAATCGAACTTGCGCCGGTCGTAAATAAAGACAATCGTCAGACCGGACAGTTGAATCAGAGACCATTCATGAACAGCAAAAGTCCACGAAGATAGCACCGTCCGTCACTCATACAAAATTAGTATTAATTTCGTAAAATTAAGCAACCAATACACGAGAAGATTTGCCTACGAGGTAACCTGATAATTGGTTAGAGCTTATCCTGAGAAAAGCGTTCAAGTTCTTACTATATCCAACACACCCAGATTATACTGAGCCATGAGCAACGAAGTGGATCACTACCCCCAAAAATAATCGAATTGGCTCGCAGAAATTTTCTAATCAACTCACCGGGTGAAACGAAATAATAAAACAAGCAGTTAGAGTGGCTACCCAAATATCCCCCTAGCATAATCAGTACAGATTTGCCATCTGAACTCAATCTGATCCAGTTCAAGTTACTGTCTAAATATATTTAAGTCATTTGGGGAGGGAGGGAAATAATGAACGGAGATGTTTACAAAGGACGAAATCTTTAAACGAGAAGTAAAAAATGAGAGTAGTAATGAACGAGTACCTTACGGTAGGTGGTGCCGTCTGATTCAACTGTCCAACCGGCCTCGTCGCAGAGAGCTTTCAGGACCTCATTGTTATCGCAATGCTTGGGGAGCTTATAGTTCCCGTACATTCTTAGGCCAGAGAAGATCTTAGCAGCAATCGCTCTCCTCCTCCTCTCCCTTCTCATGTTGTTTTCCCTCTCCCTCCATGTTGGTAGCTTCGTTCCTGAAGTCATCTCTCTCTCCGACACGTTCTACTACTGTGCCAGAAGCCAATTGCTATAAGTTTGATAAACCAGCTTCTCGCTTTCTCGCCAAAGAATACGACGAAAAATGGGCTCGACGGAGCTAAATTACAGCTCAAGAAAGAGAATCAGAGATCGGGCGAGCTATCTTTGCAAACAATGAAGTACTACCGGCGGGTCGAAACTGAGAGTCGAAGATGTTTGACATGAACAGAAAGCTATCTCACTCAAACTGCTTTTCTACTTTCTCTGCAGAATAACGAGTGGAAAAGAATGTAATAACAACCCCTCCGGCCGATGATCGTGGATGCCGATCAGATCCCTACGGACGACAATTACATGTAAAAAACTGCCGGATCAAACAATCGTTCAACCGGAGGGAAGGTTCGACCGGGAAAGCGATCTGTGAAACCAGAAGTAGGTTTTCGGGAATCCCGGAAAACACCTGGGGTGTGGGATTTGAGAGGTGGTGATCTAAATACTAAATACATCCAACGGTAGTAATTAATTGAACAAAAGGTGTTTACGGGTTTGCCCCTTGAAATATGGAGCATTTTCTTTTACCGTTGATATTTTATTATTTACTTTTTAAAAATAACACATAAATTTAGGATTAAATCCAAATACGAATCCCACTATGCATTTGATTTTTTTAAAAAAAAGCTAAAATCAACTTTTTATCCAAAAAAAAAAGCTTAAAGTATTGAAAACGTGCAAAAAAAATATATTTGCGGCAAGCTGATATGGCCTCGCGTTCAGTTTTCTGAAGGAGAACAGTATGTCATTCTCTCAACGCGACAAACCATTCTCCGTGGACCTGCGCAGGTGAGGACAGTTTGCCGTTATCTAGACGCGGCTTTTTTTTCTCCTTCATAATTCTTAACGCGGAGGATCTCTAGCCTTAAAATTGTCCCTACGTGCGACAGTTTGTTGTTCTTATAATGCGACAAATTGTTCTCCTTCAGAATTCTAAACGCAGGGGCATATGCGAGGGTCAACATCCCCTGCTTGGAGAACGGTTTGTCATTCTAGGGACGCGACAACCAATTTTAAGAATGTTTTTAAAATGGTTTGCCACGTCCATAGAACAGCAAACCGTTTTCACGAACGCGGGGGATGTTTACCCTCAAACAACAAACCGTTCCGCGTTAGTATAACGTCGGGTGAGGGTCATTTGGACGATTTTTCATTCGAAATCTGACTTTTCTCTTGGCCAAATCCCTAAACCCGAGCGTCATGCCACCAAAATCATCCAAATCCGAACGATTTTTGCCAAAATCTTAAAAACCTGACAATTTTCTTTGAGAAAATCTCAAAACCGAGCCAAATCCAAAAATCTGAGCCTATTTTCGCCAGATTTTGATTTTTTCGCCAGATCCGTTCTTTTTTCAACAAATCCATGCTATTTTTTTTTTCCAAAAATCCAAAAAAAATTCAAATATCTGATAAATCCCTAAATTCCAAAAAATTCCTAAATTCTAAAATTGCCCCTTAAAATATTTATAGGTCGAAAAGCTTTACGGCAGAATTTACAAGGTGACCCATCAAACTAGGTGTCGAATGAAATGTTCAATCGCCTCCTGGTTGTTTTTCGATGGAGTTCCGAACCTCGGCGTGTAAGGAGCAGTACGAGCAAGATACGAGAATCCGCTCGATCTTTTATGGGAAGACTGTCAACTTTAGTAGTTGGAAGTGTTTGAGGATAAAGGAGATGCTTGACAACATCACCGTCCACGGGGTATACAACATGCGGGCGAGAGTTGCGACAGAATTGTTCGCTTATTATATGCAAACTCGTATAGTACGGGGTGACGGGACACTTGAAGATGTACCTTTTTGATAGAGACATTGTCGTAAATGCAACTCTTATCAATGAGCTACTCTGATTTTTCGTCAACGACGCAGAGCAATATTATCACGCTTGCAAATAGTGTGACTTTGCTAAAACAGAAGAGTGATTAGAGTTCTTTCGGAAAATCCACTGTAATGCGGAGATTGCAGGGTTTGTGAATTCGAGATTGAGGGATTTGAACATCAAAGATTGGGTTTTTCACAATTTGATCAGCCACACTATCCTGTCGATGGATGGACATATAGATCGCATCAGCTGGATGGATCTTTACGTCATGGAGAAGCTCTACACTAGCATGATGTTCGACCCGGGATACATGATTGTAGGTCATATGGAGGAGATCGATCAAACCAAAAACAAGAATCTACCGTACGAGACCTTAATTTGGAAGATCCTTCAGCGAGCTCAGATTCAGCCTCCTGCGGGAGAGCATATGAGAGCACACAGATCTTTCAATGTATTTGACAAGACTTATTTGATTCGAATGAACCTAGTCGAAGTCGACGAGTCTTGAATGGTTAAGGGACATCTCGAAGCCTCTATATCTCAGGATATTCTGATGAAGGACACCCCCTTCACCGAGGACGCCACCACACCGCCATTGTACCCTTACGAGGGTAGTATGTGGAAGCAGAGGTTGGAGGATATGTGGGAGAGAAATTACGAGAGTATGCAGGATAGGTTGGGTCAAATGTTGAATCATACGTGGGAGAGATGAGCCTAGCAGTTGGAGTAGAGGTTGGACATGATGAAATAAAAGATGAATATGATGAGAATGACCCAGATACGACTCGTAGACACCTATGAACATTCCTATAGAAACGGCGCCGCCGCCGATGATGACGCACCCTTACCTTAGATTATGTTTTATATTTATTGTAATGTACTTTTAATTTTAGTTTCCAACTTTATTTCATGTATATAATGTAATGCAACTTTATTTATTGTCATTTTATTTCCTTTTTGTAGTACCATTTAATTCACTTTTGTTGTACCATTTCGTTTACTTTATGTAGTACCATTTAGTTTATATTTATACTGGATCTGACTGCTGCGTATGAACTTGTGATTTGAATATGTAGGAGTTATTTGAAGATAATTATGGAGGAATTGTATAACAAACGAAACTCTGTCTATTTTTTCAAATTTTTTATTACATAAACCAAAAGAAAAAAAATTACAACAGTCAATTATTTCTGCCTCGGCCGTGGGTCGCAGATTCTTGCGTCCCCTCGAATGTATCAAAACCCATAAATTTGTCTTGAGAAGCAGCGCCTGAAGTGGATCCCCTGGTAAGGACAAGTGCGACTGTTATGCCCCTGTTGTCGACATATGCCGCACATCATCTTCGAGTTCTTCTTACTAATTGTTGAACTCGATGGCTTGTCGACATCTTGCACTCTTGTAATTTCGGCTTACCAAGTTGACAATATCATTTGGGGGGGAGGGGGATGAGTTCCTTCAGACCTGGTATTTTCAGCCACATTTGGTGGCACCTCACCTGTTGAATAAACTGTGAGTAAATCAGCACCTAAATTACCCGGTAATAGCATCGATATAAGTAATTTTTCAGTGTCACTCTCATGAAATACATGCATAAAATGATATGGACACACGAGATTGCAGTAAGCTCCCACCTGATGCAGTTGCGCACATTCGTATTCATGTCAACTGCGTATTGTTCGTAATCGTTACTCACCTCAAATCGTGCATCTCCCGCAGGCTGAGCACTCTAATTGTGAGTTTAAATTTGTAGCTTCTCAAGATTTTGATTTATCTGAGGGTATAGGAAGTCCGTTGATTGGCATAGCTTCTCGAATTTTTTTACGACGCGAGCCTTTAGCACTTTCAGATAATATCAAATATGGTCAGGATCGACTTATCCCTCATAGGCAGTAGAAAAATGCTTCTCATTATATGTGATGCACACTAAGATCGCAAATTCCATAATCAATGTGGTGTGTAATAAGGCTGAGAAATCACCGTCTTAGAGAAAGATTGAGAAGACTTGGAAGAAGTCAAGTTCTTAGATGAAGTTCAGGTTAGTATATGAGGGTATATCAAATCCAGTGAGTCAGCCTATTACAGATGTTCAGTCATCAGTTTTAGTTTCACGTCAGAGTGGTATCGTCAAAGGCAAAATCATGTAGAAGGTTAAAGCTCCGAGGCGATATAGTGAAACTGAAGATTATGGGTCGAAAGAGCACACCAGTAAGAATGGTTTAAATATGTTGACGAAAGCTTTGACGAAAAGTTCAAGGCTTATCGGCGAAGAACGGGCTTATTGAGCTCACCGACTGAGCCAGCCCAACATGGGCTTTTGTGGTAGAAGATGTTATTTTTAATAAAGTTTTACAAATTTGTTTTCTTGAGCACCGATATTTTTTTGAAAGTGGAGATTGTTATAATTCAGTGTTTTGAATTTATTTTGGGTTGGGCCGAGTAGCTCGTCGGATCTCTTATGTGAAATTAGTGTCAAGATGGAGATTGTTAGAATTTGATATGACCTGAAATTTAATTGGACCTGAAATTTAATTGAGCCGGGTCGAGCCCGTATATCAATATTAGTGGTTTACGATTTCTCTATATATTAATGATTGAGTTGCAAAATTCATTGTACAGAATTTGATATTAGTGATTCTCTATTCTTCCCGTGATTTTTTTTCGTCTAGGGTTTTCACGTAAAATTCAGTTTCTATTATTTTCTTGTTTTCGTTTTCGATTTCCTAACACTTTGATGATGACTCGCACTATGCCTAGAAGGTAAACGATTGCCAACAAGGACTATAGGTCTCTCAAATCTCATTTTATTTATTCCCTCAGACATTACATGACAATATCTTAATCCTATTTTACTCGTTTGTCTCTAATAGCGACCTCTGTTTTACTGCAGTAAAAGTTGAAGACATATCCAGCAGAGAGAACCCTCTATACATGGAAGGCTTATGGAGAATACTCAGTTTTATTCTCATAGCAACTTCTCTATAATATATTCTTGATTATTTAGTGCAATGATATTGCGATTTTAGTATGGTGTGATGTAATCAATAAGGTATTTTTATTGAGAAAACTTTGATTCAAGACGCTTATTTGCATTTTCTTTTAATTTAACAATTAGATGTATTCTTTTCTTATAATCGCTCCATAATTTATTTATTTTTTTAATTTGAAATCTTAAATTTATTTTAAATTAATTTATAAATTATGTTTAATTAGATCATTATTTATTTTTTTAATTTGAAATCTTAAATTTATTTTAAATTAATTTATAAATTATGTTTAATTAGATCATTATGAAGTCATGAATTATCCAATTCAAAAATCATTGAAAATAGCAAAAATCAATTATTAGTAAAAAAAAACTTTAAGACTATCAATAAATATTTTAAAAAAATTCAATATTAAATAATTCTTAAATAAAAAAATATTTATTGAAATATAAAATATCAACATAATCAATGTGAATATCCATATAAATTAAATTATTCAAAATTATTTAGCTAAAACTCAATGAGAAACTAATTTAATTCTAAAAAAAAATCAAATTAAAAATATCTTTTAAACAATGTCAAATTTTAATAGAAACCCAAATACAAAATATCCTAACTAAAACATAACTTTAAATCATTCATCTGAACCAATAACAATATCTTTCTCTATTATTTGCCCGTCTATAAAAAACTCTCAATCGGTGACAGTTCATTTTCAGATAAAAATTCACCTGCATTACAAAATAAATGCGTTAGATAAACTCAGTAAAACACGTGCATATGAATTTAGTTGCATACATTATCAATTTTATGTTTAACGTTATATACTGAATGAAACACATTTTTCAATCTTATCATGTGTTCAGAATTTCAGAAAACTAACGGTTTCTTACTCTCATAAAGTATTGTCAGACATCTCAATTTATAATTATGTGTTCAGACTTTAATTAGTCATCTCATGCATTCAGGGCTTCATTATTTATTTTATATTTTTCGTCACTTTCATTCATTTTTATACATTATGTCATATAATTTTTTTTATCTTTTTATATTTTTATGTTAATGCCTAAACTTACGTGGCCAAGTAAAAGATCATAATTGAACAGTAAAAATAATTTAAATATACGTTTTGTGATATGGAGCTTACGACCAAAACGTCAAAATGTAGTGTCTTTATTTTGTCACCGGTTGGATTTGTCAGTTAACTTAGTAAGTGTTTTAAATTTTAGTCCAAGAAGTTTTTAGTTGTTTAATATTGAATCTTTCTAAATAATTACTGTAAGATTATCAAAACTATAAGCAAAATATTTCAAAAATAAAAAGAAAACACTTCCCATATTAAGATTAAGATTATCAAAACTACAAGCAAAATTTAGTCATAATAAGAGGGGAGACACTTAAGCTATAGCCTTAATCTTTCGATAAAAATAGCTCCATCCAAGGTTAATGCATTTATATATTTTTCAAAAATATTTTCTTATATACTAAAAATTTAATTTATTATTATCTGTAATTTTTAAAATAATTTTAAAATCATAAAAATAACGCATGTCATTATTATTATGAATAACAGTGAATTCTGTCACGTATAGAAACCCTCAAAACCAGCGGTAACAAAAGACAAACATTAAATGATTCATTTATATTATTATGCATAGCCTTAGATTAATCGAAGAGACTCATAAATAAATAAATGTAATAATATTTATTCTCATAGCAAAGACGCAAATTCAATGTGTTGGAAGGAAAATGTTATTTCTTTTTTAATTAATTAATTGTTAAAAATCCAAATTCAGAAAAAATAAAAAACCCCATATGGGCGTGGCCCAATTAATTTTAAAAGCCCAAAACACAGGCCCAATAGCTCGTTTAGTCCCTGGTTCAAACCCCTTCCCAAAACCACGGACGAATGGAAGCTCCCGCCTCGCTCTCTCTCTCTCTCTCTCTCTCTCTAGAGTCGAGAAAATTGAAGCTCTCCTAATCTGGAAGAAGAGAAAAATGAGGGAAGAAGAAGTAGAGAAGCTTCGCGGTGTTGTGAGGGACTGCGTGAGCAAGCACCTCTATTCTTCCGCCATTTTCTTTGCTGACAAGGTTGCTGCTTTCACTGAGGATCCAGCTGATATCTACATGCAGGCGCAGGCTCTCTTTCTCGGCCGCCATTTTCGCCGTGCCTTTCACCTCCTTAACGCTTCCAAGATTGTCCTTAGGGACCTCCGGTTTCGATACCTAGCAGCTAAATGCCTCGTAAGGAATTCCACTTGCTATTTCGTTGAGTTTTCATGTGAATGTTCTGGTAAATTCTTTCGAGCTGTATCATAATTCCATCGAATTAAAGTCGGGACTTTCTTTCATCTTCTTGAGGCGAGGGGAAGAGATGAACATGGGAATCTTTCCTGGTTGTTAACCCTTAATTAGGACGAAAATTTTGAATTGGTGGACAGTTAACTTAGTGTTGTTATATATTTTATTTTCCAAGGAAAAAACTTGGTTGCATCCATTTTGAGTTGGATAATTAATAATTGTGCATGAGCTTGATGAAATCTAGGGAAATGAAATTGTAGATTTTAACTTGTGAGTAAGATCGATAACCTCATATTTTGAAAGTATAGATTGTCAGTAAAAGTTCAGTTTCTTAAAGAAGACAGTGATAATTTCTTATATTGCTTTGTTGATAGCTTTCTTCACATATCAGGAGGAACTGAAGGAGTGGGACCAGTGCTTATTGATGCTTGGTGATGCCAAAGTGGATGACCATGGAAATGTGTACGACATGAAGGACAGTAATGGCATGTACTTGGATAAGGATGGCGAAGATCGCGAGATTAATGCAAGTTTCTTGGCTACTTTCTTTCCTTCTTCCCAGTTTCTTTGTCACATGACAATTAAGTCTGTCATCCTGAAATATCCTATGTCATTTTTAGGTTATATGACTCAACTAACTTTTGACAGATAACTTCAGCAATATGCTTTTTGAGAGGTAAGGCTTTTGAAGCTTTGGAAAACCGTGCTCAAGCTCGCCTTTGGTATGTTCATCGTGGAGAATTGCTTCCCTTTATTTTTGTTTTCTTTTTTCTCAAAGTAGAAACCTAAATTATTTGGTCTCTGTTCAATTTTACCAGTTGCATTTTCGGATTAATGTTCCTTTTGATAGCAGCTTAGTGGATTGCATTCTTTCTCTTAGAAAATGCCTTATATGGTATCCTCTTTTGCTAATTCAGGTACAAAGCTGCTATCATGGCCGATCCTTTATGTTATGAGGTATACTAGGCACTTTTCTATGGATTAAACTTTGCCCTGTTAGTCTATTTTTTAATGTGATTTGCTCCTTGGACGTCTGTGATTATGAATGCAAAATATTGTGAATACTGCTTGCATATTTTCCTGGAAATAACTCCATTAAATTTTTTTTTTTGGTTTAAAAGATAATTAACCAACAGTCAACTATTTCCACACTTCTTTGTTTGTATAAATTTTTTGGTGATCTCACTTGATACATCTTACCCTCTCGTTTGTTTTTTTGGAGAATAATTGAGTTATATAAAATATTGTGGATGTTGTTGGGCATTCACTTAGCATCCTTATTTAATATTAATTTTCTTTTTTGTTCTTAGGCTTTGGAATGTCTTATTGAAAATCACATGCTCACATCAGATGAAGGTAAGAGGTCTTTGTCATAATGTTCTTATTTTTTTAGTTGATTATGCATGCTTTTTTAATAAAAGTATTGTACCAGTAATTTGGCACTCTCAATTTTGTATTAGTTATTGTTTGTTCTTATCTGGCAAAGCATCCCAAATGTCCTCTTGCTTTTCCTTGGATATAGTTTTGTTTTGTTTGATACAAAAGATCTAACTATAGAGTTTACCTACATTCCAGAAACAAGTTTACTTTTGTCACTGCAGTTTGGTCCAGAAGATAACTGGCTCTCAACATTTTATTCATGCTTATTAAAGAAGGTAAAATTGTGCAACATAAACTTATCCTATTCCAAGCGTTAAGCATGTTTAAGTTTCTCTAATTTCTAAACCTTTCATCCAACGATTTTTGTAATGACCAAATACACTTTGGAGTTGCTATTCATTTGCTCCCTTTTCTTCTTTCCAGTATGATAAAGAAAATGTTGTCGAGGCAAATTTCAGAGAACTGGAAAAAGAAAGCTGTAATAGCAAGTGTTCCGATCCATCATTCATGCGCACTTTGAAAACTAACACAGATCTGTTAGCTTGCAAAGCTGAGTACTACCATCAATGTGGTGAATATCAGAAATGCTTCGAACTAACTTCTGTGTAAGTTGAAAATTATACTAAAACAACATACATAAAGGCTCATAGCCATATGTTTTTTTTCTGATTTTCATTTGATCTCTAAATTCATATTGTACAGGTTACTTGAAAAGGATCCTTTCCATTTGAAATGTACAGTGGTGCATTTAGCTGCTGCAATGGAACTGGGGCATTCTAATGAGCTTTATCTTATGGCCTGTAACTTAGTGAAGGATTATCCTCAAAAGTATGGTTTTTTATATTATATAGTTTTCTTTTTACTTATTCTTTAGGGTGGAATCTTTCTTTTCTCATAAACTCCTTTGCAGGGGGCCAATCTTGTCACTGCCAAGCTTGACTAATGTTTTACAAATATAATTCATGAAATTACCAATGAAACATCGTAAGATAAAGATGAGTTGAGTTAATATCTACCACTGCACACCCAAATAAGAAAAGGAAAGAGGTTAAATAAATTACCTTTATTTAGAGGTTTCATTTGCATAATGTCTCTAATGATTAATTACTTGCAGGGCTTTCTCCTGGTTTGCGGTTGGTTGTTACTATTACTGTATCAAGAAATATGATCAATCACATCGTTATTTCTGGTAAATATGATTGTTTTGTTTGTGTCAGTTTATGAAATTTAGGAGAGGGAGTATAATAGATTCCTCAATGTTATAGTTGTTCACTCATTGTACATTATATGCCCTAAAGCTTTCAATATTTTTTTTCCTGCTGTTGGACTTGAATTGTTGAATTCTGATAACTTAAAATAACTTGTGTTGGTACAATTGATTGTCCTAGGAATGACATCTGTTTTGGTTTCTTAAAAACTCTTAAAAAAAATATTTGTTGGCAGAAGATATAGATCTCTGTTTTAACAAAATGCTATCCTCTGCTTGTTTAAGGTTCTTTGCTGTGATTTGTCTTCCCACAGTGAGTATTGGCTTCAAGTTATAATGCATAACTTTTTTCTGTCTACCGTTTTTTACCATTTGTATTTTCTCATACACGTTAGTTTTCCTAACTATGTGTTTCTCTTCCCAATTTTCTTTGATTGAAATTCTATAGCAAAGCTACAACTTTAGATGGAACATTTGCACCGGCTTGGATAGGTTATGGTAATGCTTATTCTGCTCAGGAAGAGGGGGATCAAGCAATGTCAGCTTATCGCACTGCTGCTCGTTTATTTCCTGGGTAATGTGTCTTATACTCTATTCCATTGCTAGCAAATTCATTTAACACCGTGTTAACAGTTAAGCTTTCCGTTTCTAAAGATTAATGATTTATTTTGGAGTTGACCACAATGGTTATAAAGATATCATTAACCAACATGGTGAGATGGTAATATTTAAGTTGTATATCTGCAAGTAGTTTACTACCTACTTCCAACAAAGGTCCTTGTTTCTGGTTTAATTCAGAAGTATTAAAAAATCAGCAAGTATAAACTGTTAACTTCGTACAAAAGCTTAGAGAAACTTCGAAAGTTTATGTAATTTGATCTTAATGTGAATTTAGTGCTGAAGTAGTGGATATTTCTACCCTTATATTTTTATGCACTGCCCTTTTACAGGTTGAATCTTTATATTCTTTTATTCCAGGTGTCATCTGCCAACTGTATACATTGGAATGGAATACATGCGAACCCACAGTTTTAAGCTTGCTGAGCAGGTAGTTGTTTCTATATCTTGTGTCTAATACTTGGTTCTGGTTTTGTTGTTTCTAGCTTCGAATAGAGGCTTGTAGTTAAATATTTGAAAAACTATTGGGTTTGATAGTTGTTTTCCTGCTCAGTTCTTTTCGCAGGCAATGACAATTTGTCCATCAGATCCCCTTGTGTACAATGAGCTTGGAGTTGTTGCTTATCATATGAAAGAGTATGTTTCCCCCTTTCAATTTATTTTCTAATTTTAATTGTGACAAAATATTTCAGAAGTTTGTAAGTTCTCTCAATAACCAACAATTTAACCAAAATGTTCGTTCCCATATCCCAGACACATTCCACACCCCACATCTCTTCTAATGGAGTGATGAAATACAAGTTCATGACACATTGTCTGTTTTTTCATTACTTATTTCTTAATTAATTATTTCCTTAAGTTAAGTTATTTTCTCAATTAATTGTTTTCTTAAAGTATTATTTTTTAATCTATTTAAATGCTTAGTTATCAGATTTAAAGACACTTGAATTAATACAATTTTCTTCCTTTTAGAATTTTTTTTGTCATTACTTTACATTTCCGTTTTCAATTTCGGAACACAGTATGGGCTGTAATTTCCTTTCTAGGCCGTGGTAGAGTTTATCTTGCACCCAGAGTAAGTAAACCGCACGAGGTTTATCATAATCCTTTTATGAGTCGCATAAACTAGAATTTAAAATTGATGAGAGCATCCGTAGATGAGTGTATAAAGTCTACATAAAGATTACTCTTAAATTTTGGTTATCATCAAAATTTTACTTTAAAGGACATTTTTTTCTTCTGGTTTTATGAAGTACAGGAATTGATAAGAGCGTCAATGTAGATGAGTGTCTAAAGTCTTGTATAAAAGTTATTCTTAAACTTTGGTTATTATCAAAATTGTACTTTACGGACATTTTTTTTCTTTTGGTCATATGAAGTCATTTCTTATAATTACCTGGATTTTATATAAGTAAATATCTTCTTGGTGCAGTACAATTTACTTTGCTGTATGGTACTCATAGTCATAACCTTGTTGCTGGAAAATTAAATTTTATAATTAAGTGGAAAAAGTACCATGAAGTCGTGAGAAATTACCTTTTCAGTCTTTATCTTGGCCGATTTAGCATGACAACAACCAGATTATAGAAGTGTTTAGATTATAGAAGTGTTTATTTTTAATCGAATTTTTCCTCTTTGAAAGGGGGAAAATATTGTCATCCAACTAAAGAAAAAAAGAGTTGATACCCTATTTGCTTAGTAAATAAGTGTTCATTTAAGTCAAACGTGACAATGACATTTTCCCTTTCAAAAGATGATAAAATTAAGATCATTTTTACTAAGGAAAACAGAGTGGCTACACTGTTTGCGTGGTAAATATAGTAATAAGCATTACTCGTATGTTTAAATTAGAAAGAAAGTAAAATTCTGCAGCAAACAGTGCATGTGTTGTGCATTTGGATAGTATTTGGGTGTTTCCTCTTGTGGCATTATTCTCTAGTTGATATTTATTTTATCTTTTTGGCTATTTCAGGTATAGCAAAGCCGTTAAGTGGTTTGAGAAAACTTTGGCCTGCATTTCCGCCCCTATAGGTGAAATGTGGGAGCCGACTGTTGTAAATCTTGCCCATTCGTACCGAAAGTTGAAGTATGTGCTGTAATTGATTCTCTCAAGGATATATGATTTCTCTACATTATTCTAGTATATCTATGATAATTTATGGTATTGTTATTTGTAATTTTCAACTCTGATCCCATTGTGCTGGTCCTTCTCCATGAGCGGTTGAGTACCTGACTCTTTTAGAATTGCACAACGTTTTTGGTCATAACTTATAAATTATATACTTCTGAGAAACCTTGATGAGTATAAAAAGCAATGTAAGATGGAAACTGTGCATTTTTGTCACGGAGATATTTAAGCTATCAAAATTTTCATTATCTTTTGTTAGTAAGATACAAAAAAGTCATTCTGAGTTAGTCCTTTATGTCTTGTTTACCCTTATTTTATCTCTCAGATTATATGGCGAAGCAATTTCATACTATGAAAAAGCACTTGCACTATCAACAAAAAACTTGAGCATTTATGCAGGTCTTGCATACACCTACCATTTGCAGGTGATTGAAGATCCAGGTTTCAATAATTTTTCTAATTTTTTGTTTATGGTGCAAAGTTATGAATTTTGGCGAGTAGCTTTACTATTGTTTTTATTTTTATTTTTTGTTTTGGACACAATCAATGACCTTGAGGTGATAGCTTCTATTTGATTAATCTCGGCAACAATTTCATATAATGTGTTGAACGTAGTGTCCCAAATTGTTGAATGTTGTCTCATTATTAGTTTGTTCATGTGTCCATGATTTATGATGTCGTTCCATGTGACAGAACATGGGAAGAACATTTGAGAAATACTTCAATATCTTTTCTTACCATTTTTATCCTATTTAACTTCTATTCTAAACAAATGTTTTGATATATCTTTTTTTCTGTAGGATAATTTCACGGCAGCGATTACGTATTATCACAAGGTAGAACCTCAGTTATATAGACTTTTATCCTTCAAAGAGATTTTCCGATGATTACCCTACTATTGGCATGAATCCATCCATGTGGATTTTCTCTGTGAGATTAAAAGAAAAGCTTTAACATTCTTTTCTTTCCTGTTTTCTTTTTTCTCTTTTTAATCTGAGCATCAACAAATTTCATTAAAATAGAAAAGGAATAATTAATTATTTGTACCCTTCTCCCTCAACTCAAACCATTTCATACAGCTAACAAATATATATTTTATATCCTTACGATGGTGAGGAGCCGACTTATTACTCTCGGTAGACTCTGCTTTTGATTAAAGATAACAAATTTGATCATATTTACTTGTGTATTATCGGTGGTTAATTGTAGTTCATTGATTTTTGACATAATGGTTTTGATCCCACCAAACTATGTACTAAAAAATAGATTAAAATTGTCTAGTTATATGCTTTTAGTAAAATAGTGTAGAAGTGCTATGTTGGCTAGATGGAGAAAAAGGTTCTCAGTTGATCTCTTTTCACTTTGCTCTTGTGTTGGGTGCATTTGAATCAGGCTTTGTGGTTGCAACCAGATGATCAGTTCTGCACTGAGATGTTAAATTTGGCTCTCGTTGATGAATGCAATCTAGGAATCGACTCCAAAATGGAATTTCAGCTAAATGAGGTTTTCTTATAACTGAATTGAATGTTTTACATTTGTGTTATAATGTTATTCGAGTTAAGTCATATAGAATAGTGTGTAGGAGTAAATTTAGACTACTGGATAAGTTGAATCATTTGAAAGAATTTGTAATTGGATGTAAAAATGCTCAAATTATTCTAATATAATATATCGTTCCCTTAAACTTCAATCCCTGAATTTGTACGACAGTAACTAACCAATTAAAATTTGTTAAAGATTGTGGATATGTTCTTATATATATAAAGAATGATAGTTCTAAGATTTGCCTTTGTGATGTAAGAGGTTAAAGAAAAATAGCTTTTATTTCTTGTACAAATCACAAGTTCTTGCAAATTCTGATGCAAGATTTATCCATTGTTGAGTCAGGAAATAGAGCTGCATTTAATGATCATTTTACATTAAATTGGGAAAATGGGCAGCCAATGGTAGAAGCTGAATTTCCTACATCCTTGTCATCTTCTCCAAGTTCCAAGTAAAATTCATCCACGGAAACCAAAATCTAGAAAATGAACAAATCTAAACTTTTTTTAACATTTTAGTTAGTTTTGTAAAATGATCAAATATTGAGTCAATAACAAAAAATTAAAGAGAAAATGCTTCACAATCTTGAAACGGATATATTTTTTAACATATTTTAAAACAAGTAATGTTAATTTGAACGATTAATAAGTGGAATTAACATTTTATTTTTAATAATTAATTTTATTTATTTTGTGACGTCCGGAAGTAAAATTTATATTATCGAACAAGAAGTTAAACCTACAACTATCCTTTTTAAGCTATTAAACTTCTTGCACAACTAAACATTGCAATTTTAGTTAATTCTACAAAGGGAGAATTGTCTATAAATTTGATTTCAATTACCTTTATACATGACACCTTTTTTTTCTAAACGTACACCTGCCCTAATTTTTCTTCTTCATACTCAACTAATAGAAAATTATTTATAAATTTTAAATTATTGTACAATAGGATGTATTTTGTTATTTATAAAAACGGATGAAAAAAATTGAGAAACCAAGAAATTGTATTGTTCTTGAGTTTCTAGTAAGTACTCGTTGACATCATCGCATAAAAATGAAAATTAGTTGAGAAAAACTTTAAAAATAAGAAAACACCAACTATTTTTTCGACCGAGTATAAATAGATCAGATGATTACCTTCCAAGTTTATGATGATTCAAAAATTACCCATACGGGGGAAGCATATAATGATGCATGATGATCAATCGTATGTTATACACCTAATTATTTTTCCCCTACTTTCATCAATCGTATGTTAGTCTCTCTTACCTCGTACAACATCGACAAGATAACGATCCAACTGCTGACCAAAAATCCTCGTCGAAAATGACTCGTTTACGTGTTTCCTTGATTCTCTCCCCATTTTTTCGGTCATGTCATGGTTTTGAACAAGTTTAGCCATAGCCACTGAGAAATCGAGTGGATTAGGATTGCATAAAAATCCTGTCTCCCCATTTTTAACTGTCTCAACTGGGCCACCGCTATTGCACGCAATAACAGGTTTATGAGCCGCCATTGCTTCCAACGGAACTATGCCAAAGTGTTCGTCCTGCAATAGTCTTTTAATGTTTATGAAATGAACCAGAAATGGCTTCTTTTATGCGCATATAAGAAACAACATTGATTTGATAGTACCTTTGGCGTGTAAATGACGCATAGACATTGTGACAGAAGGGAGTTTCTCTCAGCCGTAGAGCAAGAGGTGATGAAGGTCACTCGGTCAGACACACCTTCCCTTTCGGCTAAACTCTTGAGCTCATTCAGATATTCAACATTCTCTTTCAGTCGTTTATCAAAGCCACCTGCATAAAGAGATGTTAAGAACTACAAAGGTAGAGAAACCTTATAAATGAACAAAGACCGACACTTTTTTATTGTTCAACAAATAAGATTTTATTCAACTGAAAGGAAAACAAGAAATTAAATGGAGGAAGCAAAAGGAAGGCCATATCCACTCCCAACGCAATTTATTGGGACTTGTATGCATATTCCTTATAACTGTGTGACTCGACTCCCCAACTTCTATACGTGTATTAGCCTTATTACTGATAAAAAAAAGTTTATTCCTCTCGTTGGTTACATCTTCCTGCATTTTCTGTTCAACAGGATCCAGGATCTCAATAATTTTAAAGATGGCTCTTTGGCATGAGATGGATAACTCTTATGCACATCAAGCTCTCACTCAATTTTGAAAATTGGATCTTCGTTTTCTGGAATTTCTAATACGAAGCATTATTCTGTCATATAAGGTAAAAGTATCATTTGACAACTGCTAATCGATAAATGAAAATGGAGAGTAGAAAAGAGATTTTGTTATGAGGCAGTGACTTACCCGCGATTATCAAGGAAACTTCCGCTAAATTGTGCCCGTGAAGAACACCTTCTTCGTGGCTTTGTAGCATGGAAAAGGCAGAAATTGCCAATTCTATGTTCTTTTTCCTTTCAAAGCGGTTGATTGAGAGAAAATTTAACCTACTGGATACATAAAACAAAAGGACTAGTTACGATTGAAATGGACAGAATTTTTTTTTAAAACAATGTTATCAGTGGCATGTCAAGGCCCAGTAAAAAAAAGAATATACAAACATGTTTGTTACTTGGAAGGACGAGGCTCATCAAAGTGATCCACATTGACTGATGGGTAAAGAATAGCTGGTCGAATTCCTCGAGCATCAAGATATTTAAATGTATTAGCAAATGTAGATGCAGTAAATTTGCTATTAACAAGTATCAAATCTGCCATTCCTACAATTCCAACGAGAAAATTAACTAAAAACAGTGCTGTGAAATTTAATGCATTGAATTGTAAAGCAGAAAAGCAAGAAACAAACATATCTTTGTCGTAAAACAAAATGATCAAGTTAAAGAGTTCAACCCGTTGTTAGTTCTTCTAATTGATCTATAGGTTTTCTATATATTCTCCTCAGCATTGTCGTATGCTCAGCCAACAACATATCCGGAAAATGACAATAGAAAACAACCTGAAGGAAAGAAAATTCATTAAACATAACAAAACAAACTTGCACAACGACATATTGATATGGATATTTATAGTACCTTTGTTGATTTTTTTAGTTTCAGCAGCGGAACAACGACAGAGACTTGATCCGCTAATATAACATCAAAAGATGACCAGAAAAGTAGCATGCAAATCGCAACAAAAATACACCGCAGGTATGCACATACAGCGTGGAGACGATAAAAAATATGCCGAGGTAGGAAATCACCGTAAACAGTGACAGAAAATATCCCTAAAAAGAGATTCAAATCAAGAAAATTGTTCATATAAATTCCTTGAATGGAATTCAAAATGGCTCGTGATACAACATAATTTGCAAATGTGTCAACATCAATAAATTGAAAATTGCCACAAAACAACTTGAAGATACATATTTTGGTAGAACTTTTCTCATTGATGGAATAAAAAGAGTATAAAATCATAGAAAATTTAATAATAATAATAAAAGAAAAGAAGAAGAAGAGGAGGAAGACGCAAACCAGAAAGAGTCTCCTCAAAGCATCGATTTTTGTCATGGTGTGCTGTAAAAACACGGACTTTGTGTCCTTTGGATGCAAGTTCAACTGCTGCATCAACAACTAATCTTTCAGCTCCACCTGAGACAAAATTAATATGCAATTGTTATTTTTGAATATTCATAAATTCAACTCGTTCAAGTTCCAAATGTTAACGATAAACAATTAGCAAGTCGCGTCAGTAAAACTCCAACAAGAGAACTGGTCATAACTAAATTATAGTGATATTTTTATTAAAGAAAATTCAACAGGAAAATAAAACTTGCATATATTGAATCATCCAATTCTAGATACGCCCTTATTCTCGTCCCTTTCGAGCTCAATCGTTCCAATTCTTCAGCAGTAGACAGAGAATTTGTCGCAATTCCATTGCAAAAAACTTATTATAACTAAACAACAAGACACGGATTCATAAAGGCAATCAAAACTATAAGAACATTTTCGGGAAACAAATCGAAGCAAAAAGTTAATCTAATAAAATTACCAATTCCAAGATCAGGATGAATAATGGCGACGTTCATCTTAGATTATAATCCTTTCTCCGCTTCAATTACTCGAAGAACTCGTTTTCCACAGAGAGAGAGAGAGAGAGAGAGAGAGAGAGAGAGAGAGCTAGTTAGGGGATTCAGAAATGGACTTCACCTTTGATTGATATTCCTCAAGGTTGCTCGGACTGCATTAGATGGAAATTGGAATTGGGGTTTTGGAAAAGCCATATATAATTGAAGACTAAAACTGCCTCCTTTCTTCTCTGCTTTTGTTACTCCAGTCATAATAAATCACATATTATTTTATTTTACATTAATAAATAAGTTAATATTATTATATATATCTAAAAGTGTAAATATTATATTTTGTTTTAATATTTTTATTTATTTTATTTTTAATTTGTCAATTACTATTTTAACCTTAGAATGAGAGAATGGATGCGTTTATCTTCCTCACATTTCTTTGACATTTACTTGCTGACAAATGGGATGATGTTTTCGTGATAGTCTCGGTCACGTCGTAAATGCCAGATAATTTAAATCTCTTTAATTTTTAGACAAAAAGAGATCAATCCATGTCCGAGAAAAATACCTAAAAATCATACTTGTTCGCTCTTTCAGAATATAAGTAAAATACTAAGTTTTCAATAATTTGATTTTAAATTCTAATTCATGAAATATTATTAAATTATTAAAATTAAAGTATTTTATTATTTAGACACGCATGTTTAGACATTGACTTAGTAACGTAAAAAATAATGTAACTTAATGTATGCGAGTATAAAATAAATAAAAATGAATGGAATTGACGAAAATTACGAGAAAATTAATGAAAGTCTAAACGCATGAGATGATTGATGAAAAGCTGAACGCATAGTTATTGAGATGACCGGTGAAATTTTTTAGAGTTAAAAACTGCTAGTTTTCTGAACGCATGGATAATCAATGTAATTAAAATCACATGTACGTGTTTTTACTTACTGAATTCATCTCACATATTAATTTTGTAATATATATGAATTTTTATCTAAAAATAAAATAACGCTAATCATGAATTTTTCAGAGACAGACTAGCATATAGATAAGGATGTTGTTGTTGACTCTAAATAGTAAACTAAAGTCATGATTTTATATCGTATAGAAGAATATTTCATATTTTGTTACATTTAATTTTAATTGATTAATTTATTTAATCAGTTGTTGAATTTTTAATAAATAAGTTATTGTTTTAAAATTAATAAATAAAATTTTATTTAAAATTTATTTAGTATTAAATTATTTTAAAAATTTATTTACAGTTTTTCAAACTTCGTCTAATAAATAAATTTTGGAATCTTTACCTTACTACTCCTTTAGTCTACGACGATCCACCACAACCTATTATGCCCTTCTTGGCAGTTGGCTGTGACGATCCAGCACAACCGATCGGATCCTCACAGATGACAATTACATGTAAAAAACCGCCGGATCAAACAATCGTTCAACCGGAGGGAAGGTTCGGCCGGGAAAGCGCTATGTGAAACCAGAAGTAGATTTTGAGGAATCCCGGAAAACACCTGGGCCTGGGGTGTGGGATTTGAGAGGTGGTGATCTAAATACTAAATACATCCAACGGTAGTAATTAATTGGTTCCATCCACTATTTTATCCACAAAAGGGAATAGAGATCAAACAAATGCATTAGATCAAAGAAATGTAGAGAAACTTCGTCAATTGTAACGAGTGAAAATGAGTAAAGAACGTACATGATTTACAAGTCATCTGGATGTCAATTATCAGGAATCAAGTTTGTTGGCTCACTCAGAACATATTTCGGTAATTCATATTTGGCACCTGCAATGATTGTTGCGACGACAACGAAACATCAGAAGCATTTTCGCACTTTTAATACTACCGTGATAATAGGATTAATTTAAAATTTTGACATTTCTTGTATTTCCAATCCCCACTTAAGTAAATAAGAGCAGCACCTCTCTCGTCATAGCAAATTGTCAAATCGGCATTTTGAACGATGACCCCAGCACTGTCCACTATTGCCTGGGCAAGTGTTATATCAGCTTCAGCTGCGGCTCGGAGAGCATCCCAAATCTCTGGTATTTACGAAAAATGGATTACAAATTTCAGTATGCCCCTGGAAAATACTGAGCACGATTAAGCAACATTTTAAAGCTGAACCATTTTTAACAACTAGGAGTCTAGGAAAAGAATCGCATTTGACCTTTCTACTGAATATAACTTTTGACTGAATATAAATGCCAATATTGATAAATGGCCCTCAGCTGGAAGTTCAATGCACAAAATGATCTATCTTTTATTTGGAAATACCTATAATCATGTGTGAAAACTACTGTTTTTTACCCTGATTTGCCAAATAAAATAATGAAAGTTGCTATTTTTGGAAAACTGAAATGAACCTCAACTCCAATTTGCAAATAATATAACAGTAAACCCCATTGGTGGTGGGAAAGATTGATAAAACAACCAATAATGGAATGGAACAGCATTTCGTTCAATCACGCAGACTCTGCCAATACACGTCATCTATTTTAAAATTTTAAGAAAATTTTTCACCAACAATCTGACGAAAATACATTTTGCATGACAAAATTAAAAATATAAGATTTCACATTGTTGGTTTAACGTATATCTGCTAGATAAACCTCCTGCAAATCCCAAAGGGTTCAAACTTTACTAAAAAGTAAACTACCTCTTCTGCCACCATAGTGAGGTGCAGTGTCCCAAAACTCCTCTCGCATTTGTGCAAGCTGAGTCCTTGGAATTGGCTGAGGATGCTGCCAAGGTCTTGGCTTTCGAATCTTTTTCACATTTCCTGAATAAATTACAATGCATTAATATGCTCCAGATGTGCAAAATAAATAAAAATGGATCACCATAATTTTCTTGTTTAAATCCTAAAGTACTTATTTCAATTCTATTTTTCATTTTGCTAATCGTTTTGTAGTTTTAAGAAAAGAAAAGAGCCAGCAAGAGTGAGTGCATATTCAAACAGTAATTCATTCAAAAGAAAAGTCAGTTGGAAGGATATTCGTCGAAACACAAAACTAATGGCAATTTACCAGATGGTTTAGACATTCGGACCCATTAGTATTCATGTCACTTATTAACCATGTATAACCGCCCAGATAATTTTCTTGGGAATCTTTAATGTCGGTTACCTTGAATACTAATTCTTGATAACATGTAGAACAAATACATTGTGCTAAAACTTAAGGGATGCGTCTGGTTCCAGATCTCAAATTCGAAATCAGGAGCGACGTTTAATAGCAAAGAGACTTTAAGCGCATACAATGCCTACTGTAATTTAACTAACTTCCAAAATATTCGGTAAAAACGAAGCAGACGACCAATGTAAAGATGAAAATCCAGAATCTAGCGATCAAGAAAACATCTAGGCGATCTTTAATCCTATTATTCAGTCACCTGCCCTCAAACAGTTGACGAGCAGGAATAGCAGAGGCGTGAGCTTCAAATTCTTTTCGTTATAAGTAATATCCCATCATAAAATTTATAAAGAAAGAATCAAACGAACTATAAACATACATAGTTTTAAAGATTTCGCATTAAACAAACAACATACGAAAGAATCATAGAAATAAAAGAGTCAAAAATCGAGTGATGTAGGGACCTTACCATCTCCTTTGGTCTGCGACGATCCAGCACAACCCATTATGCCCTTCTTACCAGTTGAAGCAAATTCTCTGAACTCCCAAACGCAGATTAGACTTAGAGAGAGAGAGAGAGAGAGAGGGTGAAGCTTCGTTGAGAATCAGAGTCAAAACTGAATTGGTTTTCACAGTGCGGGAACTGAAAAGCTCCAACGAAGTAATTTATTCGATTTTATTTAAAATATCATTTTAGTCCTGTTATTTTTGTAATTTATTTTTGGATTAAAATGCAATTTAAACCGAATTGAATTGAGGGCTCTTTTAAAAGAAGATGGATAAATTCATATTTATTTAATTATTTATTAATATAAATTTGACGATTGTCCATAAGAGATCAATCCGACGTCTCAAGTTAAGAACTTTAAACTCATTTAAGAAATTTTATTTATTAATTATTTTTAAAGCTGATTAAATAATACTTTGTCAATTAATTTTTTTTTAAACCTTTTCAATTTAAATTAAAATACCAAAAAAAATTGTTTGATTTAATGTTGGAATTAGAATTGGGGATGTCATTTCTAAACCCTAATATTAGGGTGTTCGTGGTCGATGATTGAATCTTAAATATGGTTGATTTAATATTACAAGTGATTATTTTAATAATTAAAATAACAATAATTTTTTTCTAGTTTTATTAGTCTCGGGCAAATAAGGAATCAGCCCTAGATGCCACGTGGTGAAGATCGATTGGGTGGATGCCATGGCCAATGTGCCATGCAAGACCTTGGATATATTTGAGAAGCTCTGATGAATTTCCATAGAAGTCTCTGCCAAATCTCTTTCTTGAATAAAAAATCTTCTTTTCCGGTTGCTTTGAAGACTTTACGGTCAGTTCTCTCTCTCTCTCTCTCTCTCTCTCTCTCTCGACGACGACGACTGTAAATTGAAAAAAGGGTTTTCCCCCATTAGATGGAAACTGCCTCAAAACAAGATTTTCAATCTTTTTAAAACAAATCAGTGATGAAGATAATGAACGAAGAACGTTCACTTTTGGAACAGTTTGATTTAGTTAAGGGGTGATTGAATTCAAACTGAAATTTTTATGGGCGGCGTGGGGAAGTTGCAATGGGAGAGAAGTTCAGTGTTCTTCATCTTGTTTGACCGTTTCGTAGATTCCTCCCTGAAGTTCAGCGTCCTCTACAGAAGGTTCCTTTCTGGGAGAAAGTCATGAAAACTGGGGGCGCTGTTCTTATTTCCTTGTCATTCAGTCAGCTTCCTCTCTATGGAATTCACTCTATTACTGGCGCCGATCCACTTTACTGGATGCGCGCAATTTTGGCATCAAGTCGTGGCACTGTCATGGAGCTCGGAGTTGCTCCGATCATCACATCTGGAATGGTGATGCAACTTCTGACCGGAGTCAGTATCATCAAAGTAGACAGCAAAGTGCGGGAGGATCGAGAGCTCTTGTAAGCGATTAAACAAACAGAAAAATATATATCCCATGAACTGATTTTATACTTTTCTGTCTTCCAGAAATGCTGCGCAGAAGTTTTTGGCTATTTTGATAGCTCTTATGTTCTGTCGGGGATGTATTGTTCGTTTTCGTGATACTATGCAGTCAAGAATTCACTATTATTCATAATAATAATGACATGCGTTAGTTACATGATTTTAAAATTATTTTAAAATCATAAAAATTGTGAATTTTGATGGTTAGTTTAAAAGAAAAATATGTATTTTTCAAAATGTAAACAATATACGTTAGGAAAAACTGTTAGATTTAGATTCTGTAGTAATAAAGAAAAATACCTCTTATAGAAACGCTTTTACTCAAGTGCTCCCGTCTGATCTTAACAGTTTTAACTCAGGATCAAGTATTTTTCCTGAACACTTTAAAACCGTCGAGTTTTTTCTGAAGATCTTTACACTTGAATTTCCTGACGTGTGGGCGTCCAACTTACAAGAATAACACACTTTTATATTTGTGGAGAGACGTGTTCTCAACACATAAGACGTCTCTCTTCGATTTTAGAAAACGTTTTCCTAAAACCGAATACGGGAAATGTCACACATTTTTCTCAAAGGGATTAGATCTCTCTTTTCTCTTTTTTGTCTTTCCTTTCAGTTATCTACTGTCCAATCCCATTAGACAATTTTATAGATCTATTATAAAATATATTTTCAGATTTATTTTAATAAAAACTAATTTTTAAAAAATAAATCTTATCTAATCAAATCTAATTTGATTAGTAGTTGATTTATCTAATAAACCAATTTATCGATTAATCGTATAATCTAAAAACAGTTTTTAGATAATCTCATCTTATGAGATTTTTCAGATCTACTTTTAAATAATCAACAAACTATAAGTCAATCGTAGATCAAATATAATCTGATCAAATTTTTCAGATCTACTTACATTCAAATTTCAAAAAATCTGATTTGATAGTTTGTTGAATAATCAACTTCAATTTAAATTTGAAGATCAAATCTCATCAGATGAGATTCTTCAAATTTAATTCAAATCCCTTTAAAATAATTTCATCTAATGAGATATTTTATTTTGAATTCAAAATATAAAAACTATTTATATATTTTGAATCAAAATATATTCATTTGAGTGTTTATAAATGATTAATCATAATTAATCATTTATATATTTATTCTTATAATATAGAAATTAAATAGTGATATAAGATGACAGAAGGACCGATGAACCTATAGTACTAAGCTCCAATAATATTTTTTAATTAATATAAACTTTTTATATTAAATAACACAATTATTAACTCTAAAGTAATTCCACTAAATACCTAGAGTTGCACTCTTAGAACTATAGAGTATATTTACTCAAAGTAATGTCCATTGATATAGTCATTACATATGTATTAATCCTCCATTAAGATTCGTAATAGAGATAGGTATAAGATCCGTTAACCTCTCATATTACATCTTTATCCTTGACTACTATTAGTTATTAATTGAATAATTAATTCATAACATTTATGAATTGCGCGCTAATTATTTAATCCCTGAACTAACAAATAAGAGAATCTTGTATTATAAATTTCATTATATTAATGTTAGCATTCTCAACTACTCATTTAATTTATTCTCAAAATACAAGGTTTATGTAATGTAACTCATACAGAACTTTACCGAGTAAATAAAAAAATAAATAGAAATGAAATAGGAGTCTACTAAATACAATGAATTAAGATCATACATATATGACCATCATTATGATAAAATTAATTGTTCTTTATTTAACGGATATTATAAGAACGATGTAATTTCATCTGGTGTAGTCCTATATAATCATATTATATAAAATACAATCACTTTATGTCAGTACATATATAGTCGGGATATGACTATACGTTCTCAACGAAATGAACTGTATTTATGACTTTATTAATTTGAAGATCTTGTACTTCAAATATAAGTCATGACTAATGTGATTATTTTTTTTTTAAATTTAATCTCACATATATCAATATATATATATATATATATATGTAAATTTAAAATTATACAAATAATCAAGAATTTTTCTTTGAATTTATAAAACATATCAAATAATACAAATATAAAAATTAATAATAAAAATTATTTATTAATTATAATAAAAAATGTTCATAATATTTGATTGTTGTAGGCAATATTTTCATGTAGGGCAATGTGGCATGCTTGGAGTAGGCAATGCTCTTCTTATTATCTTTTTGGCCTGTGTTTAGACGAGCTTCTTCAGAAAGGACATGGTCTTGGCTCTGCAATCTCCCTTTTTACGGCCACCAATATCTGGTAAAGTTTCCATCTTTTGCCTCGTTATCGCCATTGACATTTCAGGCCAAAAACTAACATGGAACTCTTTCGTTCTTCATAGTGAAAGCATTCTATGGAAGGCAGTCAGCCCGACCACCATTAACACCGGCCCAGGACTGGAATTCGAAGGCGCGATCATCTGCCTAGTCCATAATCTGGTTCGAGGACCAATGGTCATCAATGGGGTTCGGGAAGCTTTATATCGACAACATCTTCCGAATGTGACAAATCTTCTGGCGACGATCACCATATTCTTGGCTGTTATTTACTTGCAAGGCTTCCGAGTACTTTTGCCGGCGAAGTCAACGTATAAACGTGGACAACAAGAATCATATCCGATCAAGCTGTTCTACACGTCGAACATGCCTATCATTCTGCTATCTGCTCTTGTCTCCAACACCTATTTCATCTCCCAGGTATTGAAACTATTGCATTTATTAGCAATTTGGTGAATGTCTAGCGTTAGTTGTGTTTTACAGTTGCTCTTCAAGAATTTCAGTGGAAATTTTATGGTGAATCTTCTGGGTAAATGGAAAGCATCGGAATATTCAAACGCTCATTCTGTTCCTGTCGGTGGGCTTGCTTATTACATGACAGCGCCGTCAAGGTAACCGGAGATTTTCCATTTCTTAATTTTTACTGATGCTAACTGCAGCAATTTCCTCTCAGTTTGGCTAACATGGCGGTTGATCCTTGCCGAGCACTGTTCTACAATGTGTTTATGTTATCGGCATGTGCTTGGTTCTCAAAAACTTGGGTTTCCGTTTCTGGGTCCTCTGCCAAAGAAGTGGCCAAGCAGCTCAAGGTAAAAATACATCGTCTGAACCAATATTTCACATGGGCAGTATAAATTTAAGACTCAAATCATCGTTTTGGTCTTTTGGAAGATGTTGATAACAAATCCGACCAGAAAAAGCTTTGGGGTTTTTGTTTTATCTATGAACGTAAAGTCTTTGCATGATTAAACAAAGATGCATATGAACTTGTGCGCTCAATTGCAGGAACAAAGAATGGTGATCGTCGGCCACCGGGAGGCCAACCTGGAGAAGGTGCTGCGGCGGTACATACCGACGGCAGCGGCATTTGGCGGGATGTGCATCGGCGCATTGACGATTTTAGCAGATATGATGGGCGCCGTGGGATCGGGGACTGGAATTCTGCTTGCAGTCAGCATAATTTACCAGCTCTTCGAGACTTTGGCAAGGGAGAAAGACAGTGAGTTCCGAGTCTTAGGTTATTGAACCCATTAGCCACTCTTAGTACCCAATTCTCTTTTTTGGGTAAATTTTCAGTGTAATCTTTACTAGTTTAATTTTCTCATCCAAATTCTTATATATGCAAAACGCTTTTATTTTATTCTATCAAAATATTTACTAATTTGATAAATAATGATTTGTGTAATAAATTGTAAATAGTTAATTTATTAACTTAATTGTATTTATCTTTGTTTCATAATATTTTAAAATAGTAAAATAAGAAAGTAAACATATCATTATTTTTTTAATTTTATTTTAAACGATCGTTCAATTCATTTTCATCATCAAATTTAATTGGAAATAAGTAGTGCGACACTATACGGTTTGGAATAAGTTGAATATTGTCACGTGTCATTTTTAAAATAAATAAATAAATCTTAAATATTTTAGGTCACGTACATAAATAACGAAACAAAACAAAATAGAGGATGTTTAAAGAAAAAATAATAATAATAATATTTATTTAGGTTTAATGGCATAGCTCATAAATATAATGAGATTCAATACATATATCAAACAAATCGAGCCAGTTAAGATAGTCTTAGAAAAATTTGATTAAATGAATCTAACGAGTCTACTCTAGTAAACCTAACGAGTTGAATCTAACTGGTCCCGGAGAAAAAACAAACTTTGAATCAACCTGAATTAAACAAATGAGACGGGAAGGTGGCATCAAGTCTGATCAAATGAGTCTATTCATTTGTAGCTGGTCTAGGTAGGGCAAATGATAGTAACAAGAGCAAATGATAATCATTTCCTAAATGAAATTAATCAAACATTTATTTGAACACTTTCTTGAAAATGTAGCATTATTTGGGTACTTGCTATCGTTGAATTAAGATGATCCACGTCACATTTGATTTGATAGAAATTAAAAAAATATAACTCATTCCAAAAACTATCTCACAAATTAAAGAAATTCTAATCATAAATTTTTCACTGTAGTTTTTATGACGTAGGACAACATTTGTCCATGTGTCTAACGTGATAGATTTCTTTCCCTTCACGTATAGCGTATTTTTTACAATCCTCACATTGTATAAATTTATCTTTAATAGAAAGTGAGAAAGTAGAATTAATTCTAAAAATTAGTTGAAAAATTAAAAAAATCTCCTTCGTATTTATATAAGATTTTTCACTTTAATTTTTACTATAATAATTAACGTTAATAATCTAAATTATAATAATAAATATTATAATTAGAAACAATTTATAAAGTTGTTCGAATTTTCTTTCCCAAGTTAATTTAAGAATGTGATACGAGGGAAGAAGCTAGACATTTGTTCGTTGTCTGAATAATTGAATTTTTATCACGATAAGAATTTTCATAATTAATAATCCCCTTTCCCACCCACTTTTTGAAGCTTATTTTATTTTTTTTCTTAAAAAAAATAAATAATAATGAAGAATTAATAGAAAAATAACACAATGATTTATAACATTAAGCAAAATACCATAGTTTTATTTTTCAAATATATATAATAAACAAATGGG
>CM039525.1:1898475-1934065 GCA_022433055.1 Begonia peltatifolia | reverse complement strand
AAAATACCATAGTTTTATTTTTCAAATATATATAATAAACAAATGGGTATTTTTTAAGATAACTAAACTAAACAATTGAAATATTAAATTATTATTTATTTTTTCCATTAAAAGTGTTTTTTTTTTTTCTTTTGTTCATCACACGTGGCAAAATTTTCGATGATATACGTGAACGGTGAATTCACCACATCATCAATTTGGGTTTGACCCAGTCTTATCAATTCAATAAATATAATTTAATGTTTATAATATGGTAACTGAATTAATTATTCATCTCTTAAAATTTTAGAAGTGAAAAAATATTAAGATTGCATGAGTTAAAATTAAATTATAAAATTATAAAATATTAAGATTGATATTTTACAAAAATGTTATTTTTAATTTCAAAAATTTTTATATAAAAAAATTGATAAATTTCTTATTTTCAAAAAAATAATCCTTTATAACTTTAGGGGAAGGACAAGGCTATGTTGTTTGTAGTGCACGTGTAAATATCTTGTTTTTAGTCACGATCATATGTTATAATGCATTTTCATCGTTGTCAAACATATGCTTAACATATATTATTACTATTAATTGCTCAATTTTTCAATTATTTTATGGGAATTGTTTAATTTTTTAATTCCAATGAATTTGGGTGTCGATTAGACTTAGCTTCCTAGTAATTCTCATCCTCATAAATTTTTTTATGTAAGTTTCCATTGAAAGTCTTATTATGCAGTTGAATTTTACATAGTAATTTCAACTTATAATCATAATAAATTTGTATGTTGTCTATAGTTTTGTTCAATGATGATTTCACTAAACTACCCTCACAGGGTATGGTGTACAGGTGGACAGAACCGACTTGAGGATTGAAAACCGGACCAAACCACCAGTTTTGGTTCCAATCGGTGGTCATCGGTCCGATTTTGATTCGAGAGCTGAGATTTCCATTTAGGCTCGGTCCTCGAACTCAAAATCTCAAAAAACTAGGACTAGACCAAACTTTTAAAAAAACTCAATTCTAAAATTAGTCAATTATGGCTTGTTTTGAATCTCCACTTTCCAAATCGGCAAATCCAGACTTCAGTGTTCCATCTTCCTCTTGAAAATTGTGGGAAATTCAAAATTTGTTGCAAACTCTTTTTCTAATCTATGCTCTTCTTGTTAAAAAATAAAGAAGTTGAAGTAAAAAGAGGGAGAAGAGAGGGGAAGTAGAAGATAAACGGTAATTTGAATATTATCAAAAAAACTGAAGAGAGTAAAATAGTTGGAAATATATAAAAAAAAAAAAAGTAATCATTTCAGCATGATCTACTCTACGCTAAGCTCTATGCTAAACCTAAACCCTATGCTAACACTTCTCTCTCCAACCTTTACCCAAACACCCTATTTTCTCTCTCGAATATTGAGAATCGACGCCCTCCACCTTCTGCCAACGCTCAGACAGTGACAGTTCACTATCGGCGCTCCACCTTCGGTCAACGCTCAAAGCACTCATACTATGCTTTCAGCCAACGCTCGAAGTGTTCACCCTTCTCTTTATCTCTCTATCTCTCTGTCTCTTTCTCTTTGGTAAATCTCTCTGTCTCCACAATTCGTTTTTCTCTAGTAACCCTTTGCTTAATGACTTTGTTTCTTATCTGGATTGAAATCTGCATTCATGTTGAGGAGAAAAATAGAAACTTCAGCGTTCTTGAAATCACCTATAATTTAGCTTTGTGTTCATTATTTTCTCAAATTGATTGTTAGGGTTTCATGATGTGGCCCACAAGCCCATCACTCGTTCTCAAACCAGGGTCCAAGTTTTATCTAGTCTGTTTGCCAACAAGTTTTATTCTTTTACAGATGAGGATCTTTTTAATTACTTGGAATGAGAGCTCATTGATTAATATTTGTCCCAGCCTTTGCACGTCATCACTTGGGAGCAAATGAACAACGAAAATGAAGTGAGGATTTGTCTCCCCAGCATCCATTCCATGTAACTGTAACGACTAATTTTTCTAGTAAGATATTGTCCGCTCTGGGAATTAGGTAGTAGCCCAATATCCTTCCCTCACGGATTTGTTTAGCGAGAACTTCCTATTCGGTCACCTAATATGGTATGTTCTCGCCGGAGCATTTTTAATTTTGAAATTCTTATGAGATTCGTTGCCAATTATGCTCCAAAGTGCATCTTACTGTATTGAGAGAGTTCTTTTACATATGTTTCATTTTCATATATCTCTCCAAGTGATATGAGATTGTGACAACCCCTTCTTTTTACGTGACGACTTGCCACCTCCCGGCGTTCCCTTCAAGGGCCTCCCCGGTGGTATAACCATCGTACACAATCGGGCCTCCTCGGTGGTACAACTATTGTACACAATCGCTCTCCCTCGGGGGCTCAACGTCCTCGTTGGCCACATTTTTGGTTGGGTACAGGCTCTGATACCATTTGTAACGACCATTTTTCAAGTAAGATATTGTTTGCTCTGGGGATTGGGTCATAGTCCAATATCCTCCCTTCACGGATTTGTTTAGCGATGACTTCTCAGTCGGTCACATAATATGGTACTGCTCTCGCCAGAACACTTTTAACTTCGGAGTTCTTATGGGATCCTTTGCCAATTATGCTCCAAAAAACGTCTTACTGTATTGAGATAATTCTTTTACATATGTTTCATTTCTATATATCTTTCCAAGTGATGTAGGATTGTGACGACCTGGCGTTCCCCTCAAAGGCCTCCCCGGTTGTACAACCATCGTACACAATCAGGTCCAGCGGTCCCCTCAAGGGCTTTCCCGGTGGTACAACTATTGTACATAATTAGGTCATCACAGTAACTTTTTTTTTTTTTTATTGATTTTCATTTTGAGGCAAACACTGAGCCTACCTTGTAATGGGCAACCAATAGCCTCAATAATGACATGCATTGTATTAGATTGTTGGTTAAGACTAGATGCTTGATAGGACTAGATGAATGGATGGTGGCTTTGGATATTGGTGATGGCTCAAAACTAGTCAAGAATTGGGCCAAATGTCAAGGCAAGGAGCAGCCCACATGGAGGATAGCGCACCAATAGTTTGGCCAAAGAAGGGAGCACTCCTTTTAAACTCCCACACAATCTAAGCCCTTCATCTTGATGAGATCCAACAGCTATCTTGAAGCCATCTTTAACTTGTAAACTCTAGCTACCTTAGGGTTATTCAGTGCATAGCATTAACATTTGTAATGTTTCACGCAATCAATACATGATTTACTTTTTCCTAGCATTTTTGCTTTGGATTACCAATTGATATTGCATTTGGATCATCAAAGGGAAGTTGAACCTTCATTGTTTCCCAAGCTCATGGTTGTCTGAGAAACTTTTATCAATGAATTCTACCTGTTCCACTCTCTTGATTGGATCTGCAGAAGAAGGGCAAAACCACTCATTAAATCGAGCCACTTGAAGTTTTCGCCTTTCCTTTTCCATCTTCTTAATCGATTTCGTCAAAGATATTTAGGGATTTATTTCCTCACAAAAAGGGTAATATCCGCCCTCAATAGCTTCTCCTTCCATCTCTATTCATTCCTTAAATACGCACATTGTTTGGTTCAAACTTTTCACTCTCGGTTAGCCGAATGATTCTCCTAGCTCTTCATGTACTAACCTATTTCTTTTCAGATTGATTTGTGCATCAATTCACCTGTTGAATCTTGTTGGGAGGAGTCGAAACCAGACCAAAATTTTGGTCCAGTCTCGGATCCTTCCAGAGCCGATTCCGATCTTTGGGAAAAATTTTTTAAAAGTTCAGTCTAATTTTGGTCCGAGCTCAGAACCGTACCGACCCGGATAATGCCCACTCCTAGTATGGTATGCTCAACTTGAGATAAAGGCTAGAAGAGTCAATTAAAGTATTTTTGGAAAGGAACCCTCTGGCCGATCACTTGCCTAAGTCCCACTCCCAACTCCCAGTCCTTACAGTCTTTGCTTTTACAGAGAGACAGCCGATCAATCGCCCGACTTGGGACAATTGATCAGCTGTCATTCTGTAAAATTTTACACGCAAGCCGATTGAAGCCGATCAATCGACCCTGGGGGATTGCTCGCCTGTCACTTTGTAGAAATTTACAAAGTGACAGCCGATCAATCGCACCACTGGCGAGATTGATTGGTTGTCAGTTACACAACAGCCGATCAGTCGGCAATTGGGGGCGAATTATCGATTGGCGATTTAAATTAAGTAATTAACTCTGCAACTTAGAAATACAATTGATAATTGCAAAATTAATAATAAGATAGATGTGATTGTGCAAAAAAAAATACCACTTAACTTTTCTCAAATAAATATATAAAGAATATATCATTTGTTATAAATTTTACATTTGCATCACTACATTTTGCATATGATTGAAAATTCAACAGTTTTTCATTAATAAAAACACAAATAATTTGCCAATATGACCTAGTATTTTCTAACATTAAATAAGTAGAATTTCACCTATTATCTACGTCGGTTTTTAATTTTCGTGATTTAAGTTGGGTAGTTTTACAGAAATCTTTATATTTTTGCTGCCTCGAATTAGATTTAATTATATAAGAAATTGCAGATCTAATAAATTTAATATGAGAAAAAATATATGTCATACCATCTTTAACAATTAAATTTAAAATACGACAAACACATCTCACATGAAAAAGAGAATCGTGAGTAGTATCTAATTGAAAATAATTTTTAGAATGACAAATAGCAACATCGTTAGCACTAATATTATCAAGTGTTATGCTAAATATTCTATCAGGATATTCATAATTACGAAATTTTAAAATTCTTTTATTTAATTGCCAAGAGTCATCAATAAAATGAGAAGTTACAACGACATACCCTATCAAATTACGTGCACTATATAAATCAGAGGTGATACAAATAGATATTGAAATGGTACTCGAAAAAAATGAAATTAGTTCATTTTTCATATTATTAAATATTTTAATAATATCATTTCTAGTTGTATTTTTAGGAACACGTTTAAAACTAGGAGTAACATATTCTTTCATAAATTTTTCAAATTCATCATTATCGGTGAACGCTAAAGACAATTCGCATTGTGCTACAAGTTTTGTTATTCTTTCTCGCATTTTATTTTGTGAATACAAAAAAGTGCCGCTACCACTAGTATTTAATAATTTTTATGTAGGGTTTCTAACTTGGTTGTTTAAGTGACATTTTTGATAATGCATACTGAGTGTGCTAGTTAAATTACCAGAAATATATGCATAATTTTTAATACATTACAAAATGTTTCTATACTTCATACGTTTTTTTTAGGGTGATAAAGTAGATGCTTGTGCAGATGCAGAAGATTGTCCTATTGAAAATACATTATTTATTTATCTAATTTCCTCAATATCATCATTAATAATATTATAATTATGTGGATCCATAATTATTAAAAATAAATTTTAAAGAAAATAATACCACAAAACTAATATCTAAACTCCAACGAAAGGTTGAAATGTCATAGGTGGTGTGAATTAATCAACTCCACGTATACAAAACCTAAAAAAATTAACATAAAAAAATTTAGTTATTATAAGTACAATATAATTACCAATTATGTAAATATATATGTAAAAAAAATAAACTAAAATTTATCTTGTTGTTGAAGCAAATTAAAAAATAGATTGAGAGCACCAATAGATTGAAAGTAACAATTGGATTGAAAGCAAAATTGAGATTGAGAGAAATTAAGAGAAATTGGTGAAAAAAACAGAGAGAGTAGAAGAAAATTTATAAGAGAAGAAGAAGAAAGAGTGGGGGTGGACAATGGTCACAATATCGTTCGCCAGAGCAACAGTCTTATTTATGACCATTGAAACTTGCGGAGTGCAAAATGAGAGACCGATTATTCGCTTAAGCGATGGATCGACGCCCTCTCCGGCACAGAGACCAATTGACCATAAGAGGAGGGGCGATCGATTGCCGAAATAGGCTACAGATCGGCATTGATTTCAGCTCTTAGCGCGCGCAATAGCCTACGTGAGGCGATGGATCGCCTATCTCAAATCAACGTATTAAATAATCATTTCTTTATTTCTTTAATATTTTATTAAATTACCTTAATAAAAATAAAATATTTTATTACAATGTTACTTACCACATTTTACTTTTACCTAGTATTTTAATTTTTATTAGTTAAAATAATTAATAATACAAGATTTTAATAAAATATTTTATAAAATATTATTAATTATTTTATTTAATTTTAAAAAAAATTAAAAAAACTATTTTTTTCCCTCTCAACTCTCGAGTCTCGACCTCTCTAGTCGGCTCTCGAGTCTTAACCTCTCCAGCCTGACAGTCTCTTGGGCCGCCTCGCGTCACAAACCCCAGTAGCCGAAAGAGAGAGATCGATCGCGAAAAGAGAGAGGAGAGGGCAATCGGTCGAACTCCATTTGACGAGTATTTGATATTCAAACGTCTGTCTCGAAGAGATCTACAGCATTGGTGAGAAAATTTTCAAGGTTAGTCTATTTTTTGAGTTTTTTTTTTACCAAAAAACGCTCAGAATTTTTAGAATTTAGATGATGGATGTTGATTGTTGAATTTGAATGGTTGATTGGTTGACTTGATGTTGGCTTCAGGCTTGTTGGCTGCCGAGTTCTACGACGGAAATTAAAAGTCTGAAAGGGTGTGGAGCACATGGGCTAACTTGCGAGCCTGGCACATTGAACCAACGAGCCACCCCGTTAGGCTTTGTCCTTGGCAAGGTCGCGAGCTCAACTCTTAAGCTTGACTCGGCCTCCTCACAAAACCGAGCGACGCTTGACTAGCTACAGTAGCGGGCTTAGCGGCTTAGCGAGCGGGCTGACAACTTTGAGTACTCAATTCTCTTTTTTCTTGGTAAAATGTTCAGTGTAATCTTTACAATTATAATTTTCTCATAGAAATTCTTATATACGCAATTTGAGTAATACTTTCTTTGTTTTTTCTACTTTACTTTCTTAAAATATTTATTAACGTGACAAAGAATAATTAGTACAATTCAAGTGCATTTCATACAATAAATTATAAATAATTAATTTATTATCTTAATTACATTTATTTTTATTTTATAATATTTTCAAATAATACAATAAAAAAATAAATATATTATTATTTTTTTAATTTTATTTTAAATAGTCAATTCATTTTCATCATCATATTTAATTGAAAACACGTAGAGTGACACTTGTTTTTATCTCGGTCAAGTCACGTGTTTATATAAGCCAAAACTAAGCAATTGGAATAAGATGAATATTGCCATGTGTCATTTTTAAAATAAATAAAATAAAAATAAATCCATCTTATTACAAAACAAAACTGATGATGTTTAAAGAAAAAAAAAAACATATAAGAATATTTATTTAGATTTAATAAAATAACTCATACATATAATAAAATTAAATAAATAGGTCAAGCAAGCTAAGTCAGTCTTAAAAAAGTTTATATCGAATCTAATAAGTTGAATCTACCGACTTACTAGATGCGAATTAAATGAGTCGAATAAAACAAACCGATTAAAACAAATGAGATGGGAAGGTGGCATCCGGTGAGACCAAATGAGTCCGGGTAGGGCCTGAAAACCTTGCAATTTGAGTCGCTGTCTCGACTCATCTCACTATAATGCAGTACCTAAATCCTAGTAGAAAAGGTAGCAAGAGCAAGTGATAATCATTTCTTAATGAAATTAATCAAACATTTATTTGGACACTTTCTCGAAAATGTAGCATTATTTGGGTACTTGCCATCATTGAATTACGATGTTACACCCACATCATTTGTGTTATGTCACTTTTCCGATAATTAATAATAATAATCTAAATTATAATTACAAACAATTTATAAATTGTTTGAATTTACTTAAAATATAAAATGACGACGAATTAAACATGTATGTATAAAGATGATTTAAGGAAAGAAAAAAAAGTGTGTCGTTATTATGCACATATAAATATCTCGTTTATAGTCACAATCATTTGTTATAAAATATTTTCGTCATTGTCTGACACATGCTTAACGTATGTTATTATTATCAGTTGTTTGATTTTTCAGTGATTGTTTAATTTTTTAATTCCAATCGAGTTTGGTGTTTTTAATTTCAATCGAGTTTGGTGTCAAATTGACTTAGCTTTCTACTAATTTTCATCTTTGGTAATTTTTTTATAAGTTTCGATCAAAAATCTTAAATTATTATTTCGTTGAATTTTACGACCTAATTTCAATCCATCCTTCTTGAAGGGAAGGAGAATTGTTATCACAAGATGATTTTACCAAACTGCTCTCGTTGGGTATGGTATGCTCGTCGTGAGACAAAGGTTAGAAGAGTCAATTAAAGTATATTTGGAAAGGAACCCTACGGCCCCAGCAGCACCGGTCCGATGTTGTCCTTTTACGTCTTTTTACAGACTGCCCCTTTTGGAATTTTTTGGCGGATTTCTCCGGTTTTGAGTCTCTCTTCCACTGTCCATCTCTGACTGACTGCTTCTCTCTCCCTCTCTCTCTCTCTTGGTGGTATGAAAAGTTGAAGACAATTTTCTCTCTGCAAACCTTCTTCGCCATTTTGCTCCTAAAGCGATTATGCCTCTTGGTTAAATCTCAGCTGTTGAAACTTTCCGAGTGGCAAAAGATTTTCAAGGCGTTGAAAGGAAACTCGAGAATGGTTTGTTCATGCTCTTTCCTCTAAAGTTCGAGTTTCTCAGCTATTTGGGTTTAATTTCAAATTTTGCGGAAGCTTCGTAGTCGGCCCATGGATTATTATTATATTCGAAAATGAATTTTATATAGTTTCTTCGATGTGTTGGAAAAGACATGCGTTTGGATGATTTCTGAGGGTTTTGGGGTTAAAAAATGCCTCTTTTCGGCATGATAGGTCGGTGCTGTGCTTCCTCTGTCTCTGTTTTTCGTTTCAGATTCGATGTTTTTTTCTGGTCCCCGGTCGGCAGGGGAAGAATGGTCCCTTTTTTGGCCTCTTCGTCGATGTTTTTGTTTTCTCAGAAGACCCTTCACCTGTCGTTTGTTTTACTGTAGAGTTAGCTCTCGCCGGCGTTGCTCTGGTTCTATCTCCTTCAGATTCTAGTGACGATACGAAGAGATATTGAAGTTGGTGGGATTGGGCGGGATTATTTCGGAGGATTTTGAAGGTATAGTGATTTAATTAATTTACTGTTCGAATGATTAGTTTGGTTGATATGATTTGAATGTAAATATTGGGTTTTCTTCTGGTGTGAGCCCGAGTTTGGAAATTCCTCATTGATAACTATAGCAAGTAGATTTGGGATTTTCATATTTGCACGATGTGAAATGAAATAAATGACATCTCTCTAGAATAGTCCTATCCAACTCTGTGGTCCTGTTCTATTAAAATCTTAATCATATTTGCTGACATTTCTTGTCCCTTCCTAAATATAGCTGTGGTGTATGGTTTTATTTGCAAACGATCATTGATTTTGCAGGTTTTTTCGCGTCATTTTCCCCGAAAATTTCCTGTTTCCATTTCTGTTTTTTTTTCCTTTATCTTTTGCTTATTGATTATGAGCCGTGACGTTTAATTTATTGTCTGATTCTGTTAAAAACATGATGATTGATGAACATTGCTTCAAAATAGACAAGCTCTGGGCTTTTGTCAATTGCCTCGTTTAAGCTACTAATTACTAATGTTTGTACGGATGCGTGTTTTTTGTATGGTAGACGATAAATGATTAGAAAGCTCTTACTATGTGATTGTTATGTTCATTTATGGCTTTTTTTCTGTAATTTTGTCCTTTGAGTAAGTTTGCCTAAAGGGGGTTGTTTGGAGCTTGATGCCCTCTACTATTCAGTGAATCTAATCTCTCTTCCCGGCTTTATCTTATAATTCAGTAGACAGAGTTCATTCCCAATGTTTGATGTTTCGATAAGGCTATGGAGTTTTTAATGAGTTATGAATTGTGCACTCTTTGGGAGTGCTAGAAGGTTGTTTATTCGAAATATTAGAGCCATTTTAAATATTTTTGTTGTCTCCTTAGAAGTAGAAAAAAGTTTGTGCTTACATGTGTGTTTGTATATATATGTACGTACATGCTTATGTTGATGAACAATGGTGGCATCATTAATAAAAACAAAACTTGGCGTAAGGGTTGTTTTGGAAGTTGGTCAGACACAACAGCTGGAGTCTATGAGAAATACTTGATGTTTTGTTGGGATGTTTTTTCTCCGGGATCTCGTCAGCAATTGTGATCCTTTGAAATGTTAATCATATTCTTAATGGTTTTTAATCATATCTGTAAGTAAACCAGGATGGTAGTTGTCACTCTCCATAATAATTTATACCAGGATGATGACATATTATTAGGGTTAATTTCTTCTATTTTTGGAGTTTAAGAATTTATCTTTCTATTTTCTGGTTACGTTTGTTTTATCTGTTGGACGCTAACTATTTCAAATCATGGGATATCTGTTTAACAATGGCCATTTATTGCATGAGAAGTCATTTAAATATTTTGAACTTTATATAATGTGTTCTTTAGCGTCTCCTTGAACTTCTTGCTCAGCTTTTTTTTTTTCCCAAACAAAGCAGTGAGAGAAAGTCTGATCTTCTACTTTTCTCTCGTCGGCAATTTGAGTTGTCTTAGTCTCTTCTGTTTTGTCAAATTCTTTTGCAGATGGACTCTGTGAAACCTTCTGCCCTGACCACGAAGAAGAGCAAATTGGCAAGCAAATTTTCGAAAGTTCTTCACATTCGAGCTTTGTCTGGGATCACTACGGTTAAGGGAACCCGAAAAGCGAACAACCAAGAAGAAATTCGAGATGATCTTAATGCAAGGAAGAGCACTGAGAGTTTATCTGAGTCTTTTGGAAGTAGCGATGAAGAGGTCCCCAACAGAGCGGCAATGGAAGCCTTATTGGCAAAACTTTTTGCTACTATATCTGCTGTAAAAGCTGCATATGCTGAATTACAGTTCGCTCAATCTCCATTAGACATGGAGTTGATTGAAGCTGTTGATCAAACGGTTGTTAAGGAATTGGAGATGTTGTCTGAATTGAAGAGGGGTTACCTTAAAAAGCAGGTCGATCCTTCACCCGAGACCACTATGCTTTTAGCAGAAATTCAGGAGCAACGGAGTATTTTGAAGACATATGAAATTATGGGCAAAAAGCTGGAATCTCAGGTCTTACTCAAGGACTCTGAAATTATTTTTCTGAGGGAGAAACTGGCAGAGATGAGTAAGCACAGTAAGCTGCTTGATAAGAGATTAAATCGAAGTGGCTCATTATCTACTACTGAAATCGTACAGTTATCTGGGTTGAATGCTAATTCTTTTACTAAAGTTCTTCGTCACTCAATTAAATCAGTCAGAAGCTTTGTGAGGTTGATAATGGAGGAAATGAAATCAGCTAATTGGGATTTCGATTTGGCTACCAAGGCAATTGAACCAGATGTTGTTTATTATAAAGAGGATCACAAATGTCATGCTTTCGAAGCGTTTGTCTGCCGGGAAATGTTCGATAGCTTCCATTTTCCAAACTTCTCTCTTCCAAACGAGTCATTACCGGATAAAGCAAAGCAGAAGAAAGTATTCTTTGAAAGGTTCATGGACTTGAAAGCTACAAAGGCGAACGATTACCTTTGGAAGAAACAAAGATCAACGTTTGCAAAGTTTTGCCGAGTAAAGTACTCACGGCTGATTCACCCGAAAATGGAATCATCGTTTTTCGGTAATTTAAAACAAAGGGAACTAGTGAATTCAGGTCAATATCCAGATAACGTCTTCTTCCGCACATTTGCCGAAATGGCTAAGTGGGTTTGGCTTCTCCATTGCTTAGCTTTCTGTTTGGAGCCTGAAGCTTCAATCTTTCAAGCAGAGAAGGGAAGCAGATTCTCTGAAGTCTACATGGAAAGCATTACAGATGAAGCGTTTCTCTCTCTAGACTCAGAACCATCTGTTTCTTTCACCGTCTTTCCAGGCTTCAAAATTGGCAAAACAATAATACAAACCCAGGTTTATGTTTCTCAATCACAGCAAAAACCTGGTCAAAGCAACAAAACAAGGTAATCTCATGTTTCTTGGCCCCCACAACATGATAGAATGATCTGGAAACCATTGTCTGGCAAAGTTTTTGATTTTAAGTAGGCACAGCACAACACAAGACAACAATGCTCTACCTTAGCATCTTGTCCTTTTGTTTGTCGGGTGATGTAAGAAACAGCCTTTTTCTTTTTTAAAATCACGGTTTTAGGTTCTTTATTGAAAGACAATTCCCTCAAGTTTTGTTAATATTAGGACACTGACGGGGGGGATTGTCACGCCCGTTTTGCATCACGTCTTCGTTTATGTGTACATAGTTATATTGTATACACGAGGAGTTTTGGGTGTTATTTTAACCATGTTTTGTCTTGATTTTCTTTTGTAGTCGACCTCTCAACTCTTGTCTTTGCTTAGTTGGCAATATCTCATTGGTTGCAGACCATTTGGCAATATGTGATTGGATGCTTCCGAACTGTGAATCTTGCCGTAAATTTTGAAGATAGAAATACATTAAATTTTGGTTTACACTTTATAATATTTTAAAAAATTGTTATTATTTTTTATATATAGAATCATATTCTTTCTTTAAGAGATTCGATATTGGGTCCCCGATGAGATGGCAATGAAATAATGACACCTTGGGTCCCCGTCCTCTCGTCTATTAAATCCTCTGAAAATTGCATCATATTTGGCAGGTTCTGCTTCAGCGCCCAACGCATTGATCTATTCATAAGTATCGTCATTTTTAATTATTATTTTAAAATTTTGTTAAATTAAAAAAAAAATATATATATATATATACTGAAATGACTAGAGATCATATGCTAAGCGAAAAGGTGAATTGTCGGAACATCGGAGACTTACGTCTTCACAAGCTGGAATTACTTATCACAAGCTTGGTTGCGAAATTCACTAGACCAAAACTTCGGCTGGTGCGATCGTGGCGGCCTCACTACTGGCCGGTTTGACGATTTAGCTTGTGAAGACATAAGTCCTCGACGTTTCGGCGGTCTATTCTTTTACCTAGTATATGATCTCTCAGCTATTTTAGTACATGCCGATTCAAATAATCTGCAAAGATCGAAAAGAAAAATATGGTATTAACAAATTTAAAGATAGGACGCACTATCGGAGGGTCACTACCCTCCGCTCGAGAATGAACGAAAATCGAGAACGGACGGAGATAGTACGTCTGTCAAGGTTTATTTTGTTAGTTTTTCAATAGGTTAAGGTTTGAGTTGTTAAAGTTTATACTTTAAGATTTAAAAATATGAATCTCAATAGTTTGAGGTTCCCAATGATAATTACCCTTATTTTTTTCACCAAATTTCTCTCAATCTCTTAAATTTATTCTTTAAAGTAAAATCATTTTTCAAAGTGCTCTTAATCAATTTCATACTCTCAATCAATTTTTTTCTTTTTACAATTCACTCTTTTCTTTTTTCAACAAGATATATTTTAGTTTTTTTATTTTTTTACATACATTTACATAATTTTTAATTATAGTTATACTAACTAAGTTTTTTTGCATTAATTTTTTTTAGGTTTCATGTACATGGAGTTGATCAATTCACACCACCTAAAAGCTTTTGTTGGACATTAATTTTGTAGTATCAATTTATTATTAAAAATTTAATTTATATTTATTATAAATCTTCGTAATTATATTATTGATCATAATGATAACATAGAAGAAATTAGAGAATTAATTCTTATATTTTCTGTGGGACAATCATCTGCATAAACATCCACTACACCTGAAAAAAGAAGACATAAAATTTCAGATGTATAGAATTATTTTGATTTAAAAGATGTTAAAATTGCGGACAAAATATAAACTAGAGCTCAATGTAAACATTGTGCTAAAAAATATATTTATACTTCTGATAGCTCTACTAACATCATCGGTAGACATTTTAAAAAATATCATTTAAATGAGAAAACACGAGATTCAATGCAATCTCAATTAAACGTTAGTGGTAGTGGTAATGACATTTTCATATTTCACAAAATAGAATGAGAGAAGAAATAACATAACTTGCAGCACAATTCGAGTTGCATTTATCATTCACTGATAGTAAAACATTTGAAAAATTTATGAAAGAATATACTACTGCTAGTTTTAAACGCATCCTTGGAAGTACTACGAAAAATAATATTTTTAAAATATTTATGGATATAAAAAATGAATTAATTACATTTTTTTCAAATGCTCTTAAGCGTCTATTGCATTACTTCTGATTTATGGAGTGCACGTAATGTTGTTGGTTATGTAGTTGTAGCATCTCATTTTATTGATGAATCTTAGCAATTAAATAGAAGAATTTTAGGATTTCGTAATTGTGAATATTTTCATTTTGGTACCACCATCTATAAATTTATTTTGACAATATTGCAAGAATATTTCATTAAAGATAGAATTTTTAGCATAACTCTTGATAATATTAATGTTAATGATGTTATTTTTCAATTTAAGGATTATTTACAATTAGATGTTACTCGTGATTGTCATTTTCACATGAGATGTGTGTGTTATATTTTAAATTCGGTTGTTAAAGATGGTATGTTATATATTTCACGTCATATTGAAGTAATTAGATTCACAATTTCTTATATATTTGAGTCTAATTCGAGACAACAATAATATAAAGATTTTTGTAGAGCCGCCCAATTTAAACCAAGAAAATTGAAAACCAACGTAAAGAATGGGTGAAATTCAACTTATTTGATTTAGTAAAATGTTGTGTCATATTGGCAAATTATTTGTGTTTTTATTAATGATAAGACGCAAAATATTAACCTTGACAAATCTAATTGTAATATTACTAATATCTTTCCTGATTTTTAAAAACTTTTTATGATGCTACACGAGTAGGCAGAACTGGACTGATTCCCAAGAACTGGGTCTGGTCCCAAATCCAAGGTTTTCGGTCCGGTTTCAGTCCTTCAACGTAATCTCCCGTCGGTTTTGGTACGGTCCATAGTCCATAACCTGAAAAACTGAGACCAGACCAAGAATTAACAAAAAACCAGTGAAGGCTAAAATCTGAATGGCTGATTGCTGAAGAGGGAAGAGCTTTAGTGCTTTATGCCTTTACCCGTCGCCCTTCAGCGATTCGCAAATTAACGCTCTGCTCAACTGCTCCTAGATGGCCAGACCCTAGTCCTGCAGTCCTTCCTCAGCGCTCATCAAAATTAAAAAAAAAAACTCTCACACTACGTTTATCCTAAAAAAAACCTTAAACTATAAAAAATGGGCAAAAAAAAGGGCAAACTGATAACCCTCCGTTCTAAATTTCACACATAGAATGGGAAACTGTTCTCTAAGAACAATTCCTCGTTCTATCGGGGTGTTCTCTATTTGAAACACATTGGGAGAGCGGGGGGGTCTCCACCCTCCAAAGCACCTCCCGCAGGCACATGTTAGTCACGTGCGCGCGGTAGTCTTCACCCTTCAAGATTAATTTTAAAAAAATATACCAAACGATATTCAATTTAATTGAAATTTTTACCACATATTTCTCACATCACGAGAAGATAATCGAAAAATGTTCATGATTTTCTAACACTCATACGATTTATTATAATTTTATTTAATTATTTTATAAAATAATTATAATAAATCGTACACAATTTCAAACATTACGAAAATTTTCAGATTATCTTCTTGTGATGTGAGAAACATGTGGTAAAATTTTAATTAAATTTAATATCGTTTGGTATTTTGTTTTAAATTAATCAAAGTTACTTCTTCACCTTATAAATTAATTTTAAAAAAATATCAAACGATATTCAATTTAATTGAAATTTTTTTCACATGTTTCTTAAATCACGAGAAATTAATTTGAAACTTTGCGTTATGTTTTAACTATTGTATGAGTTATTATAATTATGTTATAAAATAATTAAATAAAATTACAATAAATCGTATGAGCGTTAGAAAATCACAAAAATTTTCAAATTATCTTTTCGTGATGTGAGAAACATGTGGTAAAAATTTCAATTAAATGGAATATCGTTTGTTATCTATTTTTAAACTTAATCTTGAATGGTGAAGATTACTGCGCACACGTGACTAGCATGTGCACGCGGGGAGTACTTTGAAGGGTGGAGACCCCCGCTCTCTCAGTGTGTTTCACATACAGAGCACCCCGATAGAACGGGGGACCGTTCTCAGAGAACGGTTCTCCATTTTATGTGTAAAATTTAGAACGGGAGATTATCGGTTTGCCGTTAGCGATTTTTTTTGCCTATTTTTAATAGTTTAAGGTTTTTTTAGGATAAATATACTGTAATGATTTTTTTTAAATTTTGACCATACTCTAAAAATTAAAATACATTTAATCTTATGACAACTTTCCACTTTGTTAGTTTTCATTACTTATATTCCCCACGGTACAATGCACTTAGAAGTAAATCTTCATGTGTCAAACTTTTTCAATTTTTTTTTAATTTCTCAATAATTTCATCAGCTGACACATGGGCACCATAAACATTCCATTTTTTTACTTGTAGTTATTTTTTCTTCGGGTTCTTGCCCACAAACTTTGTTGGCCATGCTATGTTTTTGTTACCATGGTTTTTCTATTTTTTTTCTCAATATTTTTCGAAATGAGTGCCGACTAAAATAAAACTCTTCGTCTTAACGAGATTTCTTTTCGACGCGTGCCGCCTACACATCTTCCGCCATCGACCATGTCAGGACCTGATTCTACCAATTGGACCCCAATAGTTAGAGGATTCTCATAGTGGAAAGGAGTTGAATGTCGAAGAAATGCTCTAATTGACATTCAACTCTAACATGTATAGTTCGTTATGATTTAATAGAACATACTTCTTAAATTATGATGCTCTGCTTAAAATTCTTTTAATTTATTATTTAATAAAAGTATTTAAAACGTAAAACATTCATTGCATGAAGAAGACAACATACATTTTATATATTGAAAATTTATATGAAAATCAGAGTATTAATACGGAAGCTACTACAACAGTAGATCACTACATGTGATCTTTCAAAAAGATTTATACAAAAGAAAACTAAACATCTCACCCAAACAAAAAGACCATCTACCTTAATATGTCATATTTGTCTTTTCTCAAACTTTATATTGTCTTACGTTTTTCTTCTTGGTGAATGTTTTTTATATCTGAAAATATAAATTATTCACATAATAAGTTTTTAACCCAATAAATAAATCTAACACATAGAATAACTAATTTCAAACTCTTTTAACACTATATAAGATCAATTATCATCTTCCACTATAACGATTCTTTGAAAATCATAGAAATCATGTTCTTTTGAAAGCCATGTAATTATTATAAAAAAATGCATGCTCGAATCAATCTTTTAAGATCAGTCAACCATTGTTTGAAATTATTTTGATCAATTAAATCCAATGCAAATAAAATGAATTTTGCATTATTAAAACCATCTTTTTATGAAAACTCCAATGCATTTTTTAAGAACGAAATGTTTATGTTAAAAATGCAATGCACTCTAATTCCAACATGTATAACCATCACACAATCTCATACGTTCTCGAGTTTTCTCTGACAGGGCTGTAGGATTCTATGCATTACTTTCTCTCGAGGTTTAGAGATTTTCAACCTAATGAAGACATTAAGTTGATCTCTTTCTCAATTTCATAATCATACGCAGTCACATACGAAGAGGTAAATTCAACCATTGAGTTCATTTGTTACCAAGATTGTCAAATTTCTCTTTTCCTCAAATGCATGCTTTAACACATTTTATAAAACCAATGTTATGCACATTTAAAATTATATAACTCATCTATGCAAATCAATTTGAAAACTAGCATATCACATTAAATTTAACACAATGTTTTCAAAACATTTATTTTTAACATCATAATACAATTTGAAAACATAATTTTCTTATAAACATCATTCATTTCATATCAAAACAACATTCATTTAATCACTTATATCCACAATAAAAATTCTAAATCTAACCAAAACCAATAATATAATTTAAATATATTTTTACTTAAACAATACAATAAAAGTTAAATTAACTATTATAAATGTAAGATTTACTTACCTATTGAAGATTCCTCCTCTCTCACGCAATTTTCACCTAATGAATGGATTTTTAGTTTTATAGAATCGTCTCCCAAAGTTGATTAACTTTCATTTAATGAGCAAGTCTAAAACTCCATTTTTTCTCCCATTTTTTTCTTATTTCTCATTTTTCTCTCTTCTTAATTTGAATCCCACAAAAATGATTATTTCTTCGGCCTTTATCCCACATTTCTAGATGGTTCTTAGATAAATTTTTTTTAACCCCACATCTTCATACTTTTGTACAAAATTGTCATTCTTTCTATGGATATTCTAAAAAATATCATGATTATTTATGTTTAAGTATACTTACCTGAAACTAATTAATTTTGATTAATGTTAAGTTAATCAATATGATTAACATAATTAATCATGATTAATTATCTTTAATCATATTTAATTAACTTAATTAATTACTTAAGTAAACAACTTACCCAACATATACTAATTGTCTCGTGTTCTAATTTCATTAGTTGTTCAAACTATTGCATGGATACATACAAAGTGTTGAAAATATTTTTCATTTTCTTAACTTTTTCCAAATTCTCACTCTAATATGTAGTTTAAAGCCATTTACAAAAACTAGTTTAAAAACATAAACTACATTTATTAGATTAGAAAGTAAATAACTTTTGCTACATACATCCAAGTTCTTTCATTCAAAGTCATTCAGTTTAAGACTGTTAAATTTTATAGAAATCCAATTATCACAGCAAAAGTAATTATATTTATGATCAAATGTGTTCATACAAAACAGTTTCATTATTAACATTGTCAAGAATTTTGTATTATTTCTTCAATATAACTTTTGTAACTTATATTATATATATCATCTAAAATAAATATTTACAATATATTATTAATAATAAAATATTAAAAATTCAAACCATTACATAGCACACTTACACTTATCATCTTCTTGCAAACATTTTATTAATTCTCCATCATCCATTTCATTTCCTCTATCATCCACTTAACTACAAACTTTTCACTGTCGTCACATTTCTTTTAATTTTTTAATCAATCTAATTCACTGACACAAGCGTCCACACAACAATTTCCCTCTCAAATTCCTACAAATAAAAAAGAACTCACTCAAGCACTTACTACTCTTTACAAAATAGCATCTAAAAACAAATGTACAAGCACCATTCGTGGTCAAGCCAACAATGCTTTCTTCACTTGCAAACTATGTGACTCTTCTATGTCAAAAAGTATACCTAGGTATTGAATTTATGATGCTTATATTTAACATTTTTTACTTTTGGTGGAAATAATATTTTTTATTAACAAAATTATATTTCAAATAAATGCAATAACAAATTATATTTTACAACATAATCGGTGTTCGTTAGAAGTGAAAATATGTGACAACACTAGTTCAATTACAATCATGATCTTCAGAAAAAAATAATATCATTAACAATATCAACTTTAAGGACCTCCAAAACAGAGGTTTGTTGAAATCCTTAACTTTACAAAGTAATTTTAATTAATTTATTCATCATTATCATGTATATTTCTTTGTGTATGAAACTTTGGATTTTATTTTGCAAAGAACAGACGAAGAAAAAACAAAATACGATTATAATGAATTCGCAGTGACAAAAAGTATCATACATACTACAACATGTTTAATAGTTATTGTTGATGTCTTATTTAGATCAACTTTATGTTAGCAACAAATCAAGTGACAAAGAAGGAAGTGATACGAAGCGAAAAATAACAAGGGTGAAATAAGACAAACATAACACATTATCAGTTGCTGTCAAACATTGTAAATTTTTTATATTTTGTAACACAGACTTATTTTATAATGTATTATGTAAAACTTAAAGTTTACTAGAAAGAATTTTATTTTATGTACATTATTTTCCTACCTACTAGTATATAAAATAAGTGTACATTTTTTGATTTTTTTTAAATATTTTTATTTATTTTGCAAATTACTATTTCACTTTATAATATAAAAATAATATTGTTAACATTTAATAATATCATGTTACATGTCTCCACATTAACAGTCACATCACACGTTCTTGGGTTGTTGAGTATTTTTTTATTGAGGGTTAAATCTCAAAAATGGATCCAAATATGCAGTAAGTCTGAAAAAAGACTCAAAGAATTTTTTCGTAAAAAAAAGCTCAAAGTATCGAAAATATACAAAAAATGGCTTTGCGGCAAGTGATATGCCCCTGTGTTCTATTTTCTGAAGAAGAACAGTTTGTCGTTCCATGGACGTGGCAAACCGTTCTCCCCAGGCCTGCGCACATGAGGGGCACGTGAAAACGGCTTGCCGTTATCCAGAAGCGACAAAATGTTCTCCTTCAGAATTCTGAACGGGGGGATCTCGAGCCTAAAAAATGCCCAGACGTGAGAATGGTTTGTCATTCCCAGGATGCGGCAAACTATTCTGCTCCGGATCTTTGATCATTTATTGATTGATCACGGGCTGCGTTGCAGAAGAATGAAAAATCGTTCTAAAGAACGGTTTGCTGTTCTCTAGTCTTATTTAAAGGCCAAGCCTCTCCCTCCATTCTCACCCCACCTCCTACTTTTCTCTTCTCCACTATTATCTTGATTTCGAGAATTTTCTTCATATTAGCAACGACGATGGATGATGATTTAATTATAGCGGCTGATTTAGACGAGCCAACAAGTTTTGATATCGAGATGGATTGATATTTGCATGCCACTTCTACATATGGTGATATTTGAACATTCGATCGCGTAGATTGAGACGAAGGAATAGAGATGCATTCTACCTCTAGAACTCTATACGAGGAACTTTGAACACCTATCGGGTTTGACGTTGATGAAGTAGAAAGCTTACCGGTACGTGAAGAAATCTCAATGAATTTTTTTTTGGGAAAAAATATAAATGTATAAAGAAAATTAAAACAGAAATACGCGAATATTCTATGCAAAATGGTTCTGGCATCAAATTTATCCAAAATGGCAAGCGGCGACTGACGGCTAAATGCATAGACGGGTGGACGTGACGACTGCATGCTTAACATGTACAAAACGAGAAGACCTTTCAAATAAAGAATTTGATCAATTCTCACAGTTGTGCGAGGGTAGTTGAGAATTGAAATGTTAGTGTAAAATACATTGCAGTACGAGCAGGATGCGGGAATCTGCTCGATCTTTTGCGGGAAGACTGCCAACTTTAGCAGTTGGGAGTGTTTGAGAATCAAGGAGATATTTGACAACATCTTTCTCCACAGTGTATACAACATGCGAGGTGAGAGCTGCGACATAATTGTTCACTTATTTTATGCGAACCTGTATACTACTGGGGTGACGGGGCACTTGAAGACGTACATTTTCGGTAGAGACATTGTCGTAAATGCAGCTCTTATCAATGAACTGCTCGGATTTTCCATCGACGACGTTGAACGATATTAGCACGCTTCCAAACAGTATGACTTTGCCAGAACAGAAGAAAGATTAGAGTTCTTTCGACAAATCCACTGCAATGCGGAGATTGCAGGGTTCGTAAAGCTGAGATTGAGGGATTTGAATGTCAAATTTCGGGTTCTTCACAACTTGATCAGCCAGACCATTCTAATGAGGGATAGAAATAGAAATATCTTTAGCTGGATGGATCTTAATGTCATAGAGAAGCTCTACACCAACACGATATTCAACCCGGGATACATGATTGTAGGTCACATATAAGAGGTCACATAGAGGAGATCGAGCGAACCAAAAATAAGAATCTGTCGTACGAGAGCTTGATTTGGAAGATCCTTCAGCGAGCTCAGATTCAACCTCCTACTAGCTGTTCACAAACTCTTTTTCAATATTGGCAACAACAACGAGATATATTTCATCGTTCCCATCAATACTGATGACTGTGAATAATTGTCTAGGACACGAGACTTTTAGATGACAACCGTCTAAACATATAATAGAGAGACTGTGCTGTAGCAAACCAGTCTTGTAAGAAGTCATGCATATATAGATTCTTTGGCATACCATTTAATCACTCCCCGTCTCGTAAACATGTATTTTCAACGTGCTACCCAGGTTTGATTTATATATTACACACCGGCTTCAAAACTCCATCGAAAAATAACCAGGAGACGGTTGCGGCACTTTGATAGGCTACGTTGATAGGCTACGTTGTAAATTCTAACAGAGAGCTTTTCGACCTATAAACATTCTAGGGGGTATTTTCAAAATTTTGGAATTTTTCAAATTTTAGATTTTTTTTGGGATTTTCAGCAAAAAAACAGCACGAATTTGTTAATTTTTAGCACGAAAAAAGCCAAATCTTGCGAAAAAAGTCTAAATCTGGCGAAAAAAGACTCGGGTTTTCGAATTTGGCTTAGGTTTTGAGATTTCTCAAAGAAAATCCTCGATTTTGGCACATATTGGAGAAAATTGTTTGGATCTAATGATTTTGGTGACAGAACGCTCGAAATTGAGGATTTAGCCAAGAGAAAAGTTAGATTTCAGATGAAAAATCATCCAAATGAGCCTCGACCGACGTTGTACTAATGCAAAACAATTTACCGTTTGAGGGTGAACATTTTCTGCGTTCATGAGAACGGCAAACCGTTCTCTGGACGCGGCAAACCGTTTTAAAAACACTCTTAAAACAGTTTGCCGCATCGTAAAAACGGAAAACTATTATCTACACAGGCGATGTTCACCCTCGCACGTGCCTCCACGTGGAGAACGGTTTAGCGTTCTCTGGCAACGGCAAACCATTCTCCTTTAGAAAACTTAATGCGGGGCAATATAAGTTTGTCGTTAAGTCGTGTTTTGCACATTTTCCATACTTTGAAGTTTTTTTTTGGGCAAAAAATTAGTTTGTTCCTTTTTTTGAATCCAATGCATACTTGGATCCGTTTTTTAGATTTAACCCTTTTATCTACTCTCATTCTTTCACTTTGTCTTGAATTTACAAAATAATTTTTCATTTCATATTTTTTGTCCTATTAATTTATTTTGAAATTAAAATTATTTTAACCGTCGAACTATGAATTTTTTTAAAAAAAATCTTCAAAGTATGTTTATACTAAAAAAACCTTAAACTATCAAAAAATCTTTAGCGATTGTTCGATAACCCCATGTTTGCCATTTTACACATTAGAATAGTCTCCCGTTTTGTCGGGATCAAAATTCACATGCAAGGTTATTGAGAATAGGAGACCGTTCTTCGTTTTCGATGATATCTCATTCATTTTTCACTTTATAAATTAATTTTAAAAAAATATCAAATTATATTTAATTTAGTTGAAATTTTTACCACATCATGGGAAGGTAATCTGAAAATTTTCTTGATTTTTTAAAACTTTTGTATTATTTATTATAATTATTTTATGAAATATTTAACTAAAATTATAAAAAAAATTGTACAAGTGTTATAAAATCACAAAATTTTCAGATTATCTTTCCATGATGTACTGAACATGTGGTAAAAAATTTAACTATATTGAATATCGTTTGATATTTGTTTAAAATTAATTTATAAAGTGAAGAAAGAACGAGAGGTCAACGGAAAAATTAATTTTAAAAAAATACCAAAAGATATCCAATTTAGTTAAAATTTTTACCATATATTTACCATATTGTGTGAAGATAATAAAAAAATTTCGTGATTTATAAAACTTGTACAATTTTTTGTAATTTTAGTTATTTATTTCATAAAACAATTATAATAAATCATATAAGTGTTAGAAAATTTTCATATTACTTTTCTATAAAGTAAACACGTGGTAGAAATTTCAACTAAATTGAATATCGTTTGGTATTATTTAAAAATTAATTTATAAAATGAAGAATGAATGAAAGGTCATTGAGAACGAAGAACGATCCCCCGTTATTAATGACCTTACACGTGAATAACATAACGGGGGACTGTTCTTTTATAACGGTCTCTCGTTCTATGTATAAAATGACAAAAGAGAGATTATTAGTTTTTTTTTTTTATAGTTTAATGTTTTTTATGTATTTATTTTAATTATTTTATTTTATTTGAGTGTCATCTAGGATTAGAAATATCTCTTTTTTGTGAACTTTATTCGTCAGACTCTCTTGTTTTTACGCGAGGATGACTTTTCTTTTCCAGAATATATAATTAATTAGATGTTTCTTAAACTCTATAAAACTGTTTTTCTGAACGCACTGTAACATTCACGATTACACAATCTCTCTTTCCTATTTGAAGGTTTCTTTCTTCTCATTAACTTTTCTCTCCTTTTTTTTTAATGACTTTCCACTCTCTGCTTCTCCAATTAATGTATACTCATTTATTATCAGTTTTTGTAATTGTAATTTAAAGTATTTTTTTTAATTATAATTTTTTTTAACAAATTATAAATGATTGAAAATTAGACCATTGACAAAATAATTAAGATGTTTTATTTGTATTGATATGATTTTTAATTGGATGACAATTTTTTTTTTTAAATATAATATTATTAAGTAACAACTAACTATTATATTTTGACATTATAGATAAATAATTATTATAATTTTAATAATAATTTTTAAAAAAATATACATTATATAGATATAAATTTGAAATATTACGTAGTTACAGCTCGATTAGACGACTAGACTTATTTAACTCGTGACTCGCAAGCTAACTTGAATTGAAATATTTTTTTTAAATGATCTCAATAAATTCAGCTTATTTAACTCGTTAGGCCGATGAGTTGAAACTTTTCATATTCGTCTTGACTGGTTCGCTTGTCATCTCTAGTTAAGTTCATAATTTATTATTATTTTTATCAACAATCTATTTGAAACATATATAATTAAAAAGACAACAGAGAAATAAGGCAAAGTAAAAACTAAATGGCATAAGTTATATAGAACATATAGTAAGAATCTTGCTACCAAAACTTAGTTGATCTTTTCAATGTCACATTGCTACCAAAACTTGGTAGATCTTTTCGATGTCACAGTTTTATAGATAAAATCATTAAATCAACCAAATATATAATAAAATTTACTACAAACATGCAGTGATTCGAAAAAAAAAGAAGAAAAAAGAATAGAAAACTGGAGAATCAAAGATGTTCTTCATCAACAAGAACCTCATATTTATCAATGAAAAGGGCTTACTCGAGTCTTCTTTGCAGGTAAAAACTAATCCTTTCTTAGTTGGGGGGGGGTAAAGTATTCTAATTTTGGCAAAAATACCGACCAACGAATGCAATCAAGGCGAAATTCAACTCAACCACAAGGGGCTTGAAAGCACACAAGCGTACTTGTTGAGAAGATTTGACCTATGACTACTTTCAATGCCACTTTAACCAACAATAGTGGAATTCAGATTAATTTATTTAATGCATGGGTAATAATTAAAATTAAAGAGAAAAAGAAAGAAGGAAAATCAAAAGAACTAACAATATAATATAAAAGGGGGAATTCAATTTAAATAATAAGTCATTAGTGATTATAAAGAATAGTTTGAGCTTTCAATCCCTCAATACACATCCTTCTCAAATATGACCAAATATACATGACGATTTTGAGCATAACCAAAGCTTTTTTTGCATCTACTTTCAACATCATTAAACTACACTCAAAGTTATGTCACAATCCTTAATCATACAAAAGCAACATGTACAAAACAGGACAAGTTTTCCCCCCTACCACATAATTTTCTAAAATTAAAGATGATATATATTGAGTAGAAGATGCACTTACTACTACTCGCAGGCAAGTTTTGTGCCGAAGCTGGTGAGGCAAATGGCAAAAGCTTGAAATGCCGACAATGGCTGCCTGTAATCCATGGTGAAGAGATTGTCGCTCACTTTACCAAACTGGAGGAGAACTGTTTCTTCGTCTCCTTTTCCACCAGGTTGGCTCTGGTCAGTGGTGGCAATGAGTTGAAAGTTCTTCACTGAAGCCACCGTCACTCGCCCATGGAAATTCAAACACCAGCATTGTAGATGCTGATGCCATCTTGGAGCTTTGTTTTTCAAGATCGTGAAACCTGGAGAGGAAAAATCTGATTTCTCTGTGTTGGAGGGCTCCAATGGTTTATCTAGGGCAGTTTCTCCCAACCATGGGCATTTCAACAAGCACATCATCCTTCTTGGACCTCTTGATTTCAAAAGGTTGAATTTGTAAGAGACTTGCCCAACCTCAAAGTTGCCAGCAGGAACTTGGGGGCTTATTTGCTTGCTTGCAAAACGACGGCTGGCTTTACTGCTTGATGGCTTTGCACCATTGTGTGGTGGTTGGCTATCATAAATTGTGAAATTGTTGCCAATAAAGTCCGAGCTGCAAGAAGATGATGTATTAAGTAAGAGGAGACAATTCAGAGCCAACTTCCAAAAAAACAACTATGGAAAAAGGCAACTGGGCAATGAACGTTTAAAAAAATATGATTTGCAAGGACAAAGAACAAAAAGAACTTGGCATAAAAGTAAGTTAACATGTCTAATATTCTCATAACTTTGCAACTATTTGATATTTCTCATAAGCAGGAAGCAGGAAGCAGGAAGCAAGAAGACAAGAAAATTGCTAAGAAAGCATCATTAAGCTTATTTAACAACGTTGACTTCTAATCCTCTCAAGTTCACACCAACATACACAAATAAATCCATTGGTTTAAACGTGTCAATGACCAAAAAGAGCAACAATTTATGATAAATTATTTAGGAAATAATTTTTTAGATATGTCAGGCAAAAAAAGATAAGAAACTACTCAGCAGAACAAAAATAATACAACTAAGTGATGAGGCAAATACAAGAATGATGTTTAGATTTAGCAACTAACTGATTACAAACTCCAACATGTGAATAATGGCAGCACTAAATAAATATTGATTAGGGCCACCAAAAAGACGCGTCACCTTAATTTTCCTACATAAGCATTGCTTCCTTGAGATATGTCCTCAGCATCAAGAGAAATAATATACTCTGTGTGAGCTCCATGCCTATTTCTCCGTGCAGCTAAGAGAAACTTTCCCTTATCCGTGAATGCTGAGAAAGAATTGAAAGACGAAAAATTTTAAACAATCTACACCTATAAACATTATCTAATATAATCATTTTTTTTATCCTTGGGTTGTCCAAGTTAGCTTATGCATTTTTTCACTATAAGACAAATTCACTGTAAGATTTTGTTTTACTAGCAAGTCTTTTTCCTACATCCACATGCTGAGAAATAATACATGAATTTGCTTACATTGACTAAGAGCGAGATGGAGATAAAAAGTTGAGGTTTTCTTGTTTCGTTTTATAATACATTGATGCGGAAGGTCGCGTGGCCCAGGCTGCATTACCCAATAAAACATTTAGAAAATTATTAGCACTCGTAAATGAATAAATTATATCCATTAAATTCATTATCAGAAAAGATTACATTCTGAACAGGTAATATGTTTGAAAGCTAAACAAAAAGCAAAATTCTAATTCAGTTTGAATACATATTGTTATACATTGACATTATAGTTGTTTTCATAAGTAAAAAGATGATTGCACCATCAAGTAGCAGATTGCATGCTTCTAATACTCCTTAAATACCTTTCCAGAAATGATTTATACCAATCTGTGTGTACAAATATAGTATGCATTTCTCTTCCATATGATTATAGAACAATGCAAGCTAGGGGGATTACATCATTTGGACAAAAATTAAAACCATTACCAAAAAAGATGACAACATAAATCATCATTACATGAACTTCTATAATTTCATTTACAACTAACATTAGAAGAATTTTATCCACAATTGGTCTTAAAAATTAATAAATAAACCACAAACCCAGAAACTGCAAGCCTGATAGAGCGAATTAAAATGCTAATTTTCAGTAAAGCATCAAAGGGGACACAAACTTAAATGTTTCATCATTTCTAAAATCAAAACAAAATGTTTAACATGAATTGAAGAATTGCAATGCTACCTAAATTCTGTATCTTACCACATATAAACTAGCAGATTCTATGAAAATCAAACAGGTAGGCACAATGAACACAATAGTCCGCAAGTAAAAAATGATGGTTGATCTCAAAATTATTATCAATGAAAAAATACGTAACATGCAGAATCCCTAAAATGACGGGTAAATGCTAGTATAAATAACATCTCGCATTAAAGAAATAATTGTTTCTCAAAACATAATCAATCCAGTTCAACCAAAAAAAGCCCCCAAAAAGATTCTAACAAAAAAGGAATTTACACAAATTGTTCTGAATTTCACTAAATATCAGTATAGGTAAAATAATTTTGACAGAAATGACAATCGAAGAACAAAAATGCGGAAACTAATAGTAAATCCGAGCCAAAACCTGCTTAAGACAAGAAGGGAAAGTGATTTTGCCACTAAGCGAAGGAGCCGCGACGATTTCCTTCGCAAGATCCCTCCAGCGCTTGCACACACAAGCACAAGCAACAACGTTCTGTCTGTGAGGCCACAGCTCGTCGCTAACCTCAACGCGCCTTATAATCTCGCTGAGAATCTCCGGAAGCATCGAAGACCAGGCAGAGTTACAAACTTCGCCAGAAGACTCAGCTGACAAATCTTTCCCGATCTCCGAATCGAAACGCGCAACCTCTTCCGCACCTTTGGATTCCTTAAAAGACTTGGAAGACGAAAGCCGAGACAACAAAGCTTTGCGAAGAGACATGGCTTCCACGGAGCTCAGTCCCGAGAGGGATAAAGACAGAGAGACAGAGGAGAGGGAGTTAAGAGAGAATTGCGGGAGATAGAGGGAGTTGGCGACCACGAATGAGGGGATAGCGAAGGGTAATACTAAAATAACAGAGCGGTGACGGTCACATGGGAAAGTGTGGGCAAGGGTGATTGTAACAGTTCAGTGAGGATAGCAGACCGAGCTGTGCTTTGTTTGACCGTTCCGATCCAGTCCACATCATTAAATGAAGACTATTCCGATTATTTTTATTTTTTATTTCTAATATTAATTTTTTAATTATTTTAATTTGTTTTATATTTTAATTCTTATTTTTATATTTACGCTTTTTAATAATATATATTTATTATTTTGTCTCTTCGTCTATCTCGTACAAAGTATCTCGCTATTACAAATGTAAAATATGAAGCGATGTAATCTCAAGAGTTAGGAGAAAGTTCGAAAATCGAAGAGTTGAATATCTCAAATTAATTGCGTTGCACTTTAGTATATTCTTTTTCGGTTAGTTGTACAATTGATGATATTTCTATTTATAGACAGACTTCAATTTTCTCGAGCTCTAGTCAATCATAGATACTCGATCAACTTACGATGTATATGTTAGAGACAATTATGTGGTAGGTTGGATTCCTGTTTATAAACTTATGAAATACCACCTATGTCTATTGCATCTTACGTCAAGTGCAATCGCATGTATCCTTAAATTAAAATTTTATTGTATTTGGTGTCACAAAGTTTTTCTAAGCATCTGTTGCGAACTATCACACTTTAAGTTAAGCAGACCGAACTTGATGCTTTGAAAACGCATGAATCGAGTTTGGTTACTGCAAACACATTAAGAACTCCCATTGTCATCTATCGCTATGAATGGTTGCACAATTGCTATCATGCTTCTTAAATAGACATTTGAAACTTGGCCACCGTGAACATAAATTGCTTGGGACTAGGGGACCCCGGCTCAATATCTCTCAAAAGTGGGCAACTGCAACACACCTAAAGGCTCCCTCTCACAACAAATATTGACATTTGATCAATCTTTTTCATTTAAACCCTAAAGATAAAGTCAAAGTGTTTTATGGACTTAATAAATATATTAGTAATTTAAGGGGTATTTTCAAGGAGATAAATATATATAAACTTATAATAAATTTAAAAGAATATTCGTAGTCAAACCAATTGTAAGTTGATCTTGAATCTTCTCAATCCTAAAAGATAACTCAATGATGAGAATTTTTCCTACTGATAAATTGATTACCAATCCCTGGCACAACAGATATGGGATAACTCAACACAAATAACATTAATTTTCACTAAGCTAACATGTCTGTGTCTAGCTGCACTAACTCAAAATCATTTATCTTATTGTTTATAAACTAATCTTATATTAAATTTTACTAATTAAAAATATTAATATTGTATTTTAATAATTTTGAGGACGAAATATGAAAAATAAATATCTTAGCTTTAGTAATTTAATTTCTCGACCTTAAAATTTTTGTTTATTTAGTGAAATGTAGAGAATAAATTTGTAAATAATTATTCACACACGAGATCCGCATTCTAATAATGAATAAGTCGTGCATATTGACTTAGACCGAGCATCGGTTTGTTCTTACTAATTTTTAATTTTTAAATAAAATTTATATACTTTTAATTTAATTTATTTTTTAATAAAATAAAAAATAAAACCAAAATCAGAACCAGAACTAGAACTAGAATTTGAAGTCAACGAGATTTTCATCTTTATAGGAATAATAACTAGTTATTAGTTACTACGTATAAGAGTCGCGGATCGCAATTTAGTTTGCGATTTTAAGTGTAAAAAATCATTAGAGTTGAATTGTGGACCGTAAAATCCTATACATATATGGTTTAACCCTCGACCCAAATTGATAATAACTAATAATTTAACTCGAATTAAGCCTAGATTCCAAATTCATGTCCGAAATCAATATAAAATTTATATTATGTCATAGTTTTTTTTTTAATTTTGAAAACAAACCGTATGTAGAGGTATAGCTCAATTCTGTTTCGATTATTCATTCCGATTCCATGCCAAAAGAACCATTATTTCCCGGTTCAATTCGGCCCAAGAATTGAACCGAACCAAATCGTGGCAATCAGTAAATGGCTATATCAATATGCTAGAAAATTACAGTAAATAATGGGAAAAAAAATATAAGAGAAAATTACAACTAAAAATGGAAAAAAAAAAGGATAAGGCAAAAATAGAGCGAAGAGAGAGAGACAGCCATTACCAGAGCATCTGCAATTCTGTCTCCCTCTCTCAACGGATGAGTAGCTTCTCTTCCCCGGCAACGTTTGCTCTCTCTCCCTCTCTCTCTCTCTCTCTCTCCCTCGCTGATTGTTTGTTTAATTCTCTCCATTTTTCTTTTCTTCAGCGTGTGTAGTTCTCTAGGATGGAAGTCTTCAAGCTTATTTGTGCACCTAGGCCCTAACTCTGCCTGGCTTAGTGGCTTTCTTCCTCCTTCCAAAAGGAAATGGACCCATAATTTTTTTTCTGTAGCTTGCTCTTCGCTATCCTCTGGTATGGTTCTTCTTTCCCACAGTCAGTTTTTTTTTTGGCGTTTCTATTTGATGTACTCGGTTTCACTGTTTACGGGGCATTTTCATTTATTTAGCTCTAGTTTTTTTTTCATCGAGGGGGATAGGTTGAGGTATTTATTGTTAATCTCATGGTGATGCAACACTGCTTAATTCGAGGAAACAATAACTTAATTTCTGTTTACGGTTTGGTAATTAATGAAAGGGGAAGTTTCTTGAATGTAAGTGTATGTAATTTTGAAGCTCGGTTTCTATATGCGTTGTATGGAATGGCAAACACTGATAAGCATGGCGCTGAGAACTTGAGGAGGCATAAGCTACCTGCCAATATATTACATATGTTCGAAAATGTTCCGATTCATACATCTCTGCTGATCTTGTTGAACATTTTTCATTTTGCTCATGTATGGTTATTTAGACAATGCTTGTGTTTTGTGGGTCTGTTTACTACTAGTCATAAAGCTCTCTATAAACATTTTTAGAGGACGCTTTGGTTTGTGCTTATCTTACCAATTCATGCATATGTCATCCAGATCCACTTTTGGTGAAGGCTGCTAGGGGAGATCCTGTAGATCGGCCTCCAGCATGGATGATGCGCCAGGCAGGGAGATACATGGCTATTTATAGAAAGCTTGCTGAGAAACACCCTTCCTTCCGGGAGCGATCAGAGACCACTGATCTTATTGTTGAAATTTCTTTGCAGCCTTGGGAAGCCTTCCATCCTGACGGAGTTATCATTTTCTCTGATATTCTTACCCCTCTACCTGCTTTTGGTGTTCCTTTTGACATAGAGGAAGTGAGAGGCCCTGTAATTCACTCACCAATACGCTCCGAAGAGGGATTGAAAGCTCTTCATCCCATTGACTTGGATAAACTCAGTTTTGTGGGTGAATCGCTGAGAATTTTGCGGAAGGAGGTAAATTTTGTTCATGCTTTTTGTTCTGAAAGTGGGATAATGATTACGATTTGACATCTGATAAATACAAAACTGCCTATAGTTTTTCAGCTTGTATGGAAAGAAGTCTGAATTGTACCATTTGACATGTGATATATGCTGAAAAAAAAATATCTCAGTTATTTGTAAACTCATCAGTTATCAGTTTTCCATTTTCTACTAGGTTGGTGGGCAAGCTGCTGTTTTGGGTTTTGTAGGAGCACCTTGGACAATAGCTACATATATTGTAGAAGGGGGTACAACGAGAACTTACACAAAGATAAAGAGCATGTGCCATACTGCCCCAAATGTATTGAGGACTCTTCTTTTTCAATTGACACAGGCAATATCAGATTATATAGTTTACCAAGTTGAGTCGGGGGCTCATTGCATTCAAATATTTGACTCTTGGGGGGGACAACTAACCCCTGCGATGTGGGAACTATGGTCCAAGCCATATATCGAACAGGTGACTTGGTCATTCCCCCTTATTATATAATATCTCATCATGGCTGATTGCCTTCCTAGGTTTCATGATTCTCATTGTTTGGGGATACATCTTTCCCCCTTATTAAGGCTGATTGGCTTCCTATGACTCATGGTTCTCATTGATGGGGAAAATGTCATCCGCTTATAATTTGGCTTTTTGAAGCCTTTTTTCCTTGCATCCAGCTTTTTCTCCCACTATCCATTATTTTTTTTGTACTTTTCCTTGATGGTTATTGGAATTATTTGAACATGTAGAAAATGGTTTTCATAACCATGATATTTGGGAGTTTCGTCAGTACTGTTTCTCTGATAGGAAAATATAAGAAAAATAACTTATTTTGGAGACTGGGTATTCTAGTTATTTGTTGAGCTCTTTGGATGCATTACAATGAGATTCTATTTGAAAATGTTATTGACGAAAGACATAAAAAGAGGAATTTAATTTGCAAACCATGTATTTTAGTTAATTGTTGGGCTTTTTGAATTCATCAAAATTAGATTTTATTTGACGATAAATCTTCTAAGATCGGTTAAAATGTTAGTTTTTTTATTGCTAAGGATTATAACTCTGTGTTTTAGAGATTATTCTTTTTTGTATAATTCTCTTGAAAATTACTTTTCACTAAGTTCTTAGAAAACTTAAAAGGGGGGATTCCCTGCACATATTCTTTTCTCACTATAATTGCTAGAAACTTCAGACTTGTTAGTGCAGTTTAACATAGAAGATCCATTTGTTTTGAGTAATTTATTATGTGGCAGGTTGTGAATGCAGTAAGGACAAGATGCCCTGAAACACCACTTGTTCTCTATATAAATGGAAATGGCGGGCTTCTCGAGCGTATGAAAGGAACTGGAGTTGATGTTATTGGACTCGACTGGACAGTAGACATGGCCGAAGGAAGGAAGCGATTAGGCCCCGAAATCAGTGTTCAAGGCAACATCGATCCTGCCTTTTTGTTTTCTCCTCTTCCTGCTTTGACCTCAGAAATTCAAAGGTTTGCCATGTACTTGACTTCTTACATCATGTCCAAATTCTACCAAGTTGAATCAATTCAAAGTTTACTAGTACTTCATTCTGAGTTTAGTGAAGTGGGATTCTAATTTAGTGCAATATGGACATTGGTATCCCAACTTTTTCTTATTTTAGCTACTAGAATGATGACACTTTCATAAGGCACTGGAATTTATGCTTAGGGTTGTGAGAAGTGCCGGACCGAGAGGACATATTCTCAACTTAGGACACGGAGTTCTTGTCGGAACACCCGAGGAGGCCGTTGCACATTTCTTCGACGTCACGAGAAGCTTGAAATTTGATTCTCCATTTCAACAGCAATCAGCTGAAGAACCCAAACTGGTAGCGTAAATGTAGAGTGGTGATAATCTCATTTTATTTATTTGATTATTTCAAATTAGAGTTATAAACTCTTCAATCTACTTTTTGAGGTTCCTTTCAATTGCCTGAGCACCAGCTTCCTACTCTTATGTTTGTTATCATCAATACCATCCATCTCAATTGTTACTGTCTATTTATTAATTATTACAATAATTAATAATTAACATTTGAGCGCCACCAGTCAAAATTACAGTGTACATTTAGAAAGAAACCTAGCAAGACACTTATTACAACCTCTTTGGATTTATTTGATATTTTTCAAAAAGAGTGATACTAGGTTTCTTTAATTTTATTGTAATTATTATATTAATTAATAAATGATACATAAATATATCGAGATGTAAAATTAAACTGTAAAATCAAACAAATGATTGGTAAAAGACCGTGAATGATCATATGATTAGCGATGGGCATTGTCACAAAGATACCATCATGTTTCGGTCATATGCATCATCACTTAAAACCGGTCGAGCACGAACCTCTGATTGAAATGATTTTTCACAAGTAGGATTTTAAACTTCTGTTTTTGGTGTTGTTTTCAATCATAGTCTCAATCACAACTGATTTACCATGAAAATAACAGCAACAACTCATAAATACAAATGATTTAGAAGAACTGAATCCAATTTGATTTGACACGAATACCTTGAGAATAATAACAAATCCCACATTTTGGGAGTGGTTCGATTGGATTGCCTTCCACTGTTCATCCGCCTTAAAAACAGGTTTATGAGACCTTCTCAAAAGTTGAACTAACATTCATAGATGTTCAAAGAGTTATATTTCAAGATAATAGTAGTACACAATAATTCGCTGATCCAGAAATATGCAAGATTGACAATTCATCTCATTTAGTCATACAAAGTCAATAGAAAGTTATGAACAATTCTACCTTCATCCAAACATCAGTTTCCAAATTTAAAATCATACTAGGAAGCAAACGTTTTACGAGACATTGTCAAGCACCACTTGCATATAAACGGGTCCATTCCTTGGCTGCAATGATAAAAAAAAAATGAAGCAACACAGATTAAGGTACAGAAGAATGAAAAACACAAACTTGTATATTTGATGAACTTAACTACAAAATATTAAACACCAAATCACCTGTTTCAACGGCTTCAGCTTCATTTGTTTTCCAATGCTTCGCAATGTTCTCGGAAAGTGGATCGTCAGGATTTGGCGCACTCAGCAGAGCTTGAATACTGACAAAAAACAGGAATCATGGCAACAGTTAGAGCTGTCTAATTTTTATTTAAAGAATATGATAGGAATTAGATCAGAAACAGATGAAGATATAAAAAGGAGTCCAGCATGAATAGGCCTAGCTAATCCTGATTGCCCAATGATCCTGGCTGAAGGAGAGAACAGGATTTGTACACTTTTCTAATAGGCTCATATGTATATTATAATAGTAAAAAACTGTTTGAAAGCTTCAAGTGATGTAACAAGATTCAACTCAACAAAATGTAACCACAAAGGATCACATCTTA
>CM039525.1:1736203-1898465 GCA_022433055.1 Begonia peltatifolia | reverse complement strand
AACAAGATTCAACTCAACAAAATGTAACCACAAAGGATCACATCTTAGTATTTTACTATACCTTAAAAGCACAGTTCTTATTTGAAGAGCAGGACTCCATTTGTCTTTCAGAATATCAAGGCATATCCTCCCAAGCTACGTTGCAAAAATTATTTCATTATACACTACAAGAGTATGGTTTCAAACCCTAAAAAGGGTCAAAAGAAGGAAATAATTAGAAGATAAAACCTACCTTATCAATGTTAGGATGATATATCTTGGTGAGAAATCGAACCTGTTAAGAGTTCAAATATTAAAAATACACTTGTATGGTAAAAAAGGGCAAAAAAAAACATAGAAACAGACATGGAAAACATGATAAAAGAAATTATTCATAACATTACACATAAATCTCCCAAATTATTAGCCAATTAACTGCATAATACGGCATCCTTTTAAAAATGGCAGAAAGAGAAACTATGTATGAAATGAAATAACAGCACCTTGGGTGCAGCCATAGGATATTCTTCAGGCAAAAATAGTTCCAACTTGAAAACCCCACCTAATAAATAGTTCACAAGAATAAAATAATATTAGCACACATAAGGCAGAACACAAAGTATGAAATACGACGTGAAGTAAATATATTGGTGTAGGTAAATATACAAAGGGGTCATGGGAGTCGGTCTTTCGAATGAAGAACAGAATCATGTGAGCAAAGGAACGTAAAATGACCTAATAGCATCCTACGAGAAAAAAAATAAGATTTTCATAGACTGATAAATATGAAGACTATATCATTCAATAAATATGTCATACATTAGAGTCAGATAAAACTCCATGCTACTGTAAACATTCATAGACAATTTTGGCTTACTTTACTTTATACTCTAAACGTATTAAGCAATACAATCTTTAGCAATAGCATAGAAAAGTAGATTAACGGAGTAATCAACCCTGCCATGGGATAATTATCTGCAGTACTGGAAAAGGCAATCTGTTTTGAGTTCACATGGTACTACTTGCATCCTTTATTCATTCATTTTGCCACATGAAAGCACGCCAATTAATTATCAGATATTTAAAAAACCTCTTCCATCCAAGATTTATTACGTCACCTATCTCTGTAAAATTCTCTAGATAACTATTTTCTCATGCAAAAGAAATATGAATATAGCAGAAGAATTTCAATGAAGGAAAAAGAAAGGCATTGAGCACTCCATTTCCAGGAAAACTTGTTCAACCAATCAATGGAAAAATCCTGAACATGGTTACACAGTTCACATTGCATGTTGGCTATGTGATACCTTCGTAGGGGGACTGAGTTGGGCCAAGTATCATCACATTAAAGTATCGCATATTATCTTCTGAAGGCGAGGCACTGATTCCTGGGGCTGAACCACAAAGTTAAAAAAAATGTAACGTATCAGAAAGAATGAAAATCTGCACGTGAAAATTAGAACGCGCGAGTCAACACAAAGTACCCAAAGCAACACATTTCAAAAACATAAATAACCAAAAAATAAAAATTGAGAAACATAAGAGCAGGCTCCAAAGAAAGAATTCAAGAAACCCACGAAATAAAGGAAATGCACCTGGTTCACTCAAGAGGCGCTGAGTTTCCTACAAGATCACGAAAATCAAGTAATCAGGAATTTTACCAAAAGAAAAACGAAATATCAAAATCCTCACAACTCAGAATCAATTGCAGCTCAACACAAACAGAGAGTTGAAAATCGAATTCTCATCTTAAATCCAGCTACGCACTACAACACTAATAATTAATAACTCCGCGGAATTAATTAAAGAACAATAAAAAAAAAAAACTATAATTTACCCAAAATTAACGAACCAGCAGCAGATTTAAAATCAAAACACAATTGATGAATCATTTTCATCTCGTTCTATCTCTCTTAGTTTGTTAATATACCCTTGACATAAATCGATCAGAAAAATTGAAGCAGGGATGGAGAAATCGATCACGAAGCAAACCTTGATGATTCTTCGGGGAAGATTACTGTTGGCCATCTCAAGGTCGATTACGAAGCACGCAATAGGGTATAGACTGAGAGCGAGCGAACGAGAGAGAGAGAGAGAGAGAGAGAGAAATTTTCTCTCACTACGAATTATCAACGTCTTGTTTGGTGAAATCTTATAATTTGATTTTAATCGAAATCAATTAATTCATATTTTCGATTTTTAGTACTTTAATTAAATAACTAATTTTTCTCAAAATTATTTTATGTTGTTTTAATGAAATTTTATTATAATTCTTGGTGTAAATTTTTTGTTAAATCAATTTTTTTTTTGGAGAAATTAAAATTTAGCTTTAATCTTTGAAATTATATATTCTTATTTATATTAATTTTATTATTCTGGATTTAGGGTTTGAATTATTGTTCTATCTATTTATATTATATGATAAATACTTAAGCAATGACAAGCTGAAAATGCTAGAATTGGGTTAACAAGTTTGGAAAACAAGAGAGTAAGTGTTTAAAAGTTGTTTGGGCGAAGAGAAAAAAAGATGCATTTTGTTAAAATTAATCTTATGAAGAGCCTTTCGTATATAGGCATTTACGATTTAATTTATAAAAAGATATAACATATGCTAGGGTTGGATCAAGTTTAAACCAAATTCAACTTAACAGCAACCCGCGCTCAACCTTCCAAAACCATATTCAATTTTTATAAGCTTGAGAACAAGATCGAACCGCCAGTTCTAAGTTCTAACCTAGATTAGGTCTAGTTTGTGCCCACCCATAACTCATCCTATTACAAGTAAAGTTGATGTTTCCTGCCTTTGAAATCGTTGGTCATCCACGTCTAAGTTCTAGTTCGGTGGTACAAAGGTAATTTAATTATTTAAATTATATTTTACTGTTTATGTATGAATATAATTTAATAGCCTTTAACTATAATATTTTAAAATTTGAAAATTATTAATAAAAAATAGTTCTTCGCTAAACAAAGAGACCAATGGAATTGCAAAAATTTTGTTGCGATGTTTAAAAATTTATCGACATGAATCCTCTTCACCCAACTTGAAAACACATTGCGACACAAACAGTGAAATTAAATTATGAATTTTATTAGAAATATATATAATAGTATTGAAACAATTGACTAACTTGACTTATTCATTTTGAGTAATGACAGGTTTATCGTTTAATGTTACACTTTGAGTTGATTTTCGATACAAAACATATTAAATGGTACAAGAGAATGTCTTATATAAACTAAATTAATGTATTAATTAATTAGTAACAAATGACGTCAATGAAAAATCAGATGGTAAGTCCAAATATTACCAATTTATTTCATATCTATTTTAAGGTAGGCAGTGTGAAGTTAAGTTTTAGCTGATTTATAATTATTATAATAATCAATAAAATAACAAATAATTAAAATAACTTTTAATTTTATTTTTTTATGTTTATTTTTTATATTTATTAATTTTAACTATTTATAATTTATCATAAATTAAACTTGGTATTACTTTGAAAAACATGACATTTCTCTTTAAATGTTCACCTTGGCATAGTAAATTTCTTTACGAGTAATTCTACATTTTTTTTCTCTTATTTTATTATATTAATATATTTATTTAAGTGTCAAAATGAAACTAAAATATCATTAATTAAATAAATAATTTATTTTATTAACCACAACCATTATTGTTTGATACTCAATAAATATGCCAATAAAATAAATTTAATATTATTATTTTTTAATTCTAAGTTACAAAATGAGGGTATAACTTTTTTGTACTATAATAAATCCATAATTTGATTAGAAGGAACGATTCTCAATCATTTCGACGTTTCGTTCGTCTGTTCTTGAACTCGATCTTCAATATTCTTCTCTGTTTTAGCCTTATTTTGAGATTTCATCTTGTTCTGCAAGAATTCGATGAGGCCTTGAAGTGATTTTTCTGGATTGCTGTTCTTGATTAGCTCTCCCGCAACTTCTGCAGGAGTCACCTCTATCTCTTGTATGAGTTTTTCAATCTGTTCAAAAAGCTCGTGTTGATGGACGCCAAAGTAATTTATGACTAATTGCTTGAACGCAGAAATGGTGCAGTATGACAGATTGATATGCATATCCATTCGTCCCGGCCGTAATAATGCTGGATCGAGCTTCTCCTTGTGATTTGTCGTGAAGATGATCACTCGTTCTTCCCCGCAGCACGACCAGAGACCGTCGATGAAGTTGAGAAGACCGGAGAGTGTGACCTAAATGAACGAAAGAAAGAAAATTAGTTTTGAGTAAATCGCCGCGTTGATGTGAAACTAGAGTCGGATGTTCACACCTTATTTTGAGAGGAGTCGTCATCGTTTTCTTTCTCTTCCGATTCTCGATTCTTCAGTTTGATAGAGCAATCGATGTCCTCAATGACGAGGATCGAACGATTAGACATACCAAGCAACAATCTTCTCAAATCAGAGTTTCTAAAAATGTCGGTTAAATCCAAATCGTAGACGTCGTAGTTCAGGTGATTAGCAATCGCTGCAATCAAGCTCGACTTTCCCGTTCCGGGAGGTCCGTACAAAAGGTATCCTCGTTTCCAAGTCCTTCCGATTTTTCTGTAGAAATCCTTTCCCTTAACAAAGCTGTCCAAATCCTCCATTATCGATTTCTTAAGCTCGTTGTCGATTGCTAGCGTCTCGAAGGTCATGGGATGATCGAGAGTTACAGTATTCCCATCCCAAGAATCATAATTAACAGTATGGAGCTGAATCATCTTCTGCTCTTCCTTAATGGCCTTACCTCTCTCCATAATCAACGGAATATAAGAATTCAAAACTTTCTCTCTATGTTTCTTGTTAAATGTCAACTCGTACGCTCTAACCTCAGATTTCAACGCAGCATTTAGGTCACCTGGATGGCTTTCGCCAGATTTTTCCGTCTTCGTGGAAATAAACTTCCATGTAATCTTGATGTTGTCATAGACGTCGACCACTTCTTCATCCCGATCAATGTTGATTATCAAGCTCTTGTCATTCTCGGCTTTGCTCACTTTCAGTCTTTCAGCAGACGGAGAAGCAATCCTGCCTAAGTAGTCATTTGCAGCTTCGAAGACCTGGTTAATGGAGAGGCCTTGAAATTCGTCAATGACAAGGGTCAGCTGGGATGAGAATTGGCGATAGACGTAATTGATGCCAGAAAACAAAAACGTTTTGGTTTCTTCTGGTACTATATCATTGATGATGCTTCGAACAAGCACCGCAGAAGCAGCAACGGAAACTGCAAGAGATAAAATTGCCTTTGCGTCCGCCATTTTTTTCTTGTTTGGAAGAGCATTCAACATCTTTGGAAAATCTGAGACCGATCGACCAAGCAATACACAGATAGAGAGAGAGAGAGAGAGAGAGAGAGAGAGAGAGAGAGAGAGAGAGGCTTATGGCCTATACTTTTTCAGAAAGACTGGAGCAGAAAACTTATAAAGTAAAAGGGATTGGTAGAAACCTTCATTGAGAAGATAGTTGAAAGCTTCTGAGAAATAGTCGAGAGCTGACGTGGTAGGTGGCAGAAAGGACTCAGCGTGGATAACAAGCATCGTCGAAGTCAACTGTCGCCGTAAGTTACTGACTGAGTTTATTCTCACAGATAAAGTTTATTTAAAACAAAATAAGTTTGATTAAAACACACAGTAAACAAAAAATTTTAACAATCAAAATTTTAAAATATCTAAAATATAATAAATTAAATTCTGCCGAGTAGCCGATCACTCATACTTTGAATTTACGCCGAGAACGGAGATCGATCACCCTGTTCTGAATTTACGTTAAAAACGAGAGATCGATCACCATCCGTTCTGTCCAGTACTTAAATGACACTGTACGTATTGAGTCAGATAGGGGGAGGGGGGGGGCCTCATAATTACCCTCTGTTCTTTGCCTCCCCATTTTACCAGATGGCTGAGCACGGGAGATCACCACCCCACAAAGGCCGCCTTATGTTCCCTCCCTCGCCATTTCACCGCATGGTCGGGGACAGGGGTCACCGTCTCGCAATGATTTCTCGTTCCATGCTTCCTCATTTTACAGGGTGGTCAGGAAATTTAAGGGTGAGAACAGAGGTTACAGCACCGAAACGACCCCCCATGCTTAAGCGTAATATTTAAGAACAAGGGACCGTTGCAGGGCAAGAACCTCCCGTTCTCATTCCTAATTTTGAGAACAGGGAGTCATTTCCCCGAAACAGGGGGTCGTTATGGGGCTTCGTAACAAGGAGTTACCGCCCCATAACGACCCTCCGTTCTCTGCCTCCCCATTTTACCAGGTGGCTGAGCACGGGAAATCACCACCCTACAAAGGCCACCTTCTGTTCCCTCCCTCGCCATTTCACCACATGGTTGGGGACAAGGGTCACCGTCTCGCAACGATTCTTCGTTCTCCGCCTCCCCATTTTACAGGGTAGTCGGGAAATTTAAGGGTGAGAACAGGGGGTCGCAGCACCGAAACGGCCCCCCATGCTTAAGCGTAATGTTTAAGAACGGGGGACCGTTGCAGGGCAAGAACCTCCCGTTCTCATCCCTAATTTTGAGAACAAGGAGTCATTTCCCGAAACAGGGGGTCGTTATGGGGCTTCGTAACAGGGGGTTACCACCCCATAATGACCCTCTGTTCTCTACCTCTCCATTTTACCAAGTGTGGGCCACTACAAGTGGTATCAAAGTTTTTACTCAATCGGAAGTGTTGCCGGCGTTGAGGTCGGGCCCCTGTGAAGGAGGGTGGTATTGTGCAGGTATGAGTGTCTAACACAATTCCCACATCGTTTGGGTGGAAGTAGAGAGCTTGGTTCATAAGTGGAGGGTAATCTTAGCCAGTATGACACGTTTGGGGCGAAGCCCAGAAACTAATCCGTGAAGGTGTGAGGGCCCAAAGTGGACAATATTATACTGAGAAGTGTGTGTCATTACACTTTAATTACTAATGATGATATAATAAATGGAGTTTCAAATTTATATGCTTCTTATGAAAAAAAATATTTCAATGTTAATCGTTATTATTCACGCCCTCCACATAACGAGAGTTATCCTAGTAGTAGTGTTTGTGGTGGAGGTAGTTTTAGTCAACGATATAGTATTGCTGATATATGGAGTGAAATATAAATTGAAAATTATTTTACTTATTCTACAAATAAACTCAATATTTATTTTGAAGATGATTATTAATTTTATCAAAATGAAAATTTTGATATTTTAGATTGGTAAAAAATACATTCTATCACATATCCTAAAGACATTCTATCACATATCTTATTCTTTCTATAATGACATATGATCTACTAACACCATTTTAATGCAGGTGGACGTGTTTATGATTAATGAAAAGAAAGATTAGTACCGGATTTTGTGAAGGTGCTCATTTATATCAAAAATTAGACTGACGCCAAGACGAGAAATCAACAACAAGATGATGAAATTTTTGAGGAGTTTACGCAGGTGGATGTTGAAAACTAAATATTATTTTTATTGAACTTATTTTGTAACTTGAAATAATTTTTTTTCTAAATTTGTAAATTTGTAATTTTTGTTAAATTTCTTTTTTAATTTTGTAATTGAAGTATATGTTAAAATATTTTTAATGATATTTATGTGAGAATTTTTATTAGATAGTTTGAAATAATGTTTTTATTAATACATTCAATTTTATATATCATGCCTTAGCATAACTAATTTTTAAATTAAATGAATAAATATAGTTGACATATAAATTATTAATACTTATTATAATTTTAAATCTAATTTTTTTAAAAACTGATATTAACATAAGTTGAAAATATTTATAGAGGCTCGACTCGTTTAACTATTGGTTCGAGAGACGGCTCGGATTGAAATTTTTTTCAGGCTAATTCGTTAGGCTCGACTAGTTTAAGTCGTTAGGCTCGGTGAGCCGGACTACTTCTGTCTCGGCTCGACTCGACTCGACTCGGATTGCTCGTTAGTCATGTCTACACTGCCGTCAATCCCTGAGATTCACTTTTAATAAATTTATCCCATAACAATTATTCAAAGTCTATTGTGTTATTTTTTCTATAATTGCCTTTAAAAATAATATTTTTTCTCCAAATAAAATTTCATCGAAATTTCTTCCTTTACCGGTATGTTTTCCACATTATCATCATTTGAGTCGACCAGTGTTCAAAGCTCATCATATAGAGTTTTGGACGTTGATTGCACCTCTATTTCTTCTTTACCTTCTAGGTGATCGAATGTTCGAATATCACCATATATGAACGTGGAGTACGAATACTAGTCTATATTGGCATTACACATTGTTGTCTTGTCTAAATCAACTGATCTACTCGAATCAGAATCTATCGACGTCATTAATACAGAGAAAATTATTCTGAGTAAGAAAATGGAGAAATTCGGGCTGAGGGTGAGAATAAAGGGTCGTTTCTTTATATAGTGTCGGTGAAGGGTCGTTTCGGAGCAACGACCCATCATTCTCACTCTTACCAAAAAATAGTGCCAACAACGGGGAGCTGTTTCGGGGCGGTGACTCCCCATTCTCACCACCAAATTTCCTGACCACCCGGTAAAATAGGGAGGCAGGAAACATGCGATCGTTGCAGAGCGGTGACCTTCTGTGCCCGCCTGCCCTGTAAAATGGGGAGGCAGAGAACGAGAGGTTATTGCGGGGCAAAGACTCTCTATTATCGAATCACGTGCGGTGCAGGTTGGATGAAGGGTCTCTGCTCGTTAGTCAGGCTAACTCGTTAGGCTCGACTAGTTTAAGTCGTTAGGCTCGGTGAGCCGGACTACTTCTGTCTCGGCTCGATTCGGATTGCTCGTTAGTCATGTCTACACTGCCGTCAGTCCCCGAGATTCACTTTTAATAAATTTATCCCATAACAATTATTCAAAGTCTATTGTGTTATTTTTTCTATAATTGCCTTTAAAAATAATATTTTTTCTCTAAATAAAATTTCATCGAAATTTCTTCCTTTACCGGTATGTTTTCCACATCATCATCATTTGCGTCGACCAGTGTTCGAAGCTCATCATATAGAGTTTTGGACGTTGATTGCACCTCTATTTCTTCTTTACCTTCTAGGTGATCGAATGTTCGAACATCACCATATATGAACGTGGAGTACGAATACTAGTCTATATTGGCATTACACATTGTTGTCTTGTCTAAATCAACTGATCTACTCGAATCAGAATCCATCAACGTCGTTAATACAGAGAAAATTATTCTGAGTAAGAAAATGGAGAAATTCGGGTTGAGGGTGAGAATAAAAGGTCGTTTCTTTATATAGTGTCGGTGAAGGGTCGTTTCGGAGCAGCGACCCATCATTCTCACTCTTACCAAAAAATAGTGCCAACAACGGGAAGCTATTTCGGGGCGGTGACTCCCCGTTCTCACCACCAAATTTCCCGACCACCCTGTAAAATAAGGAGGCAGGAAACATGCGATCGTTGCAGAGCAGTGACCTTCTGTGCCCGCCTGCCCTGTAAAATGGGGAGGCAGAGAACGAGAGGTTATTGCGGGGCAAAGACTCCCTATTATCGAATCACGTGCGGTGCAGGTTGGATGAAGAGTCCCCCCGCCCCCACATCGACTCCCCGATCCAATACATCCAATGTCCCCCCACATCGACTCCCCGATCCAATACATCCAATGTCACATAAGCACTTACTAGAACGAAGGGTGATCGGCCTCCCATTTTTTAGATAAATTTAGAACGGGAATGATCGACCCCCCATCTCGGCATAAATTCATAACGCAAGATGATCGATCACCCATCAGGATTTGATTTATTACATTTTATATAGTTTAATGTTTTAGTTGTTAAAATTTTTTATTCATGAGGTGTTTCAAATTAAACTCATATTTTGATATTCAAATTAATTTTAACCTTTATATAAATCTAAAATTTGGTTATTTAATCTTATTTTATATTCCCACAAACTATCAACTACAAAAAATCATAGCATAATGCATTAATGCTCTTCATATTCTATATGAAAGTCCAACAGAGTCTCTGTGTTAGTAGCATCAAATTTGATCATAAAGAAGAGCAAATCGCCCGTACTTTTGAGTTTTGACCCACAGAAAAAGTGGAGGGTAAAAAGGGTCGTGTACCTCAATATTTAACCAGTGTTCTGCATTCCTGCTGCAATGCCCTTCATGGTCAAGATTAGGGTGTCCTCTAAACCAGGGGCGTACTCGCTCTTCGGGTTTAGTTTAACGAGTTCATCCCCCGGTTTTGTTGCTTCCATTATCTCTTTAGATATGTGGGGCCGTAGGGTCACGTTGTAGTTAGGATCTCGGATTCGTTTCAATGTATAGGCTTGGCAAACATTGAGAGTGGTGATGTATGAATCTCGGAGGCGCAGCCTTTGCTTCAAATGTGGGTCCCCTTCAAGAAGATCCTTGTGTCCAGCAATCTACAAAAGCAAGAGAAAATAAATTCAACACTAGAGGATGGATAAATCCATAGGGGTGAAAGTTGAACCAAGTATACTACATTCAAGGTGAAGGTCATTTTAGCTTTTGTTTTAACTAACACTACGTCTACTTGTGCTTCTTTAAACCAGTCCAGCCTTAATATTTCCTCTTGTAATTATGGCATTTTGTTATCATCATGTCCGACATTAGAGCAACTTTGTATTTGAAATTTTTTCTTCTATTTTTTCATGAGAAGAACTAACCCAATTATATTGGCCCAGAATCGACAACCGTACAAACTCAAACTGAGAAATTACAGTTTGGTCCGACTCGATTCTGCTCTATTTTTGGGTTTGGTTCTCGGCCCATGTATTAGAAAGTATGAGATGTTTGGTTTAGTTTGTTTTCCTTAATCAAGCATATGCTCCTGAACTACTGATGCCAAAGGTGGTCCTAAATTGAAAATTTCACTTTGATTGTTTATAATTTACCTGCAGGAGGAGGCTCTTCGTTTCTTCATAGTTTTCTCTCAGGCGCTGACCAAATGGCCACAAGTCCTCGGATACTAATAGCTTGTCAAACAAGGCAGCAATTCCGGGATCTCCCTTGGCAAACACCATCTCAACCAAATCTATAGTGACTCTAAAGAAGGGCCATTCATTGTACATCGCTTGCAGGACATGGAGATTTTTAATGTCCTTTTGAATGACATGTTTAAATGCAGCTCCAAAGCCTAGCCACACTGGAAGATGGAACCTCGTCTGAGTCCATGCAAATATCCATGGAATAGCTCGAAGAGATTCTATGCCTCCACTCGGCTTTCGTTTCGATGGACGGCTCCCAATGTTCATCCGACCATATTCCAACTCTGGTGTTGCCTATAATCACAAGTACAAGAAAACAATAACTTCAGTTGGCATTAGTGGGAAGTTAATAGAATCAAATGTCAATAAGTTGTTGGCAAAGAGGTCTTACAAGTCGGAAATACTCGACAAATCGAGGTTCTTTGAAAACGATGGAGCGGTACTCTTCTGTCGCCACAACGGCCATTTCATCCATAAGTGCTCTCCATTCGGGTTTTGGAGAAACTGGGGGATGCATTCCATGCTCCAACGTAGCAGCTGCAAAACGCTGGAGAGTCCTGAAACACAAGTGCTCCTCCCCAAAACATTGCTCTATGACTTCACCCTGTACCGTGACTCGTAATGAACCATGCACCGTTTCAGGTGGTTGAGACAATATAGCCAGATGGGTTGGTCCACCTCCTCTCCCGACAGTCCCACCACGACCGTGGAACATAGTCAGTTTCACGCCGTATTGCTTAGCAACCTTTATGAGTTCTTCTTGGGCCTTGTACAATTGCCAGGCTGCAGAGAATCGACCTGCATCTTTGCCAGAATCCGAGTAGCCTATCATAACTTCTTGCTTTCCATCAATCCGATTTCTATACCAGTCTACTGAAAAAAGGCGAGCCAGAGCAGCAGGGGCAGCCTCCAGATCTGCAAGCTTCTCAAAAAGTGGAACAACTCGTAAAGGGTTCTTCACTCGACATTCCCGCTGCAAAAGCTCCACCGCAAGCACATCAGACGGAGCAGTTGCCATAGAGATGATGTATGCGCCAAAATTATCCGAAGGGAGTTCAGCTATGACATGAAATGTGTCCAACACATCAGCAATTTCTTCGGATTTGGGAAGATCAGGGCCAAATAGTGGGCGCTTGCCGCTCAATTCAGATAAAAGCCATTCCTGTCGGCTCTCCTCAGACCACTCTCGATAAGAGCCGATTTCCAAATGGTTGGTAATGGCATCTAATACATCAGTATGACGATCCGATTCTTGCCTAATATCAAGTCTCACAAGAGACAGTCCAAATGTGGAGACTTGTCTCAAAAAGTCAAGAAGTGATCCATCGGCAATGGCACGGTCACCACACGCACAGAGCGATCTATAGCAGAGCTCGAGAGGTTCCAAGAACTGGACGTCAATTTAAAAAAAAAAAAAGAATAGTAACACAATTTATAAATAGTTAAATAGAGTAGCTACTATCAAAAGAATAATTATCATTTTTTTTCTTTGCAGTCAAAAAAGAAATCAACACAAAAGCCAAAGTGCAATACCTGCTCGACATTGGTGAAAGTTGCATCCTCGGGAATGTCAGAGTATCCATTGGCCAGCAAATAACGAGCACGTTCGCGAGTTTGGTATAACTTGTCCCTTACATCTCCGAGAATAACTCGATAGGGTTCGTTAGCCGGTACTTGCTTCCAAAACTCTGCATTTTTTTATATGAAGGCAACAAAAGGTCAATAACCGTGTTTGAATTTACAGACAGAACACTAGCTTTTGTGCGGGACAAAGTGAGAATTGTTTAGGACAGTTGCAATGAGCAAAAAGAACAGTCATATGTGGAAAGGTATTGTAATCAGAAATTAATTTTTTTCGTTTATTTCGGTTGGTTTTACTGTAAACTTTTACTCATAAATCAACTAAAATCTATGGAAGAAAACATGTTCGAGGAACCCGCTCGTGTTGTAGTAAAATAATTTACGGAAGATAAGAAACGTTCATCATATCATCAGTTAACGATTAAATGTGTGATTTAGGAAATAAAGAAGACAATTTGATGAGGCATAAAAATTTCCAATTCAATAATAGAAGCAAAAAAGTGCAAGTTCACCCGAATTAGAAAAATGGTTACCTATGTAGTGTTTTGCATCTCTCCTTGAAGACCTTTGAAGCACATCCGCTCGCTGACGGAGTTCATCATTGCATCGCCACATAGATAACTGCCGGAAAATGAAAGAAAATTATGCGTTATATCCCATAAGACCGATCTGGCATAAGAAAAGAAAGAGGACCGATCACTCTCTCTAAATTATTGTTTTGATAAAAAAAAAATATATCTTAGAAAGAGTAACGAGGCAAGAAGCTAGGTCTACCTCAAACATTAAATCCTCTATCTTAGAATAGTACAAGTTAGCAGCCATCATTCTAGCCAACAAACAAACGTCTCTAGTGACCTCCGGAGTCACCCTCGGATTACCTGCATAAAACCCAAGACCATATCAAATTGAGAGAGGGAGAGAGAGAGAGAGAGTAGATGAATTTTATACGATTTTTTCACGAAATCAGCCTCAGATTACACGATAACTAGGTTGTCAAAAATCATACCGTCACGATCACCACCCATCCAAGATGAAAACTGAATAAGAGGGGCATTGTAGGGGACACGTTCATCAATCCCTATGTTTTTCAAAGCCGTGTCGACTCGACGCAGGAATTTCGGCACACCCTTCCAAATTGTCTCGTGGAAGTAGCTCATTCCTGCTCTCATTTCATCCTGTGGGGTGGGAGGGGTCCTCCGAATTTCATCTGTACGAAATGCAGCTTGAATCTACACAAAAAAAATGATTGAATCAAACATTCCATACATGTTTTCTTTCCACCTCTACAAAACAAACCATCATAAACCTTAATTTTGTAGAAAATAGCATATCACATTTCATTTCATTTACATTTGAAAAACATCTATTTTTCAATAATGTTACAAATTACAAGCTTCCATTATGAGAATGTCCTAAACTTCTGAATATAACCGAGTAAAATAGACATGAGCGACTGAATTTCACCTCTCTCTGAAGTGCCTCGTCGAGCTCCTGCTTATCGTCCGGAGTGATGTCTTTCGCATACATCTGGGCTAAACAATTCCTTATCCTGGATATTGACGAGCACGAACAAGAAAGAGAAACAAAGAGAGGGAGGGGGTAAAGTAAATGTTAATATAAAGACAAGCCAAGAACCAAACATGTGTAAATTAAGCATGTAAAAATTGTTGTTTGCGTTAACCTTGCATGTTTTTGAAGCAAAGATCTTCGAACAGATTGAGTAGGATGAGCAGTCAAGACAAGGTCAACTGTCTGGTTCTTCAAAGCATCAAAGACTTCTTGAGGAGACTTCTTCAGTTCAACCACGAGTTTCTTAAAAGTTTCTTCGATATCGGATTCAGTCGATGCAGAGTTCTCATCCACAAAATCCCCCTTCTTCAACTTAATCCGTCTTCGATATGCAAGTTGAACCTCCTCGGCCAAGTTGGCCAAGTTGAGCATGTGAGCAAATGATTTCGAAATAACAATGGAGTCCCCGGGATCCAAACTGGTCAATACGTTACCCAACTCCTCCAGTTTCTTCGGATCATGTTTCCCCTCGTATTCAGCAGAAAGCTCGTAACACTCTTGGACCTGAGAAAATTTAAAGATTACGCAGCAGATAGACTCTGTTTTTGATCGAATTAGAACTGACAAGGGTCTTCTCTTTTCAAGAGAGATTTCACGTATGCGATCAATCTGACAAAGTCGTTGATCAATAAGGCTAATAAGAAACTCATTCTCATTGCACACTAAAACAAAACCTTCGAGATTTCTTATGAGGTTAATTTGAAGGTGGCAAAACTTCCATCCGACGCACACTCATTAAAGCCTGAGAATGTCAAGGGAAATCCAATCCACGAAATAGTTTGATATGTAGACAACATCGTTGTGGTAAACGGCTTAATGTTAAATAGGCATCTTTAACGTAAAATCGATTTTCAAACTCTCATACATTCTTTCCATTAATACAATCTTGATTACCAATTCAAAAGAGAAAATGAGTCTTAAAAGGTCGATGAAATTTGAGATTTCTGTATGCTTAGTATGCAGAACAGAAATTTGAGATTTCTAATTGAGTTACAGACTCTTCGAATTTGCAGAAAAAAAAATGCTTAAATCAGACAAACTATAGAAAAACTGATCAAAGTCTGACTTACAGTCTCTTTCAGATCATCTCCGTGTAAATCCTGTAAAATATCAAGGAATCGATCGAGAAGCAAAGCGTCGTACTCAACCAATTTGTCATCCTCGCTCAATTTACCAGGAACCAGAAGTCGAAGCTGCGCATCAATGGAAGCCAGTTTCTCCAGATTACGATTCGCCATTTCTTACGCTCCCTCGTCCACTTCGATCACTATCAAAACAATTATCAAGTACCCGAAATCAAAATCGAATAACCCAGACACGAGAGAGCAGAATCAATTCGCGAGCAGCCGCAAAATTTTGATTGCAGCCCAGAAAACCAAAATGCATGAAACCCAAGATTAGGTTGTCAAAAGCCACGTGTTGAGCGAAATGAAGGAGCTTCGCAAACCAACAAATTAAATTAACATGTGAAGACAAAGTGGATGGCTTGGGGTAAAAAAGTAGCGTATAAGAAAAACGCACTTGCAAATGATTGTTAATAGTTCCGTGGATAATAATGGCGTACCTCAATCCAGGCAAACGATATCGGAGAAAAGACGACGAACCCAGAATCAGAACTGAGAAGAGAGGGGGGGAGGGAGGGGAAGGGAATTTGGAGGATCGACTATGTAATTTATATGGCAAAAACGTTGCAGTGATCGCTATCTCTCTCTCTCTCTACTCAGTCGATGATTTTGCTTCGGTTGGAATAGAATTACAAATGTTTCCAACTACGCATCAGACGAAAGAGGGATGAATATGCTTTCAAAGATTCTCCCAAGTTCGATTTCTCTCCCTGACCTGAAGTAGAAAATCATGTCCTTTTTCCACAAAATAAATATTAAATTATTTTCGTCCATAAAATAAATTTTAATTTATTAGATATTTTATTTTAATTTATTAGGTGTAAATAACTCTCTTCAAGCACATTCGATCAAATTTTAATCGTGTGCGACCGAAAAGTCTACGTCACCCGTTATTGAGTTTGTTACGGACATTTTCAAATATAAGCAACCGTATTAAACAACGAAAGATCACAAATATTTAAATTATTAACGAATAATAATTTAAAATTTATTTAGTTAATAAAAATATAATTAAACTATGCAAAAAAATCCGTTGCTGGAACATTGAAGGCTGGCTTCAATTAATGCAAATAATAGTGGGAATGAAAAGTCAACTCATTTGAGATGATAACAAGTGCATAGATGAGCTTTAGAGAGAAGGGTAAACTCTGCAATAAATTGTACAACACTTCCACTTAGGTATCACCTTCTTCCATGCAAACATTTAATTATGATGTTCTTGTTAGTGGTAGAGGGGGGGAGACCAATCTAGTTCGTCTGAACCAAAATCAATGCAAAACTCAATCAATTTTTTCTTTGTTTTACTCTGTTCAATCTAGATTTGATTTTATTACGTCTCAGTTTGGATCGGTTTAATTATAACTTTCGGTCAATTTTGATCAATTTGGACGGGTTTAAAAACTATATAAATGTGCGACATTATTATATATCTTGTCATGTATATATTTTAACAAGATAAATTGACAATAATAATAAAAACTCATTAGAACTATTTATAGTAACAATGTTCGGGTGTTAACAAATTAACCTCGACGGTGGAAAAAGCATTGAACAAACATGTGTCGACACATGTTATCGTCTTTGAATTTGCATTATGTAAACCAAAGGGTCCAGGAGAATTCCCCGCCTTTTCTCCATAAAGCTTTCCTCCCTTCCATTTTTCCGGTTAAATTGAAGCCCCTACAAGTACTCTTCTAACCGATGACACGGTGAATTCCTAGAAAAGGAACCGTGTTAACCCACAAAATATGCAAAGTACTCGGATGAATGTGAAAGTGCACAAAACCGTGAGAATGGAGATGGAGATGGAGATGTAACCAAATGGAAGGTGAAAGTGTGTATTGAAAGTGACTAAACACGTGAATGGAAGATAAAAAAAGTGTATAAAAGTGTGTGAAAACCCTGGACCCGAAAGCTATTTCACGTTAAGCTCACGGGTACATGTTTTCCTAAAGAAAAAACAACCACTTTTGGGGCTAGATTTCACATCCTTAATATTTTTAGACTCTCAACGAGAGAGGAAAATGAATGATAAGAATTCACCAAACAACCTTAGAACTTGAAGAACAATGGAGAGGTTCTTCACGCGATTAAAAAATAGTGGATAACCACTCAAGGTTCTTCTAACACTTCGGTTAGGAAAAAGAGATTGGTATTTTAAATTTGGAAAACGTTCTTACACACACTAATAACTATGCCTTAAATAGAAATATTAAGGTGGATGATTAGGGTTTAACATTTGAAATGGAGTTATTTGAGTCATTGGATGAGGGAGTGCAATCGGCAGCCACAAATGACCATCCGAGCCCGCGCAATCCGATGGCCATCATGCATGGCCGAGTCTCCTTCTATCAAGGGTGCTTATTTGCTTTGTCATATATCCTTGTGCACTTCTAAAATGTACTTGGAAGTTCTTTACCTTTAGTTGGAGTGTTCCTTTCGGCCATTTCTTCAGTTGATTCTACGTATTTGATGTTGCATGTATCTTCATGGACGAGTTCTCTTTCCTTCTTTTGTGGCTGAGTCTTCAATTCATCACACCACAATCATACATTTAATCCTAACCACACTATCTAATGCATGATGCAATATATAAAGTTCATACAAAAAAGTCAGAGTTTTCCAAAAAGAAATGATAATAAAGTGCAAATAAAGGTTACACGGTTTATGAGCCGGGAAGACAAATTCCCATTGAGCCTTGAGTGGAGTCCATCCGTGAGTTCCAAGTCAAGATATGCAAGGGTTGATCCATGTCCTTCAAATTAGATTTCCATGTGGAATCTCCAATTAGATCAACACCTGCAAAAGAAACAATGTCATTATTGGAAATATTAAATAAATTAAGAGCCTTAATTTGAGATATTGTGATTAATTTTCTTGGCACGTCAATTGACGTTCTAGATGACCAAAATGTTGAAGTGTTGGTCTCGAGAAACAAAGCCCGACATGACATGAATAGCTCCATTAATGATACTTCATGTAAGCTTTTAGTTTAAATATTAGAAATGAGACTAAAAGCAACTTTAGAGATTTCGACACGGACGGGCTTAGCAAATACAATAAGTTTGCTTTAGTTTATTCACTGCCACATTTAGATTTCATCACAACTCCGCCCGACTGTCGATGATTACTGGAAACACGACAGAGAGGAGAGATTCAGATGATAATACGTGTCGATGCATATTTTTTTAACATATAGGTCAATTTTGTCAATGGATAATATTTCATAGATTATCTTGTTTGACTAAAATAGTTTAAATACTTGACTGTCTTATCTCTATAATTCATGAATTATTTCTCTATAATAAATTATATTGCACAAATATGTATTGTTTTGAAGGTCAAAATACCACATGCTTAGATATATTATGCTTCAAACGCTCAAAAGTCAGGCTCAACATCCGACCCAAGCTTGATCGTGTACTTAAATCAAACCACGTAGAGAGTCAATGCCAATGAAATTATTTTACTTTTTAAAATTGAGGTAACGGCTCTAGCTACGAGTTAAACTCAGCTTCCAAATTAGTTTCTTTTTTTTTTTTTTTTTATTTATCTATGTCAATTAAGCTACTTTTTTATCCGAGTAATCATCAATTTAAATTCTAAATTATTAATTTTTTTTAAATAAAACTCTAACCTATCAACTATAACAATATAAATCTTAAATTCTCTGAAATTTAACAAATCAAATTCTGGCAGACGCCTGATCACCCTGGTTCACTGTTTCCGGTTACTGGAACGAACGTCCGATCTCTAATTGTCTCGTTTTATAAATTAATTTTAAACAAAACACCAAATGATATTAGAATTACTTGAAATTTTTAACACATGTTCACCACACCATCAGAAGATAAATAGAAATTTCGTTATTTTTTAATACATGTACAATTTATTGTAATTTTAGCAAATTATTTTATAAAACAGATGTAAAACAATTATAATAAATCATACAAGTATTAGAAAATTACCAAATTTTTCGAATTATATTTCCGTGATGTGGTTAACATGTGGTAAAATTTTCAAAGACATCCAATATTGTTTGATATTTTTTTTAAAATAGCAATCATTCATTCTTCATTTTATAAATTAAATTTAAAAAAATAATTAAGAAAATGACAAACGATATTGGATTTAATTTTATCACGTGTTCATCACATCATGTTATGATAATCTGAAAAATTTTGTGATTTTTTAACACTTATATGATTCATTATAATTGTTTTACATTTGTTTCATAAAATGATTTACTAAAATTATAATAAATCGTATAAGTATTAAAAAATTATGAAAATTTTTATATTATCTTTTCATGTTGTGATAAATATGTGGTAAAATTTTTAAATAATTTTAATATCGTTTGGCATTTTTTAAAAATTAATATATAAAACGGAGGTAAATAGAGATTAGACGTCTGTTCTTGTCCGTTCTAGTGACCTGAAACAGTGATAAGCCGTCTATTAAGGTTTGATTTATTACAGATCAGATAGTTTAACATTTGAATTGATAAAATTGATAGTTTAAAATTTTATTTAAAAAAAATTCATAATTTAAAATTTAAATTGATAATTATTATTTTTATTATGATTATTAGTTTCTTGATTTAAATTAAGTAACTTATTAGCAGTAAATATTGGTTCAAACAAGTCATATTTTCTTTTCTATTCTCAAATTCTTTGCCTTTGAAAATATTGTACCTTTCAAAACATTTATTAACAAACATGCGCTATCAAAAGAAACGAGACCTCACTTTAAAAATTCAAAACATCAACCCTTATACTCGTCTAGGAGTTGGCTCAATGATCTAAAATCAACGACACATCTCGGATAAAGCCTTGGCTAGTCCTACACTTGATTTAACCATACTTAAATATTACTCGAGTAACATTATATTTTGTTTTAGATAAAGCCTATATACAAAATAACGTTACTATAATGTTTCAATCACTCAATTTAACGAGCTATTTCACGAACACTGTCCTCGCCCTTTGTCTATAATGTTAAAGGAACTTAATCTTCATTGATGGTACTTATGTAGATCGAGTTCAGCTAGATTGATAGTACTTATGTAGATCGAGTTAGGGTAGATGTCACGAAAACAATGAAAGTAGCACAGAATTTAACGGTCTATTTATTTAAATAAATTGAAACAATATGGAGTCTCTAGAGTTATGCAACGTCATAAGAACAAATATAAAATATAATTATTTCATTTATTTATTGTGTTTTTATCGAGTAATGGATTGAACTTGGACTCACTTGATTGGATAATCGGAATTGGATAGTGGTAGACGCTTGCACAGAGAATCATTACCTCTGTACCATCTTCAAGCTCGGTTTACCGGCCACCAGGTGTCTGGGGAGAGTGACAGTGAATTATCCATTTTACCCCTTCTCAGAATGGCGCTCTCCTACTTAGCGTCTCAGTCTTCTTCTCTCTTCCGCTCTACACTCGCGTTGCCGACCCTTGCGAGGATTCCTTCTCTCAGAAATCGTTTCTTCTGTGTTTCTGCTGCCATGTCTTCCACTACTCGTAAGGTCAGATTCATCAGTTGGCGAAAACAACTCATTCTTCTTATCATTCTCCATTTGTGCGATTCTGAGAGGTGGAGAGTTGATTCTGAGTTTTTTTTTTTTTCATTTTGATTTGATGGTTCTTCGTGTGTCGTTGGCAGGTTTTGGTCCCCATTGCGAATGGAACTGAGCCGATTGAGGCGGTGGTGACTATCGACGTGCTTCGACGTGCTGGAGCTGATGTGACGGTGGCCTCTGTGGAGAATCAGCTTTGTGTTACCGCTGCTCATCAAGTCAAGATTGTCGCTGATTCTCTTATTTCGGATTGTTCTGACACCGTGTTCGATCTTATTGCTCTTCCTGTACGTCTCGCACTCTCTGTTTTATTTATTCGTGTATCTGTTGAGTTTTTTGCTTGATTGTACTGGTTTCAAGGATGTGAGCTTTTCAGATTGATGGTGTAGTATCAGGGAGGATCGAGGAAGAAGCAGAGAGGATTTGAGATGAAATTGTAATCTGTAATTAATTCTTTTTCTATATCGTTTACAGGGCTACGAGTTGTATATATATACATACACTTAGTGACTAATATATCCGTACAGTAACCAAAGACAATAAATGATAAAATTGTAATGACCGATATGCTAACAGCTTTATCGCGATCTTTTGTGATTTTAACTTGTTGAAGTGGAACTTTGGTTGAAGTTGTGGCGCTATGGGTTAAGTAGACTCCTTCAGTGAACTATTAAAGATAAGACATAGTCCAAGAGGATAGAATAGTGAATTTTCGGAATTTCTGATGAAAGGAATGTTTGTTATGTGATCATTAGTTTAATTTTTAGGTGTGCGCAGTGAAGATATTTTCACCTCTTATGTTGAATGACTGAATAAAAATGCACCGATTTATTTTTATTGCTTGTGTTTCACAAAATATATCCACATCTTAGATAAATATCTATTAAATGTCAACTTGAGGCAAACACGGATAATCAAACATTATGGCCACATTACATAAAATTTAGAAATCGTTGGACAAGTGCCAATCAGAATGATTAATGGAATTGGAGTTACAAGTAGTAAATACTGACTATGCCCACTAACTAGTCAATCTAGAAGTTATGGGTAAGAGACTTATCCTTTTTGTTGATGGTAGCCATTCCATGTTTTTCACTTCATATAAAACATTCAGACATGCAGGCTTTCAAGTTTGATTGGAGTTTGATATTTCTCTTCTAAGTATTGGTCTAAACGTTTTACTTCAGAGTTGTGTATGACATTGTTTTTGGACCAATGAACTGCTATTTTCAAGGTCTTTAGTTCTTTTCAATCTTCATTTTGTATTAGTATTTTAAGTATTCATATCTGTTGAACCGATTTGTTCTGGCAGTTTCATTTTAGACACCCTGAAGTTTCTGCTTTATCATGCTCCAGGGAGGCATGCCAGGGGCTACTCATCTTCGAGATTGTGAAATTCTAGAAAATATGGTGAAGAAACAGGCTTCAAATGGACGTCTGTATGCTGCAATTTGTGCTTCCCCTGCTGTGGCATTAGGGTCTTGGGGTGTTCTTAAAGGATTGAAAGTTAGTTGGCCAATTGTTTTCTGAAAAGGAGTTATAGTCTTATATTTATATTGATATGGATTAATGGAACTTCTCTTTATGTTGGCATTTGATAGGCAACTTGCTATCCATCTTTTATGGAGCAATTAGGGTCTTTTGCAACTGCTGTTGAGACCTTGGTTCAGATCGATGGGAAAGTTGTGACAAGTAGAGGGCCAGGCACTACGATGGAGTTTTCTGTTGCACTAGTTGACCAGTTGTATGGAAAAGACAAAGCTGATGAAGTTTCAGGGCCACTGGTAAATGCTTTTCCTTCTATGTTTATTGCTCCCAAAATCAGTCGAGAGCTTGTCTGGTGGATTGATAGCATGAATAATTATTACATGAATTGATGGAACACAGTCAGACTCTGGGTTTTCTGCTTGAGTTTTAATGATTGCTAAAGTTTCGAAAACGTATAGATGGGATCTAAGCCTCTGAATGTTGAGAAATAATAAGAAAATGGATGAAATTGATATGTTTTTTTGTAACATGGGAGATTTTCAGTTAATGACAGGCTATTTCTTACTTATTTTATTGGAACAAAAATATAGATATTTAAATCTCGTAATGAGGGAGCTTATTAACTATCTCTATCGCTATCAATGTCAAGAGTGAGATGTTTTATATAAGCTTTAGATCTTCATGAAATAAAAACTAGAAGGAAGACAAGTTTAGTTGGTGAAAAGGAGGATCATCTTCCATTTATTGTTTAAAAAGCTATTTTGAACTTCATTTTCATTTTTTGATCCCTGTTTCTATTTATTTGCCATACACATAGTAGCTAATTAGAGAAAGGTAGATGATAACCATTTAAATTGATTAAAATTGGCAATCTCGAGACTAAAGCTTTATTAAATTTTTAATTTTGACATTGACTAATTAGTTATGCTTTCAAGACCTTCGATTATCATGTGTCGTTTTCATAAAAAAAATACAAATTACTGAACATTATATGATTTGTAAATAAAAGCGCTCTATTTGGACATAGTCTTGTTGATTATTCAATTTTTCTTGTGCTTCGCCTACTTTCTGTGACAAATTTTGAAATCATGCTTGCTCTCTTTTTTCTCATTTTATTCTGGTTTTCTAAATAATGTGTTTTGTTAACTAATGTATTCAGCTGATGCGCTCCAACCCTGGCGATGAATATGCCATAAAAGATTTCAATCAAGTGGATTGGACGATTAATCACATTCCCAGGGTAACGGTTCAGTCTTTTTATCTATGGTATACTACTCGCAGGTGCTTGTCTTTATTTTGTAAGCCCATGCATTTATGAGTATGTATATGTGATTTTCATTTTAAAAGTCTCAAGGGTTTCTAGTATATTTTTTGTTTGCTGACGAGGAAAATTTAACTTGCTATTTGGAGGAATTGCCCTGTTTGATCTTCCATTCTGTTAAGCGTGGAACTTTCTAGATTCCATAGTCTTTATGCAATTGTTAATTTCCAGATATGCTCTTGGCAGTAATTATGTCTTTGCCAAGACAGAACTGTTATATTTATGATTGAGCAAATGTGAGTAATTTGGAGAATGATGTTATAAGCGTCGGTGGATCTGGAAAAAATGAAGCTAATAAATATTGTCTTTGTGGTAGACAATGTCGTTTAGAAGGTCTTTACTTTTGAGATTTAGTTTTTGTGTTGAAATTTCTATCCTTTCTGTTCCCCTTAGTTAGGGCAGTTAAGGAACAAAATTATATTTTATTTCAATAATAAAAGAAAGGATTAACGTTGGATTGAGTGGGTACCTTCAGATTCTTGTGCCAATTGCTGATGGTTCTGAGGAAATGGAGGCTCTTTACATTGTTGACATCCTACGACGAGCAAAAATGGAAGTAGTGGTGGCTTCTGTTGAAAATAAGCTAGAGATCTCTTGCTCCCGCAAAGTTAAAATAGAAGCAGATTTACTTCTTGATAAAGCTCTGGAACAGTCGTATGACCTAATAGTCTTGCCGGTAAGTTATCTTCTGTTTCTTCTGGAATTGCTGTGTCCAAATGATTGACCAAATAAAATCTTCCATTTATTTGCAGGGTGGACTTGGTGGCGCTCAAGCTTTTGGGAAATCCGATAAGCTGATTACTTTGCTTAAAAAACAAAGGGAATCAAATCGACCGTATGGAGCAATCTGTGCATCCCCAGCTTTGGCCCTAGAGCCTAATGGCTTACTTAAGGTGCCTTGCCGTTTTCAAATAGTTGAAGCAAGATTAAAAACTGCATTTTAGACTTGATTATTTAAACATATCTGAACTTCTTGCAAAATTATTGTTAATTTGTTTAAATTCTCCTGCTCTTGCATTTCATCTAAAATGTTAAGAGTGTACTAGAGATGTTTTTTTTTTAAAAAATGGTTTGTAAAACTTAAAAAAAAAGGCAACTGTCTAAGAATTGTATTCGGAAACTATTTTGAGACCTGATAGGGTAAGTTTCTTTCAACTATTTTAGTTTTTTTCTGTTTTTAAATACCGAGAACAGATGCTTTCTGCTTCATTTTTACAATTCTTTGGATTTCTTTGAGCGCAGGGCAAAAAGGCAACTGCCTTCCCCGCATTGTGTGACAAACTATCTGATCAAAGTGAAGTCGAAAACCGAGTGGTGGTTGATGGCAACCTTATTACGAGCAGAGGGCCAGGAACTTCCATCGAGTTTTCTCTAGCAATCGTGGAGAAGTTCTTAGGACGTCAAAATGCAGTGCAACTTGGAAAGACGCTTCTGTTTATACGCGAATAAAGGTAACCTCGAAACATAATGCAGAGTGTCAAACTGAAAATGAAAGGTGCTGGATTCATATTTGAAATTGAATCCATTACCTAGCCGAGTTATGTGGAACTGTCTGTGTATAAATAAGTGGTTGGAGACATCTATCCTTGTTTGATTAAATGAACATAGAGTTACAATCAAACCAGTTGTTAGTTGATGACCCCGCCCAAAATATACGTGTTTAAGAATGGGCGAGCCAGTTCGTCACAAGCCATGTTCTCCTCTGATGCATTTTGTCTGCTGTTCATTTCTCGTGAGTTGGTAGTTGGTCGTTGGATATCGATTTGTAGCTTATTTGCACTATATCTTGGCTCGTTAGATTGTAGATGTGGAAAATGGGCGAGCCAACCGGTTGAATTACAACTTGAGTTAGCTCAGACAGTGCCCTTGGGTCTGTCAAGTGCATGATGCCCTTGCAACGCGATCCAACTGCACTCGGTTTGATTCATGAATTGAGTTTGTGGGCAAAGCCATTCACTTTTCGCGTGTAGCTCAGTTGGTCCTTAACTCGGTTGAATTGTTATATCTGTTAAAGGTGGGATCTGTTTGGTCGAATCAAGTAAACCGACTTGAGCCAATGATTTAAGTTTGGTTCAATTCGATTTGGTCCCGACAATGTAAAAACAAAGTTTTTAGTTTTCTCCTTTGAAAACTGGTCAGAATTTAACCGAACCGATATTTGTTTTATCGGTCCGAATTACAAAAACAAAGCAAGTAAAAATTTGAAACAAAACTGGTCAAAATTATTCCAACGGAGCCCGGCTAAAATTAACTTAAAATTGATTCCAAACTGAAAAATCCCAATCCAGTCCATACTGAAATGAGCAAAATTGAGAAAGATGGTATTGTTTTCATTAGCTATTGAAATCTAAGAATTGAACGAGACAATTCTTAGTTGCAAAAATAAATCGACCAGACTCGCTCCTAATCTTTGCAAATCTCAAATGCGTCTAACCCCCGATCTCGTAGATATGTTTCGGTCGGTTCATTTGACATCTTTTAATATAGTCTACGGGCATAACAATGTTGCGGATGTAACAACCCAACCCCCGTGTTCTTAAAACAAAATGAACTCATAGACATGACATACATACATTAATCATAATTCTTGCTGCTGGCCTCGAATTAGTGTTTATTTAATTTTGAAGCATAGCACGACCTTAATTATTGACATTTAAATACATTTTTTGGTTATCAAAACGTAATTAATCAACTGTTTAATTGAAATAAAACAATGTGACGGTGTCATTGTTATATATATTCTTAACGTAACCAGTCTCCATCGTGACATTTGGGCACTCAAGTTCCAGTGTGACGAACTGCTGGTCTTATTTTAATTGTTTTTCATTAGTTGCTAATTAAATTTTATAGATCAATTAAGACGGGGAATAATAAAAAAAATTAAATTAGATTATACGAAATATATTATTGACTTATTTTTTTAAATTAATGTTCACGTAAATAAAAATGTTTTATTTTTAAAATCCGAAGCAGCTGTGCTAAGTTGACTGAGCGTCAACAAAAAGATTGCTTTTCCTCCAATTTGTTTACAATTCATTTCCAACTGGGTTCCTTGATTTAAGTAAGAAAATTCTTTGTTCGATCTCCTGCTTACCCAGAACAGAAGAGGAATAAAGGGTGCCGAAGTTCTGTCCTGTCGAGTTGATTTACTTTTTCTGGTTAAGATTTGAGGAACATGGAGCTTACTCTTTGGTAGGGATTTTATTTTGTTTTGCATTTCCGAGAAACCAAACTCGTAAGTCTCTACTATTGTTTCGATTCTGATATTTTTGTATTTGGTAACTCTGATATCTGAATTCTGTCGTGTAGCTTGTTGAATATCCTGATCACTGTACCCCAAAGGAGTTTGAATCTTTTGAAAAGTATTAATGATGGATTAGGGATTAGGTTTTTTTGTTTCTGGCTATCAAATTTCGAATTCAAGCTTCTCGGAAAGAGTACAATGGTGATTGACATCATAATTAGTAGGGAATTTCTGTGGTTGTTGCTAAATTGTGGTTTCTTCAGGTTGAAGTTAGCTTTTATGTTCTATATTCTACGTTGTAATGAGAAGTTAAAACCTTAATTTCGGATATTTGATGCCTAATTAAGTTCTAATGCGCACTCGAATTGACCTTAGATAGTGTGTCATATTTTTGGGGCGGTTAAGGTGTTTGACAAAAAAGTGGCAAGGCCGAGTGGCCACATCTACTAACACAAGTCGCATCTCTATCATTGGAAATTAATTATTAGAAATATTTGCTGTTCTCTTATTATTTTTATTGTTCTTTGCAGTTGAAATTAGAGTTTGATTCCTGAAAAACTCGTACATGGTTGGTTTGGTATATAACTTTGTTTTTCTCTTGCTGAAATAACTCAAGATTATTGTTTCTAACTTCTGTTATCTATGAACTTGTTTTTTTTTTCTTTGGAAAATATATATGTACTTGTTATTTTTTAAGAACTAAAGTTTTGATGATGTTATAAAATAGCAGGAATTTGAAAAATTGGAGATAGTAGCTGTGATGGCTCAATTCTGCTTTTGTATTCCAAAAAGTCGAGCTTCCTCCACGAAACAAACAGTTGGAGTTGACGACATTGATGAAGGTATAGGACGAACACATTATAGCATATTGATCTTCTCTATAGTATAATGCATGTATAGAAGGCCAATTACTTGTCTGGTTGCACGAAGTCTACAATGATGTTGCGACATCTAATTGAAACTTCCAATAAAAATGGATGAGAGGCAAGAAATCTGTTACCATTAGAAAAATCCATGCATTTTTCTTTCATTGTCATTTCAAAATTGGTTACAGATGATGATAGTTCAAGTTCTGTAGTGTTATTAGAACTTACAAGGGTTTGAACTGAAGTATGATAAGCCATGTGAAAAGGGTGCATACAATAATCGATTTTTTTTTAAACGGTAAATTTAAAAAAAATAACTTTACATCAATAGTCCTTTTCATCTTTTTGCAAAAGTGTCTCATAGATTCATGTTTTGCAGTGGTTTCTAACATTGAAAATGTGCGCTTATACTCTTACAAAGAACTAATGACGGCCACTGGAAATTTTAGTCCTGCAAATAAGATTGGACAGGGAGGTTTTGGCCCTGTTTACAAGGTAACAGCTTAGAAAAAACAGTTTTATCAAATGTTATTAAGAATTATTACTCTTTGAAAATAATGAAACACTTGTGAATTTCATCCTGGGAAATTTATTATCCTCTGAAATAAAATAGGGAAGGCTCAAAAATGGATCCATGGCTGCTATAAAGGTACTCTCTGCGGAGTCAACCCAAGGCGTAAGAGAATTTTTGACAGAAATTAATGTAATTACAGATATTGAGCACGAAAACCTCGTTAAATTGTACGGCTGCTGCATTGAAGGGAACAACAGGATCTTGGTTTATGGTTATCTAGAAAATAATAGCCTTGCACAAACACTTCTTGGTAAAGATTATCTAAAACTTAATTGGAAAGGCTTGCCCATGAAAATGCATACACAAACATATAAATATTTATTTGGTCAGTGATTTATTCCCTCTATTATTTTAGGTGAAGGCCACAGTAGTATCCAATTCAATTGGCAAACGAGGCATAAAATCTGTGTTGGTATTGCACGTGGGCTTGCCTTCCTTCACGAGGAAGTTAAACCACATATCATCCACAGAGATATTAAAGCAAGTAATATTCTACTGGATAAGAACTTAATGCCAAAAATTTCAGATTTTGGTCTTGCAAAGCTTATTCCAGATTACGCAACTCATGTTAGTACACGTGTTGCTGGAACAATGTGAGTTGAAAAATCCTCTTGTACATTGTTTGACTATGGGAATTCTGTGGGTTAAGTTTTTATTGTTGCACCCCTATGGATGATTTTTGGCTTTGAGATTTTTTTACGTCCAAGTTGTTATTATCTGGGGTTGATAAATGAGTAACAAATCTCAAAAATTTAAACTTGCAGGTTGAGAGACATTGAATTATTAATGTTATATCTCATTATTCTCACTCACATGCAGGTCAAAGATAGTTGTATGTGGGTTCTTTAAGGGTTAAATTACTAAAGAAGAGATTTGAACTTGAGATTTCTTGGCTTTGATATCATCACAAATTACCAAAAATTTTAAAAATTTAGGTTAAAAAAAATTTAATCATTTATGTCGTGTCTTAAAAGAGTGTGCTCCTTTTTTGATGTAAGAATGCTAGTAATCAACCTTGAGCATATGATGTTCGTGGAGCTAATTACTCAATTGACTAATTTGTTCGTTGTATAGGAAATTTTGGTCCATTATTACAATTGTCTTTTTAAGTTTCTTATGTCCTTCCTTCATGTGATAATCATTTGTATTCATTTAAAGGTTTATTGTTTCTTATTCTTCATGAAGTGGTTATCTAGCTCCAGAGTACGCCATAATGGGCCGTCTAACGAGAAAGTCTGATATATATAGCTTCGGTGTTTTGTTGATGGAGATAGTTACTGGGAGGTGTAACACAAACAGGCGATTGCCTGCTGAAGAACAGTACCTTCTTCTGAGGGTAGGAATTTGGATTCGTTTCAAAAACATCTACTAAACGAATTGATAAAATTTTGGAATTGAATTAAATACTTCCATTTTGCCAATTTTTTCTTTTGAAAATGCATAGCTAAGGTTACATTTTTCGTGCAGTTTTAACTTGTAAACTCAATGAATATAGGTATGGGCGCATTATCAGAGGGGGAATTTGGATGAAATGTTAGACTCATCGATGAGTGGGGATTTCAATGTAAATGAGATTTGTAAAGTCTTAAAGATCAGTCTTCATTGCACCCAAGAGTTTCCAAAACTTCGACCATCTATGTCACTTGTCGTCAAGATGTTAACAGGCGAAATAGATGTTGATGATAAATCTATCTCAAAACCAGGATTACTTCCTGAGTTCATAATTAATAAAGATGGGGAAGACAAGAAAAATGAGTTTGACTCCAAGGGGACATCTAGCTCCACTGGGTTAGGGAAGCTAGTTACTTCATCTTCGTCTTCAGAGAATACCACCAGCTCATATGCTCCATTGTAATTCAATGTTTGAACGGCAACTGAGTCAGTAATATATCTTTTGGTATTCCGTTCACAAATGTGGGAGTTTTTAGAAGGCAATGATTAAGTTTCTTAATGTTTACCATTTAGTTTGTTGAGTCAAGCTTTTGATTCTTTTTAAAGATTTTTATACTTGGTTACATTCATATTTCCTTTTTTTGTTTATTTAAGTTATTTTATGAATGTACATGAGTTTATGGCAATCAAAAGAGATCTTCAACTCAATGATTTGAGTATTTTGACAGCTGAAATTTTCCTTTCCGTCAAAGTTTTTTGATTGACCAGATCATGTAAAACACTGGATCCTGAATTTAGGTGATTGAATCAAAAGTGGTGCTTTGATCTATGAATGCTCTCATTTCTGACTTGGTAAAGCACCAAATGAAAAACTGAGACTGAGTTTCTATCGGTCCGGAGAATGGTTAGGAAGGACGTCATTGGTTGGAATGCATAGGATCGGAATGCACAGGACAATGCAGAGATTCTTCTTTAGTGTGAGTGGCTTGAGGGAGATGATTAGAGTGATTCTCTTGTGATCCGGTTGGTATATTTCACATGAAACTTATATTGTATCCAAAGTTTTCCTTCAGTAAACTGCTTGTTTAGTATTATAACGTTGTTTTATATCTTGAAGATGCACATCCATCTTATAACATTGTATTGTACCATAATATAATTCTTTTGTTGTCACGTTTTTTATTGTAACAATTCTTTTTTGTCTTCCACAGTGATATGCTATGGGAAACCATAGTCCGAAACTTGCCAAACTCATGACTAAATTTTATTTTTAACTTTTTTGTTCATTTCATAAGAAGCCAGATAGGTGTTCTCAAGAGAGTAAAACTCAACCATCAAGGCTGCTTCGAGACTGGCAACCCTTTGGATTTGAGGACAAATCCTCAATCACTTGGAGAGGATGATGTGCCACATACTCCTATCGGGCAATCAGAAAATAAGGTTAGTCAACTAATCAATATTTACTCTAATTTGTTTGTTAGTTTTGTAAGAAAAGTTATTTTCGAAGCATGAAATGGTAGCATGGCAAGAGGAAGTGGTGCACATGGGCCAAAAGAAGGAACGCTCACGGCCGAGAAGATAGCGCGCACGACTAGAAAGAAGTGGCTCGCACGGCTAGGAAAGGTGTCAAACTTAGCATAGAGGATAGCGTGCACGATTGGAGAATGGTACGCACGAAGAAATACCAACAACAACAAGGATGAGCGCACAACAGCAAGAATGGGCGCGCAGCAATGCGGCCGAACAGTAGCAGGCGCGCACAGCAGAAGGGCACGCATATGGAAGAAAGCAATGCGCAACCAAGCAGGCCGCACAGCAGGAGCGCACATCGGCGCGAGGAGGAGTGTGCGTGATGGCCTCAATGGCTATATTGTCGCTAACAACTATTTTTCGTTAATTTAGTTTTTTCCTTTTATGTTTCTTTCGAAGGCCTTCAACCATTCAGAGGGGTATACATCATTGTTTTGAATACTTTGTAAGGATTTTGGTTGATTATTCATAGAAGAAGTTATCTTAAGAATGTGGCGTTTGTGTTTATGTGCGTAGCACCAAGCGAATCTTTCATTTCTAGCCAAATTTTTGGGTCGTTTGGTAGACCTTATTTGCAACTCTTCTCTCCAAATCTCTCGGAAGATTGGAAAGCAGTAGAAGGGTAGAGGCCTTGTCACTTGCCGGAGGCTATTCGCTCGCAGAGCTATCTTCACCTTGAAGGTGCTTAGGTTGCTGGACGGGCCGACAGTGGCTCCCATTACACTCCATTCATCTAATTAGAGCTCTCTAAGTAAGTATCAATAGGTTTTAATTGCACTCACATCCATCTTCATTATTCGCTTTATTTTTGTGTTCTGGTTTTTGGGGTGTTCTTGGTTAAACCCGAAACACCGAAATCTGGTTTATTTAAATGTTGTTCATTCTATTGTGTTTTACGTATTTTCTGTGTTGTTTTCGCTTCTTGAACATTAGCATATCTTCACCTTATTGTACGATTTTTTTCTGTTTTCTCCTCCTGTTTAGCATTGTTTTCTTCTTCTTTTCTTTATTTGCTTCCACATGCATCTTGTCCTCGCTTAGAAACAGATTTGCAAGTCCAAGGCGCATCACACAGTTAGTTGTTAACAAAAGTTCTGAAGCGGAGGAGGGAAATGGTGTGAGATTATTGTCTAGAAGTACAAGTCAGAGCTGTAAAAATTGGTATTTTCTTATGATTATAAGATGAATGATGAACACTATCTCTGCTTTTGTGTATAAAATCTGTCATAGAAGTTCTCGAGGAGGAAATACAATTATTAAGCAAATCAACTTTGAATGATTATGAGGAACTGAAATGAAAAAGAATAAAATAAAATAATCTAGATTCTGTTATTTCTGCAACATCTGTACCATAAAATGAGGAAAGAAAGAACTCTATACCCAATAATGAAGCCTAGCATGACTGCCAAATTGCTCCATTTCTGTGACTCTTTTAGTCCTTGTTGAGCTAAGAATTCTCCTCCATTGAGTCTGCATTGCCCCTCCTCAATTTCTATGCACTTTCTTCTCCTCCCTTCCTCTCCTCCATACTCATTTATCATAAAACACTCAAATGGGTACTTGAAAAGACTCAAATAGTGCATGAAAATCCAATAATTAGGTATGTTTTGCTTTGATATAAAATACCCAGAAAACAGAAAGAATGATCCCATCAACCCTGCTATGACTGAGGTACCCATTATAAAGTTTGGGACTAGAGCACTGCAGCAGGCTACCAAAGAGTTAGACATCAACACTACCATCCAAACCACTAGACAGAAGTAGAGAAAGCTGAAAATCTCCTTTCTCAAACCCACTAACCAGTAAACTGGGGTTGCATAAAAAAGACTCACCATCAATAGGAATGGAAGAAAGACTAGGGTATTTGCCAAAACATAAGAAGAAATTCTGTATGCTCCTCTTGATGTCTCTCCCATTATGATTCTTCTCTCTTGTAAGAAAATTGGTAACCCTTCTGTTGTTGAAGACAGCAAGAAAGTGAGGCTGAATGCAAAAAAACCGAGCCGGGTTTGCAATGCAATTTGTCCTTGTTCATTGCCGTTGTTTAGAAATATAGTTCCTAGTATTAATCCAGCTACTGATGCTTGAATAATTCTGGTGGCAAAAAGTTGTTTGGTTCGGAATATGTTTCTGCAAAATCTCTGTCCTAGAATGAGAATCTCTTTTATCTGAGGATTTGCATAGGAAAAAGGGTTTTCTTTGCTCGGAAATGAAGATTTAGTCGTATTATCTTTCAGGAAACTCGGGTTTTGGGGAGAAACTGCTGGAGAATGTACAGCCAAGCTGTCCAAAACATCCATGGAGTATTCTAGCGCATTGACATGGTGAGGTATGATATGACCAGCCAGTCGAAGCCTTTCTTCGAGACAATTTAGCGAATCGTTGTGGACAACGAATCCATTCGATAGTAGAACGAGTCGATCAAAGAGTTGAATGATTCGAAAGCCAGGCTGATGGATGGTTAGAACAATGGTCTTGCCTTGATTTGCAGTCATTCTTTTAAGCACTGAGATGACATGAAGAGCTGAGGCGGAATCCAGCCCTGAAGTTGGTTCATCGATCAGAATCACAGGTGGGTCATGAACCAAGTCGATCCCGATCGAAACTCTCCGCCTTTCGCCACCCGAAATGCCCCAGTTCGATCCCCGGCCGATTTTCGAAGCTGCAACTTTCTCGAGTCCGAGCTCCTTCACGAGTTCTCTCACCCGAGAAACTCGTTCAATCTCTCCGCCGTGAAGCCTCAGCAGAGCACTATACATGAGAGTTTCTTCCACTGTAAGTAGAGGGAAGAGAGCATCGTCTTGGGTGACATATCCTAAAATTCTTTGAAATCTTTTATCATTCACAAGCTGATCATTGACGAGAACTTGACCGGAAATATTCTTTTCAGATGCCTTTCCACCGAGAATCTCCAACAGAGTTGTTTTCCCGGCGCCGCTGGGACCCACTATCGCAGTCATCTCGCCGGCATATGCATCGCAATTCACATTCTTCAGAATGAACTTCGAACCTCTAGTCGAAGACCCACCAGCCTGAAACCATTTTGTTTCGCCTAGTATTTTGTAAGAAAGATTTATGGTTTCTATTCTGTATGGAATATTCCAGCCAGCAGAGCTGGAAACAGGCGAGTTCCTCATCGGCAACTCCATAGAAAAATGCAAAGAAGGAAAACAGAAGGGGATAGAGAGAGAAACATAGACAGAGAGAGTGCTATATCTAAGATTAGTGAAGAAGAGGAAGAGCAGGAGATGAGCTAACTCACCAACCTTGAGGAAACCATTCAAGTCAAGTTACACAAACTAGAAATTGCCTGTGAAGATACTGGTTTGCATGAGCTACTCAGTTGAGTTACCTTTGAAAAAACAATATTTTTCTAAAAATAAAATGTCAGAATTCAAAATTATCTAACAATATTTCTGAAATATGACCGAGAAATATGCTACAAATAGGACGTTTGGTGGGGTTTGGAGAGTTAGATATCTTGCAAGAAAAAACCCAAAAAAAAAAAAGAAATGTTATATGTTTTCAGGTGAGCTATATTGACTGTAGTGAGACATTGGTGGTTGCCTTGCCATCTTACTCCTAAGTGTAAAACTATCCCGGTCCAACTTAGCGGTTCTTTTCGAAGTTCGGCTTTACCCAACCCCCAATTGTGTATTATCGGAATTGGTCTTATAGACCGACCCAAATTGAAAGAAAGACTTGTTTTCGTATTTGACATTCTTTTGCATATTACACCTCGACTGATTTGGGTTGTGATTATTTACATGTTGTTACAGCGTTGAACTTTTCTCGATCAAGTTATTAAGTTCTGCACGAACTATATATTATGTCTAAGTTTTTGTATTTACACTATAATTATGTATTTTTATCTCATGTCATGCGTAGTGATTTATCAAATAATACGTATTATTATTTATTTTTATGGATATTTGATTTCTTCTTAGTATATTTAAATTTATCCTGATTTTGTAAGTCAAGTAGTAATTTTAAAATTGAAAAAAAAAAAAAAACTATTTTGGAAAACATTAAAAATATGATCTTGGAAAATGGAGGGTGGAAAGGAAACGTTATATAAAACCCCTCAAAAACCCTCGTTCTTTCATTTTCAAGGGTTTCTTCTCGTCGGCTATGGCGTTTCATCGCCTTCTCCCCAAAACCCTAGCCCTCACTTCCACTTCCTTTCTCTCTCGCTCTTTGTTTACTTCTGCTAGAATCTCCAGTTCTCCCTCTGCTGATAGATGCCTTCTTTCGCTAATCCGACGTCTTCGTCCTCTCACTGTTGTTGCTGATTCCCTGAGGGTCTCAGCTTCCCCTGCTGGTCGTTCCTTTTCGACCCGTGCTACATCTTCCTCTCTCAATGATCCGAATCCGAATTGGTCGAACCGTCCTCCTAAGGAAACGATCTTGCTCGACGGATGTGACTTCGAGCACTGGCTTATCGTCATGGAAAAGCCTGAAGGGGAACCAACTAGAGACGAGATTATTGATAGCTATATCAAAACCCTAGCTATGGTTGTCGGAAGGTAATTTTTTTCCTTGTCGGTGTATATTTTCTATCTCCTCTTTGAAAGCTAATTTATATAAACAGAGAATCGCAGTTAGGATTGTGGAGTCATGTTGACTAATAGTTAACTGTAGCTTACTTTTTCTCATTTCACTTGTATAGAAAGTTGAGATATCAATGCTTGCAGAGTGAGGTAATTGATATTAATGGAACACCTCTCCGGTTAATGAGATAAAATATATCCTTTCAACTAAAAGTAATATTTAATTCGAACATTTGTTTTTTTGAAAATCGAAGGCGTAACAAAATGAAGAATGTCCAAAGTATTCGAGTAGCTACAGATAGGCACCTGCCCTAGTCATCGAGCTGTGGTATTTGGGTACTTTTCAATGAAAAAGAAAACTGGTTTAATATTTAGTTAGTGGGGAGATAGTGGCCTAGGTTTGTTCATAACCCTGCATTTCACGAGGTTACTGCAAATCTGTGTAATAAACTAGTGAGCATGCTTCAACCTTGTAGTGAAGAGGAAGCTAGGATGAAGATATACTCCGTATCAACCAGATGCTACTTTGCATTCGGTGCTCTTGTGTCAGAAGAACTTTCATACAAGATCAAAGGTATATTTGCTTAGTCTGGATAGTTGTCTTCTTGGTTGATGTGAAAGTATTACAAATACTGATGATGATATTTATACTGTACAGAGCTTCCTAGAGTCCGTTGGGTTCTTCCAGATTCGTATCTGGATGTCAAAAACAAAGATTATGGAGGTATGCTAATGATTTTTTTCTGCTATAGAAAATAATATATTCTACTTGTATTGATTAGAAAATGGAAAGAGAAAGTACTTGCTTTTGCCTTGGAATGATGTTGAAGAAGGCCAAAAAGTGTTTTGTGCTGTTTCGTGTATACTACAAGGCAATTGTAAAACTTGTACTGTCTCATAAGGCATAATCAATGTTCTGCATCAAGTATAGACATGGTTCTCTTACTAAGGAACTTGTAGCAGATCCTGGCATTCAATTTTTTTTTGGAACTGTATGCCTTTATTGTTCAATTTTTACTCATGTAATTCTTATGTTTTTCTCCTGCTTTTCATTTATATAGGAGAACCATTTATTAATGGTCAAGCAGTTCCATATGATCCCAAATACCATGAAGAATGGATCAGGAACAATGCCAGAGCCAATGAGAGGAACAGGCGTAATGATAGGCCTCGCAACTTTGACAGATCAAGAAACTTTGAGCGAAGGAGGGAAAATATGCAGAACAGAGATTTCCAGAATCCTAGTCCAGTTATGCAAAACCCTGGACCCAACATGAGCGGAGCACCTCCCAACATGAGCGGAGCACCTCCGAACATGAGCGGAGCACCTCCGAACATGAGCGGACCACCTCCAAACATGAGTGGACCACCTCCTCCAAACATGGCAGGAATGCCACCCAATAACATGGGTGGGACACCACCCAACAGTATGGGAGGGGCTCATCCCGGTTATGGTCGAATGCCTCCAAACAATATGGGCGGAGTTCCCCCAAACAATATGGGGGGAGGACCCCCACACAACATGGGGGGAGGACCCCCACACAACATGGGCGGAGGACCTCAAAACAACATGGGCGGAGGACCTCCATACAACATGGGGGGAGGGCCTCCAAACAACATGGGCGGAGGACCTCCATACAACATGGGGGGAGGGCCTCCAAACAACATGGGCGGAGGACCTCCATACAACATGGGCGGTGGTATGCCACCGTACAACTATGGAGGAATGCCTCAACATAATAGGGTTAATATGCCGCCTCCACCACCACCGAACAATTTTGGGGGCCCTCCAAATAATATGGGTGGAGCAGCACCAAACTATGGGGGAATGCCAACAAGAATGCCTTCTAGCAATGGACCAGCTGGTAACATGCCCGAAAGAGAACAGCAGACTGGTTACCAAGCGAACGGGAGCACAGGGAGCTTCCCTGGCGGTAATTCCTATTCGTCTTGATTCAGACATTGTTGATAAAAGATGTAATGTTAATTCTCAGGGTTTTGTCGTCTTTGCTACTGTTTAATGCTTATGCCACCTTACATTTTTTTTTTAAAATTATGGAATATTTCTTGCTTTAGTCTCTCTATGCTTTGTTTTTAGGCTACTACTGTTAAGGTTTAGGAACTGTCAATTGGGTTAAGGCTGAACTTTTCCCTGTTCCTACTCTCTTGATTGATCCTGGTTCTGCAAAGATGCAGACTTCTTGTGAATTGGTAAATCAATCGATCAAAGACAAATGATGATCTTGTCTTACCTATGAGTTTGAACTATAGATCTAGACTGATTAATATTATGACAGATTATTCTATGGTCTTATGGCATCAGATTAATGTGTGGTTTTTTCTATGGGGCATAGGGGTCTTATCTGGTAGGCTGGTTTTTTCAAGCTACATGAATAGATTTTATATTCAGTGTTGCGATGCCAAGTTAAAAATTGTTGGGTTAGGGGTTGCCTCGAGGTCTAAGGCATGCGGGCTGACCTCAGTCTAGCCCCGGCCAGTGTATTGGCCCACTCCAAGGTCGGTCGAGCTTGAGGCTGAGTTGTTTCTTTGGTCGGCCCAGAATGCATAAAGTTAAAGTTTATGGAATGTCGTATTCTCATGGGAAATCTTCAAAAGTTGTGATGATTTTTAAGCAAATATGCGTAGAGAAGTTCATTCCATGCATCGGGAACTCCTGGCAAACACCAGTGGATGCAATCAGCAAAGATCTTGGGCTGTGATCGCTGCTCCTTTGTCAACAGCTTCCCTTTGCTTTCCCCATAAATAGAGGTATGACCATCCTTTCTAAACTCTGAGAGCTGTGTGATATTCAGCAGTGTCACCTTTTTCTTCAGACTTCGCAGAATGCCACCCACTATTTCCATAATCTCAGTGCTCGATCCAGTTCCCCAATATGGATGTTGGATCGGGTATGACTCGTTGAAACAGTTTTCGTCGCTTCCTGGCTTCCATTCCCAGCTCCTGCAGTTGGAGAATTCACCAAATTACTTTGAGGATAGTTGAAACTTTAATTTTCCCAGTCGGTAGTTAGAGTTTTGTGACCCGAATTCGTTTTGGGTATTGATAAAAAAAACAGTATAATGAATCTTTTTGGAAGGTTGATATGCATTTTAATATGGCATTCATAGTAAATATTTTCATTGCACGTGATTTTGCGAATTAAGTTTGCATGCATTTATAAAGTTAAACTTTGAAGAGATCCGGGCTCTTCGGCCTAACCCAAAAAAAATTGGGTCGGCCGAACTCTAACACATTTAGTTCTAGTGTATGCAGATGTAAAATAGAGTTACTCCATTAAAAGACACTCATTAGAGGGATGCTGACCATAAATGTGTTGGAGACATGGTCACGAAGAAGACTGCTTGAGAGAGAGGATCAATGTTGGATTCTATCCATTTAGCCCAAGTTTCCAAGGCCAATCTGTATGCCGTGCTGACATTGTACTCTCCAACCTTCTCTGGATTTCCATATCTGCCGAAAGAAACAAATGCAAATAGGAATTCCATTTTTGAAACCTAAACTCCATCATTTTTGGGTTCAAAACCCATTTTAATTTGTATTCTTGTGTTCGAGTTCAAATCTCGACGTAGTCAAAATTAACTCAATTTTAAAAAAGTGAACATGTAAGGAATCAATAAAGAAAACTTAGCTTATATGTGAACAAGAATGTTAAAACATATATAAATGATTAGATTGTTTTTAGAGTGGGGTTAATTTCAATCTATTTCGAGTCAAATAATTGTTTTCTTGGGATGCTTATGTAAAATCCGACTAAAAAATTAAAAGCCATAAAACTTGAGGATTTAAGAAATGATCAAAGGTTATTGAGGAACCGAGTATTTACGAAGCATTGATCAACGGTTTGTGCATCCACCAAACATAGCTCTCGAACACCAATATATCAACTCCTACCCAATGGACGCCGTGATTGGCAATTGAGTCGAGCTTCACCATCCGTTTTAAGACAGTATGATTCGTCGCATGATCAGATATCGACTCGACAATAAACGGAGCCCAATAATACTCAATCGATGCATTGTAATCCTGAGACAAACCGAACAAAATCACTAAAAAACATCAGCATAAGTTCAATTAAAGATTACTGTCATGTTTTTTTTAAGCCTAATGCACATTACCTCAATTTTAAAAATCTTCTTTGGAGGAACTCTTTGAAGGGTCTTCTTCCCTTGAGGAACTGCAGATTGAACCATGCAGACTAGTGATTCAAACTGCCCTCTTTGAATTGAGTCCCCAACAAACATTAGTCTTTTCCCCCTCAACACATCCAGAAGCTTCAATGGATCAAACCTGTAAATTTTACAAAAAAAGGAAAAAACTTTCGATATGCCTCGCCATTTCTTCGTAACACTAATAAACTTAGTTTCTACGACTCCAACAATGACTTCTTTGGAGGGTCTCTGATTCGATACTCGAAGAGCGATTCAGGTTTACCTCCTCCGTCGAGTTCGATCGTCGATCTCATTTTTTACATTTATCGTGAATTTAAAACTAGGGTGTGATAACCTTGGCAATGTGCATGAATTAGGCTGCCACCTCCAGTTCTTGTAGAAGGAATCGGGTCTGCCATTCTTCTGGCAAGTGACCTGCTTAACTAAATATGGACAGCTCTTTTCGGTATAAAGCGGATAAGTGGTGTTATCCCAAACCCATTCTCCTTCGAAAACATTGCATTCTTCATCAATTTGATCCTCCGACGATATAACTATTGGTAACAAATGATTCTTGTCTCGTCTTCGATCCTCCAGTTGCTTGTTCATCTTCGAATTTTCGAGAAGTAGTCGGGCTGCTCCGAGAAGAAGAAGAGCGGTCAATGCGAGGGGGAAGAGGGATTGGATCTTGTGATCAAGAAAGAGTTGCCGTAACATTTTTACACGTTGAAACGACGATAAATTTGCTGATATTGATTGGTAAGCCAATAAAGGAGATGCAAAGTTTAGCTTTATCTTCAAGGCTTGTTTTTTGCTTTGATCCAACCACCAGTTGGTGGATTCTAACTTGCACCAAGTCTAGTTATCATGGGACTAAGCAAGGGTGGACGACTATTTTGTTGAGATTTTCTTGCCACTTTTTATTTTATTTTCATGGTAAAGAAAATTATAACGCCCGAACGGGAGTTATATTTTACACTAATCTTATAATTTGATGTGTCATTCATTCATTATAGTCACTTTGCCAATTATGAAACTACAAGTCATAATTGGTGACAAAATTTTGTTAGGCGTTAGGCCAAAAAAGATTGTCGTGAGACAATAATATTTGGAACAAAATTATATATTAAGTTTGAATTTTTTTTCTTCATTTGCCCGTGAATTTTTTATTCGTTAAGATTTTTTACGTAAAATCTGGGTGTTTTTTTTTTTTTTTTTTTTTTTTGGTATTTGCATTAAATTATTCTTTTAGTACTTTGTTAAAACTATTGTTACATGATAATTGCTTATTTAGAAGAGATAAGAAGGTAAAAATAAATAAATAATCAACCATTATGATAAAAGTTAGTTCTAAACATATATAAAAAGACAAATTTGCATTTTAAGTTCAGATTTACTCTTGGATATCAGTTAACTGAATGAACAAGCGGGTCGGACTAAATATCCCGTCCCTAAATATAACTAAAGGTTTATTGTTGTTGAAAATTGAATAATATATATAAAAGAAAAAAGCGAAAACATGAGATACCGAAATTTAGGTAGAAAATCTTAAAGGAGAAAAATTTTGGACATGAGATAAATTAACCAATTCAAAATCAAAGTACAATAAATTTTACAAATCAATCACATATTTATCATTAAATCGAAATCATAATATGACTTTCACAACATGGCTACGACTTACCACGCTCCAAAGCGAGTCCAACGAAAAATGTTTTGGCCCAAAAAACAGACCAAACGATTTGACCTAATGCTTCAATTTAATTAGCCACAATGGAAGACTTAAATTTGATTTTCAAAAACCCGACCCAAGAATAAAAGTTCAATGATAACGTCAAGCTAATATGAAATATAATCTTTAAAACTGTGCAAAAGATAGAATAAAATAATTTTAGAGATGGAAACCTCTAAAAAACAAAATAAGTCTCTCGAGGAAAAAATAATTTTCTAGAGATATAGTCTTCGATCTACTCTTGGAGCAGCGGCAATTGATCATTACTTTGAATGTTTTGTGAAAAGAAAAATCGTTTGCAATAAATCGACTAAATTCAATGAAAAATAATTTTATGATTAATGTTTAATTAAAATTCATGTGAGTATACCAATTTATAGAACATTTTATAAATAAAAATTAAAAAATTTTATCGTAGAGGAATTTATAAAACAACCACTAGTGCATAAATAATAGAACAGTTTTCTACTAATTGTGGTTTCAGTGAAAATAAAGTCACTCATAACAGACATAACATGTCATAGGAAATAAATGTAAAGGTGATACTTGGAATTCTACAAAGTACCCTGACCAAATTTAAGATTTTGCATTCAATGACACAAATCATACAACTGTCGTATTGTTTCTAGTTAACAACAAATTGAAACATAAAATTAAATGTTCATAAATAAGCTGAACAATATATTAAATATTCATGTTTGAATTTTTAAACATGGTCAGTGAAAAAATATGTATAGTATAAAAACTCGATGAGTCATGAGAGGACACATCATTTAGTATGAGATCGCATTTCAAAATAATATTAAAAAAAAACAATACCATGCTAAATATAAAATTAATCTGAATCTCAAAACAAATCTATCAAACCAAAGTCCAACTTAATATTTTAGGTCTCGACGCCTATTCATAAAATTATTCCAATTAACGGGATGAATATTTCCATCTTTTAAATCCACCTTCATAGTTATTTTTAGGAAAAAATGCCTCAATAACGATTGAGTCCTATGTCCAAATCAGACCCTAAAACATCCCGAAAATAATTGGGCATGAAATCCACATTCGTCCCTAAAACAGGGGCTTAAGCCGCGGCTTAGTTTGGTTCGCGACCGAACCATTTCCTTATGCGGCCCGATGTCCACTTCTTCGACATTGGACACTAATTTTCATCCGAAAATCTCTACAAATTCTAGACCCAACAATTTATCCATTTGATTTCGATTTTCAGAAAATAAAATATGAAGGTAGTTAGAATAACCAAAGGAGGTTTGACTCTTGTGTTTTGCCTTGAGCGACAAATCCCTTTTTTTGAGACACTAATCTAACAATAATCTATTATTATATCTTCTCGTTTGGTAACAAGACAACATAATTTTTTTTATGAAAAGAATATATAAAAAATAATAAATTTATAAATTAAAAATATTTGATAATCAAGAGACCGAAGTATCAAATCCCTTCCCTTTGGTTCTGCCTCCCCCACTCTCCAAGTCTAAAACCCTCGCATTTCCTTCTCAAGCAATCTCAATCTCTGCGAAAATGAGGGCTTCGATGGTTAGATCCGTACGGTCTGCTCTGGAGAGAACGAAATCGGCTTCTATTTCTCCCTCGCCATTCCTTCTGGCTCGAGGGTACGTATCGGAGGCCGTCCCGGAGCGCAAAGTGGCGGTGTTGGGAGCTGCAGGTGGGATCGGACAGCCTTTGGCGCTTCTCATGAAGCTTAACCCTTTGGTTTCCAAGCTTGCTCTCTATGATATTGCTGGTACTCCTGGTGTCGCTGCTGATGTTAGCCATGTCAACACTAGATCTGAGGTACCCGTCTTTCTCTCTAAAATTTTGTTGTTTACTGCTTGATTGAAATTGTTTTGATTTCATTTTTTCCTGTTTTTTTTTTTTTTTTTTTTTTTGTGTGCTGTTTTACTCGATTTTAGCCTCTTTTCATGTTGTGTTGGACTTGAATAAGAATTTCAATTGTTTTACCCTTAATCTGCACATGCATGCGACTTCTGTTGATTGTACAGGATTAAAATGTTTACTAAAGTAAACTCTTTCAGCTTAAAAATGTTGTTATTATTATTATTATTTTTTTTGCCTTTTTATTTGTGGGACTGCCTGTGTTTCGTTTGTTGTCTGATAATTTCCGTTCAGAATGAGATTTGTGAGGCATTGCATTCTCTAGTTTTACAGAATCTTAAAGTTTCTTTCTTTTGTGTGCTATTTCAGGTCACTGGATATGTGGGCGAGGAACAACTCGCAAAAGCTCTTGAGGGCTGTGACCTTGTCATCATTCCAGCTGGTGTACCGAGAAAACCTGGCATGACTCGTGATGATCTCTTTAACATCAATGCTGGCATTGTCAAATCTCTTTGCTCTGCTATTGCTAAGTATTGTCCTCATGTAAGTGCTTTTTATTCCATTCGTACTTGAAGATGGAGGTTGTGATAATTTTTTGTGGAGATTTGGTAACATAAAATTGGGGTTTTTGTTTTGTTTGGTAGGCTCTGATAAATATGATCAGCAATCCTGTAAATTCAACAGTGCCAATTGCATCTGAGGTTTTTAAGAAAGCTGGGACATATGATGAGAAGAAGCTGTTTGGTGTCACCACCCTTGATGTGGTTAGGGCCAAGACCTTTTATGCTGGGAAGGCTAACGTCCCAGTTGCTGGTATTATTACCTTCTAGAAAATCTTATTATGAAAGAAAAGTGTTTAAAATATATGCTCATAAGTTACTTAACGGAATGATAAATCTTTGATTGAGGAATATTTTAATATTTTTAACCTTTTGCATTTTCTGGCAGATGTAAATGTACCAGTGGTTGGCGGACATGCTGGCATAACTATTCTTCCATTATTTTCTCAAGTACACGTCTTCCCTTATTTCACTTCCTTTAATTTTTCTCCTATTTATGACATTCCAATTTTCATTCATGTCTGTAGCCTTGTTGCTTCTGGATTGTTGGCATTTTTATGTTCTCTAATTCTGTATGGTTAATGAATATTTATAGGCCACTCCAACAGCCAATCTGTCTCATGATGTAATTGAGGGTTTAACTAAGCGTACACAAGATGGAGGGACAGAGGTTGTGGAAGCAAAGGCTGGAAAAGGATCTGCTACGTTATCTATGGCGTAAGATTCTATTGTTTAATCTTACCCCCATGTCTTGGTGAATCTGGCTTGAATTTTATCCCTTGAGGAGATTCTGACCCTTTTGATGGCTAATCGAAACAAAGAATAATCTAAAAATGACCACTATTTGGCATTCTTCTGTTGATTTTGCAAATTAGGAATGACTGACTTTTATAGTCACTTTTTTTTTTTTATTGGTGACAAGTTGAATTAACATCGAAATGTACATAAAATGAAAAGAGCTGCCCAACTCCTCAAAATCATTAGAAAAACAACTTTCAGAGTTTTATTTCTGAATTAGAAAAATACGAGCATCTCAACATATAAATTGATGTGAAACTATGAAAAAATACTTAATTTGCGTAGCATTTGATAATTTGAGGCCTTTGAGCCCCTATATCTTTTCTTCATACTGTTTTGAAAAGTTCACTCGTGATGAGGTTTTTGGGTCTTTTCTAATGATCCACAATATTTTCACTAAATATGATTGTTTTCAAGTGTTCTCTTTAGAAAAAATGTAGAAATAAATCAGATTCTTCCACGTCACCATATTCTTTTTATCCCATGCAGCACTTCATACACTTCAAGAAATTTGTTTGTTAGGGCTGCATTTCAGTAAATTAACTTTGCTCTATTATGCTTGCAGCTATGCCGGGGCCATTTTTGCTGATGCTTGTCTGAAAGGATTAAATGGTGTACCCGATGTTGTGGAGTGTTCATTTGTTCAATCAAGCATCACTGAACTTCCTTTCTTCGCTTCAAAGGTTCTTAATTACATTATTTTGATTGTTTAATCCATGAGTGTCACTTCTATAACCTTGCAATTATGAGTGTAATAAACCTGGGTTGTATATTTGAACGAGTGCATTACGTTTGCTATGGTTTCGAGTGATTTCCAAAACTTTGATTGACAATTATAAATGGTTTTTGCCGCTTGCAGGTGAGGCTTGGAAAGAATGGAGTTGATTCGATAATGGATTTGGGCCCCCTATCAGATTACGAGAAAGAAAGCTTGGAAAAGCTGAAGCCTGAACTCAAATCTTCAATCGAGAAGGGAATTAAGTTTGCCGGTCAGAGTTAGTCGAACCTTTAATTTATCAAACCGGGTTACCAGTAATATTTTTGAACTATGATCACCTCCATTGTTGTAACTGAAGCTTCCAGTTTCACGGAATTTGCTGTTTTGATTGGAGTGGGGCTTTTGTTATAAGCCAAAAGAGTCCAACCAATAAAATTCCTAAGTGGGATTTTGTGAGAATTTCAAATTCAAACTTGATGGTACTCGCGAACATAAATTATTCACATCTTTGGTGAACATTTGTCTGACTTAGATCTCTCTCCATTGTTGTCCAAACTTCAATTTCTAACATGAACAAGTTCTGAATTTGATTTAGACTAAGAGTTGTATATATGCAGACGTAATAAATTATTGTAACATGAATTATATAGTATTTTTGGTCACGATCTAATGGTATGAGTTAGCACGAAGTCAGTAATTATATTGTTGAAGTTCATGAAATGTTGAACATGGACACTCACTTAGAAAGCTAGAATTTATTTATTATATTACATAAATTTCACTTGGTGCTACAAAAAGGGATCAAAATCACTAAATTACCACATCCAAACCTACAAAAAAGGTTCTCATTATTCACTACCTTCAAGATTAATCCTCTGGCTGCAAAAATGTCATTTTCTCAAGCCATTGAGTACGTTTTTTTTTTTTTCAGAATTTCAATTATCGATTGAAAATTCAAAAACCGACGAAACACAATTCGAAGATATACCAATTACGTTAAAAACACTAGTCAATGATGTTGTGGATCAGGTCCTCCCGGCAAAATTCTCTGAGTATCGACAGTTCCCATTCGTCCGATCTGAACATACTTAGTCTGCGAGATATCATATCCGAGTTTACGCAACAAATTCTTCCCACTAATCTTCTTTGGATTTGCTAGGAGCCCTTGGAGAGAATTCGCCTCGGAACCGACCAAAAGCATGGAAAAAATGATAGAACACAAAACCACTCTTCTAGACAGAGAAATGGCCATATCTCTTCTATGAGTGAGTAAGAAAGTAGCCAAGAACATCGGAATTGTCTTCTTTATATACATATTGAGAGAGAAGATGTTGAAATAAAATAGAAGATAAGGAAATTGACTTATTGGAAAGTCCCATAAGCACACAATCTAGATGTGTAGGAATGTTTGTCTTGTACCCTCGACAAAAAGGAGACTCCTTTTTCATAATAAATATAAAAATAATTGTATTAGTGCAATCTTTATTTTTAATTTTTAATTTTTAATTAGTGCTTCGCATGCACACAAATTGTTGTCTTAATCATCTTCTTGTCCTTTTGTTTGTCTCATTGTACAAAAATGGTTAAGAAGACAAAATCCCATAATCTAAGTGTATCCTTTGTGTCATTATGCAATTTAAAGGTCCTTAATTTGAAGCTTTATTAAAGTATTCTCTTGAATATCCTTCTTGCAATCTACACTTTCAAAATTTAGTAATTCTACTTTTTATGAAAAAGAATTCGACTAATACGTTTATTATCATAATAATATGTTTCTTAACTTTTAACGTAATCGATTATTAAAACTATATAACATATCACTACCAACTTAAATCTGTGGATGAGACGAAAGATAAAAATCTAAAAGCAAAGAAAACGAGAACTCCAGTATTTAACGTTAATTTGTTACTTCTCACAGATTTAAATTCAACTACATCATTGAAAATACGAATAATGTTATGTATACATTTATTTATATTTTATATTTTTAGTTGTTTAGAGTTTATAAATTTATTATATTAATTATTTTATTTATGGAGTGAAAGGACAAACCATATATATATTTTTTCTTTTTTAAAAGAAAATGACCAAAAAAAGGGACTAAATATTAAAGTGGATGTCTAGAATTTGACGAGTTGGGAGATCTTTATCTTAATCTGAGTTTAATAGCTGACGAAAAAGATAAGCATGACAACATGGAAAAGGTATAAATTGGATATGTTAGGGTTAGTTTTTGGGATATGCTCTTAATTAAATTTTTTAATTTTATTTTAAGAAAACAAATTAAATGAAACATTATATTAGAAACTGTTTTCTATGTTAAAATAATTATAAAAAATCAAAATTAAAACAATAATTGTCTAATAAATTTTTAAATTAAAAGTGATTAGTTTGGCTTGAAATTTGAAGCTTGGCATTCTTTCAATTATACTAATTCAGAAATTAATCAGTTAGATAAATATATAAATTATATAAGAATTCATGAAATCATCTGCAATTAGATTCCCTAAAAACTACCAATAAACATGAAATCAGTGGGTTTGATTTCATTATGTTCTGAGTTGACCAAAAACAAGGTGAAAAGAAAGAACTATTTAACATAAATTAAGCTATGGTTTGTACACATTATTCTTCGTATTTTATGAAATGTTAGACTCATTAGCGGGTCATGCTGGGTAGGCTTGACACTAAAACAAGGCCGAGCAACCTAAATTTGGGTGATATGAGGTTGGGCGTGCGAGACTTGGACTCGGAGTGACTCATAAATTTTGACACTATATACTGAAAATGTATTGTGATTTCCGAACTAATTTCTTTATTTTTGCCAAAGTTTAGAGTTTTGTTTGAAAAATTAGATTTTTTTGGTTGTTTAAATTGAAATTGATGGACAAGAATGTTGAATTTTTTGTATGAAATCGAGTTAGAATACGTTTTGGTATAGATTTTGTTCATTTTGAAGTCGTAAATCGTGGTTTTCATAGAAACTTGAGGTGGTTAATCATCACAATTGGTTGACTAGGTTTGTGGTCGTTCAGTATGGTCAACCGGACATTGTCAAGGTGGATCGAGACACGTTTAAGGACATTTTAGGTCTCATTTTTGTGGAATTGTTTCGTAAAATCCTCAAGTTCCTATGATATTTGAATTCCAAGATTATCTAGAGTTTTGGAAATCTATTGACATTATATATGTGATTAGGAGTTGGACTTTGACCAGTTACTGAATTGAACTTTTAGGGTTTTAGACTTTGACAAGTAACACATCTTTGGGTGTTTGAGGAGATGTTAATTGTTCTATAAATTAAGTAATGAAACAGTTGACTGTGTCATATCTCTAGGTGTAAAATCTTAAGTTTGATTAAGGTTGTTAGGATATCGCAATAACTGAGTATTGTCTTTCCCTTATGTTTTAGACATATTATGCTCTAATTCATTGAATTACTTTACTTTCATTGAGATTTAATTGTTTTTCAGTAGTACCCTATTTGTATTACGCATCACAGTATAGTGAGTTATTTTTGACGTTTACTCCACTTATGCTTTTATTCTCGATTTTACTATAAGATTTTAATGATAGCAAGATCGTCACTTATATTTTATAAATTGTGTAATAACACTTGAATCCCATTTGAGTTTAATCGATTTATTTCAAGGATGTCTCTTTTTAAATCATAGTTAGAGAGATCATCAACGACCCACGTAGTATTGAGCTCGACATCTATTCTTAGTAATTTATGTTATTTTAGAGTATTTTCTCATTTCCTTTCAATTTAATACAATGATTTATTATTTCTTTCATGCATAGTATTTTATTACGAACTATTTATTATCTATGATATTATTATTGAAATTTGAATTTAGCCTAATGTTTCGTGCCTTGGTCGGTTGTGCCACCTTATCGGTCGTCCCTAGCGAATTAATCTTAATAGTGACGAGGGTCGGACGGTTTGATATTTTGGGTCGAAGCGTTATTTCTTCTGTCATGAGTTTCCTTTGAGCGGTGAGAGTGATCCTAAAGTAATGCTTGTCCATTAATTTTAACCTTTTAATAATTATTACATATATAATTGTCAAATTATATTCAATAACATTGATGGATGATTACAATAGAGCAGTGGCCAAGCAACTCCATCTAAAGTTGCCTATCTTTTTATATTACTTTACTTTGTTAATACCTATATATAATGCGCAATACAATGTTTCAAAAAGTGTTTACGTATTAGCACACAACACTAAGAATTATTCGGAGTTAATTAAAAAATAATAAACTTTGCCTTATATAAATAAAATAAATATTGTAAATTGTAACGTTTTTTTAGTACTCTCAATACAATAATATCCGTTTTAAATCGGAGTACGCATAGATTTATTTTTGATGTTAACTCAAAACGTGTTGTCCTACGTAGAGAAGTGAACTCTACTTATAAATCATACATTTTTCACTCTTTCAAACGATATGAGACTGTGCACTCCTACTAATATGAGCTAGGTCTTTATTGCCTTCTCATGACAAGCCGTCATATAAATAATATAAAGTTATTTTTTGTCAAGTAGAAAGTTTAAAGTTATTTGAAATGTGCATGTCTTTTGTTTTCTTTAAAAATAAGAAATATTGAAAAGGCTTAGGCATATCCCTGTCATTACTCGAAAGTGAGAGTTTAGACAGAAACTTCGAGTTGAGTGATCCAATTTTCAAAAATACCCGACTGGCCAATTCAAAACTAAGGCTGCTTCTTTAAATAAGGGTCATGATAGTCTCATTCCTGTTAAGCCATGCTGCAAATGATCAAACAAAGTACTATGACAAGTGTTATGTGAAGGACAACACCACAGCAGCTGGTTGCAGCTCTTCCAATGCTTCTTAAAAACATCCAACTATAAAAGGCTGCAATGGATGCTTCCTTGAAATTTAACTGCGACCTATTACGCTACATACTATACAATCATGATACCAGTCCTTACAGGCCCAGAAAATTGTTCTATACACGCTCCTAGGATAATGTTTCCTTGTATCAAAAAGGTCATTCACTTCTAGGATACTCTGAGGTGGCAGAATTAGCGCAATTTATTCCTAGGATGTTCCGAGCGACGGTAAAACTGCAATTCATGAGGTAACAAAAGCTTGGTTGGAACTCACATGATGATCTTCTCATTGAAGCTGCCTCATCAATGACCCTTATTGTTGAGGGAATGTTAGAGGTTGTTATATGCGTCGAATGATGACGAAATTCTAGAACTAGTCATGTCGATTTTACCCGAACTTGTAGTAAGAAATGAGGTTACTAGGCGGATGATGATACTCAATGCTTATCCACAACTTGGAGTACTTTTTAAACTATCATGATCTGAAGCTCAAGGTTATTAGAACCCAATTTTGTTAAATATAGCATCCACTTCTCTCTGCTAGAGGTAAAATAGAGAAACATAGGGCTTCATTTGATTGTGCCGGACGTAATTGTTGCCGCGGTCTTTGTCGGTCTTCATCTTCGATTATCTCCGAACTGTGATTCGTGCCATTCAAGCTCATTCCTCTGCGTAGCGTAGTCATGGTAGTTTTTTTCTTTACGATCTTTCTCCCTTACCCCTTTCCATCGCACGCACCGAAATCTCCACTACCCACAAAACTCGCCTCACTAATCAATATTCCTATTCTACAAAACTAAGGATAGTTATGTAGGGAATCTATATTCAATAAACTCAACGGGGAAGGACAAAGAGAAGTGAATTACGAAAAGACATTAGTTTGCTCTCTTGTTTTATTTTCTTAAAATATTCGCTGACATGTCAAATTATGATTGATGTAATTGAGATATAACTAATATAATAAATTTACCTAATTTACTCTATTAATTATACCAATAATAATTTGATATGTCATGAGTATTTTAAAATATTATAATAAAAAAGTAAATATAGTATTATTATTATTTTTACCAAAATAGTTATTGCATTCTCGCCAAGAATGCAATAGTGAAAGGAAGGGAAAGAATTTAATCTGATTTTACTTTTTAGTTTTTATTTTGTGTGCGCTTTATTATTTATTATAATTAATATAATATATTATAAATAATTATTTTAATATCCAATAAATCAAGAATTTGGCCAAATTACTATGGAAAATTATACAACATTTGATCTTCATTATTTTAAGAATGATTGTACAATAAATACATAACTAATTGTAATAAATTATAAATAAATAATTAATATAATAAATTATAAATAAATAATTTATTATATTAATTAGCATAAATCATTATCTTAAGAGAGTAAAGACAATATTAGTCTTAGTTTAAACAATTTAACTTAATAATATATATATTTGCATTAAATTGAAGTAAAGAAAACTAAATTGAAATTATTATCAATAAAAAATAAAATAAAATAGACCAAAAATAAAAAATCGGAAAATTCAAGTGCATAGCATAACAAATTCGAATTAATCTATCAACTAGAAACAAACTGATCGCTACAACAATATCAATCGAGCACAAATAATATAAAATACATGAAATAATTAACCTAAAAAGGTGAAAGGAGAAGAAGAGAAATCCAATGATAGTGTGTTTTAATCCACAATATATTTCTTGACATACGGTATGGAAAAAGAGAGTTACAAAACCAGTCATGGCAAGCATTCAAGCTGCCATGCTTACTCCAATGGCACAAAAATGACTACCCTTCCCCAAATATAAAACTATGCCAAACCCTCAAAGGCAACAAGAGCTTGGGATGATTCTAGAAACACAACCCCGAAAAAATTCCGAAAGAATATATCAAAACACTAATATCGGACCTACTACTTTACTCTTTCTTCATTTTTCTTTTGAGTATTTTTCAATATTTTCATTATTAAAAAAAATATAAATGATTAAATTATTCTTCAACTCGCAAACTTAAATGTCAGGTTCGGTGTGATACGAATCTTATCTGTACTAAGCCGGTTAGACCCATGTGAGAAATCGCATTATGATTAGAGTTTTAATTTAATGTATAAACATATAATTGAGTGGCAAAGCTCATTATACCAATTTTGATTATGAAATTTATGTGGAAAATTCCGTTGGGAAAAACCAACGGACAGACGAAAAATTAATGTTGGAAATCAAAATACTACTAAGTCGATGTGTTGTGCAACTCAAGAAATCAATATTTAAGAAAATCACAAAACCTATTATTGAATTATGAGTTTGACCCGTTCCAACTAGAATTTAATTACAACAAATTCTAACATTAAATTTTTGAGATTGTCAGTAATTTGTCATATTATTAGTATCAGGGGTTCCAACTTTGTCTACGTTCCATTAAAAAAAATTCAAATGTAAAGACTAATAAAATTAACTAATACGTAAGAGAGTATATTTAGAAATACGATTAAATTATTAATCGACCCACAACTTTAATTTTTTGAAATTATTAGTAATTTACGTACGAGTATCCCTTTCATTGAAAACTAACGAAAATAAAATCATTTATTCGAGAAAGATTAGGTTGATCCTCTAAAAAAAAAAAAAGTAATTTTTGATTAAAAAATGCTTTTTTTTTTAAAACTTCTCCACGTAAGTTTCTTGTTTTTTGTCATAGATTATCCAATAACCATGCATTCACACCCTAGACGACACCCATTTACAAGTGAAACGACGAAATCCAATAGCTTTAACGCTTACAAGTCATCCTCCATTAAATCAAGGCTTATCAATTTCTTAATTGAGATTCAAATGTTTTCTTTTACACTAATTTATAATTGTATTGGTTAATTATGTGTGTAAACCATAGCTGTTCTTATTCGCGTAGAATTTATAATTGTACCGCTGAACACGTAGAGTCATCCTCCATTGAAACAAGTCTTAATCACGTAATGTTCTCTTAATCGAGCTTCGTCTTTGTATTGGTTAATCACGTGTGTAATCTATTTTAATCGTTCTTATTTGGTATAGAATTTACAACCCAAAAACGACACCTATTTAAGAGCGAAACGGTATCCAATAGTTTTAACACTTGCAAATTATCTTCCGTTAAAACAGTTTTTAGGTACGTATTAAATCTGAAATCTAAGTATGAAAATATAAATTTTTTATAATACCTACTTAAAAGTTATCGTCTATTTTAATTGTTCTTATCTGTAAATTGTTTTTATAGTGTTGTTTTATTAACGGAATATAATTTAAAACGATTTTATTTACGAGATTAGTTAAGAATGAGATCGTTAATAACACTATAGATTAAGGTTATTTATTAATTACAATTTTTATTTTGTAATTTCAGAATTCTTTTCAAGAGCTGCGTATTCTGTCTTATCTTACCAAAAATCTAATTAATTGTTTCCAAATCAAAGAATTATAAATTCATAATTTTTTGGATAAAGTTTTACATTTTAATATTTCCACACTGTTCAAGGGGAAATATTAAAATAAATAAAAAGTATTTATTAAAACACTGCGACTGCCAGCCCCAAGCTACGATAATCATCCACTTGTTTAGTCGGTTAATGGGTCATTAAGGTCATAATCATTTTTTAAATGCATAAAGTAATAAAGAGAACATATTTTAATAATTTTACAAGGTCAAACATTCATTTCAATAAATACCATAATTTTAATAAGGAAAAAAATATGATTATTTTATTTAAACGGTGCACTATTTTACCTATTGATAGATTACATTATTATTTTTAAATCTAATAATTCAGGTTTAATCAAGTAATTTTTGGTCAATAAATACTTATAATTTGTTCAATGGTCCACTAGAATTATTCTCGTTATTATGTCCATTTGATCACGAATTTAAACTGTATGGTCTCACACCACATTTACTTGTAAATTTCGTCGGGAAATAAAATTCAAGAACAAAGAAAAAGAAGATGATGCGTCGAGACAACATTAAACATTAAATAAAGTAAAGAAATTATGATTATTTTACGATGTAAAACTTGAATTAGTGTTACAATCAATCGACGATAACAAAAATCTCGTAATTTTTTTATACCACGAAGAAGAAAAAGGAAAAGAACTCCGAAGAAGATAACTTAGTGGTGATGAGGATCAGGACCTCCAGGACTCTGTCTCTTAGACACCACGACCCCTCTGAGTTTCCCTTGCATTTCAACTCTAGCCTTCAAAATTTCCTTCACATTTTCCACCAAAGCCCTTCTCTTTTTCAGAAATGACCTCACAGAGCGAGCTTCAGAGACAGAACTCAAGGACAGGAGAAGTAAAATACACAGCCAGAACTTCAATAGTTTCATCACTCTGATGCAAGGAAAGTGATATCATAGATTAGGGTTTCACAGCCATATATATAGCCTTCAACCGCCTTTACCCCTTTTAATTAAATAATAATAGAAATTTAAAGGTCAAAGTTGAAGAAATTAATTGTGGAGATAATCTTGTCAGTGCAGTGTCTAATATATATCTATCCAAGGTCAATATAATTGACACGTGTAATGCAAACTTATTAATAATACCCATATTTTAAAGATATTAATCGATTGTGATAAGATAACATTATGATATTATTTGGTTGGCTTGAGGGTTTGCACTAAAATGTTTTGATTATTCTTTTGGTTATTGTACTAAAAGTAAGAGTGTAATAAGACGTTTTTAAAAGTGCCTATATTTTATTATTTTTAGGGTTTCAAAGGGTTAAAAAGTTTGGAAATTAGAAGCCAAAAAAGAATTAGGGTTTATCAAATCAGAAGATGAAGATGTTAAAAACGTTGTCAGATTCTAACTTTCAGATTGCTCTCCATGTCACTTGCAGGCATATGATACCCTTTTTCTTCATATTATATATATGATGAATTTATCGATCAAAAGCGGCCGGTTGTTTGCGAGCCGAACATGGTTTTTTAGCTCTTAAACGAGTTAAAACGATAACTGTTATAATTAAAAAAAATAAACATTAATATTTACATAAAAAAAAAAATAAGAGGAAAAAAGAAAAATTCTCCCCGTTAAACTTGAAATACAAATAAAAGTTTGTATTAGGAAAAAATATAAACTTAAACCTAGAACAAAATTATGAAATGGTACAATACAAACAAATTTACTATATTGACAAAAATCTCTTAGCAAATCAAATGTCTTTATTTTATCACTTTTACTGCACCAAATGACTTTCAATGAGTCCCAACATAATTCTAATCTCCGAGCTCTAAGAAAACTTGTTCCTCGTCGACAAACCAGGCCCTCCTCGTTATCAGTTTTTTCCGAGCCAAACCTGATTTTCTTCGGCTCCTTTGATCATATCTCTACCAAGAGTCTCCGATGAAGTGAAGGTTGCATTGCTTTGTCATCAATGATGTATTATGATAGTGAACCTCTATCATGAGCAAAAAAAATAACATACTCACTCAATTATGACATTATTTTTCTGTAACTTGATTTTTATACAAAAAGTGTGGAATTGAGTGGATAAATTAATAAATTATAGCTTTGATTAAGGTTTTACATATAGTTGCGCTTGTGCACGAAATGAATTATTACCTATATATAAACGTAGCTTATAATGTCTAATAAAATTTTCTTCGGAGTTTCAAAGAAAAACTATCAATATATATATATATATTATATATATATAACTTGGAGTGAGAACCCCAACCTCAAGATGTGCCGAAACCGACACATGTTCTTTCGTAGAAACACCCTCGAAAGCATTTCACAGTAAAGTGAGAATTTGTCTTCCCGAAGAAAAATTCATGTAATCAAGCTTGCAACTCTTTTGTATTTTGTGCAAACATTTGTCTTTTTTATTATATGGCACGCTTGCTAGTTCATTTTTGGGATCACTCGGGTGATCAAAGAGTTGGCGCGCGCAAGGGAGTTGATCGGTGATGGGCGCGCGCGAGAGGAGGCCATAACCAAGCGGCAAGATGGGCGCACGAAATGCACGGCGCAGCCGGGTAGCAGACTCACCAAGCGTAGGAGATGAGTCCAGTCGAGAGCGTCGTTTGAAGACAGGCATGCACGGGATTGAAGTTATGATCGTCGCACGCTTGGGTGGATGATCAGGGAATGACGCGTCAGATCGATGATCGTTGTTGCGCACGAGTGTGGCCGAGACACCAATGCTCAACGACTATTTTTCTCAACAATTGATCTTTTCATTTGTAATCTGAAACCCCGAGCACCTTGAGTGCCTATTTAAACTCGATTTGTAGTTCTGTAAAGGACTTTTGATGAATCAAATATAGTGAAGCTTTTCTTCAAAAATTCTAAATATTCTTTCGAAAATTTTCTTTTGGTTTCTTCTCGGCATGTTATATCCGATCGAGTTATCACTATTGTCCACCAAGTTTTGAGTTTCTTGGAGGCTCTCATTCGACATCATTCTCTCCAATCCTTCAAGGGATTGGAAATCGGAAGAAGGGTGGAAAATCTCACTTTGTAGCTGGAGTGGCCATTCGGTTTCAGATGTCTCATCACCCAAAAGTGCCATTGTTGCCTCTAGAGCCGGTACACAAAGTTTTCTCACTTGATTTTCGACATCTAGACCTAGTTTCTAAAAGCTATAATACTGGAATTTGAGGTGTTTTCGATTAAACCCGAGAACACCAAACCTTCGCACATTTTTTGGGTTTGCGTGACATTTTACCGAATCAGTCGTGCATCAATATAACTACTTATAGAAAATATATATATCTTCTTAGTTCTTTCACTATATTTTTATCTCAATTTTATTTGCCGTCCATCAATATTTTTTCCACTCATCTCTTTAATTTACTTCACAACTTTTTTCCATATATCCATTCACAATCTCTATCATATCAACAATTTCCATATAACACACTATTTTTTTTTAATCAAAATCCTTCAACAATTTTTGTGGGTAATCATGTCACATCTTAATGCAATATAAGAGATATTTTTAAATGTAATAATATGAAAAAATTAAATGGCTTAATTAAATGAGATTAGTGAGGCAATATAAATAACAATATTATCATGAGAGATTAAGGAAGCATATTGAATGGGCCATGGTTTAATCCTTCTTTTAATGTGACTTTTTCAAAAAGAGTAATTCAGCTACCATACATTAATAGATTGAATATAATATTTAATAAATAATTTGAAAGTTTAAATAAAAAAGAAATCCTTTTTAACCCAAAATGTTTTTCCACTATAAAATAATCAAACAGTATATTTTAATTTAGATTTATTAAATATAATTACTAAGCCAATATAAAACTATATCTAAACACAAAAATGTGAAAATTACTAATAAATAAACATGCTAAATATTTTATTTTTAAGTTTTTGAATAATATTGTAGTTGGAAATTCCAAATTCATTAATTAATTTTGCTTCAAAGTAGTATACAAAGCAACACGAAGAATTGCTAGGACACCTGTAAGCAAGGTTTATTTAGGTCGTGTTATAAATGCTTTGGCTAAACTTATTGACGGTCGAAGTGAAATTTCATCTTCTCAGTCTCGATAAATTGATTCCTAAGTGCGTGTATTATTTCTAAATTAGAAATTAAGACATTAAAAAATAATTTTGAGAAGGGTTGGGGAGCCGGCAGACCCCAAGAAAATCCCCTCCATGATTCCCCCCACTTGACCGAAGAATTGATCCATTCATAAAGTTCTTATTCAACTACATTAAATTAAAACACATTGTAATTATAAAATAATGTCCATAAAATGACAAAGTTTGATGTGACAATTTTAAGACCATAATATAATAATAAATAATATTTAATTTATTCACTAAAATACGAGCTATTGAATAAAAACTATCTTAAAGTAAAATATTCGAATGATCTAAATCCTGAAGTATAAAAAAATATTTGATTTAAACTCTATCGGTCCCTGTTCTCAAAGATTGGGGACCGATCTCCAACATCGGGGGAACGACTCCTCGATTTAATTTGGCACGTTCAATTGAGATTATGGTGGTGACTCCGTTCTCCACAAAAATCATCACAATTGATATTGGATTTTATTGCAATTTTAATCACATGTTCAATATATCATTAGAAGATAATCTGAAATGTTTCGTGATTTTTCAAAAATTGTACAATTTATTATAATTTTTTATATCTATTTTATAGAATATTTCTTAATAAATTATAATATATTGTACAAGTGTTGAAAAATCATGAAACTTTCTAGATCATCTTCTCATGATATTTTGAATATGTGATAAAAATTTCAAGAACATATGATATTGTTTGTTATGTTTTTTGAGATACCAACTATGATTTTTTTAAAAATTTAATTTATAGTAATTAAATTTAATCGGTGATGGCTGTCAATCACCATTGATCCATTCACGATGAAGCCTGAGGCAAGATGGTGGAAGCAAAAACAGCTCCTTAGAGAATCGAACACAAACCTTAAAGTTATGACCCTCAATGACCAATATACGGCATCATCCATTATCCAAGAGATGCCGACAATATCCTCAAAGTCCAAGGAAGAGTGGTTAGTGTGCGACGTAGGCCATGGTTTGAGGTAGTTAAAAATGGATAATTTTGAATCGTTCAAGTGAGATTGAGGGTGGTGACCCTCATTTTGCAGAATGGTAACCCATGTTCTTAACAAAAAAACATACCAAAAGATATCAAATTTTTTAAAAATTTTTACTACATGTTTAACATATCGTGAGAAGATAATCTGAAAAGTTTCATGATTTTTCAATGCTTGTAATATTAATTATAATTTTGTAAATAATATTCTATAAAATAGACGTAAAAAATTATAATCAATGCTACAATTATTAAAAAATTATGAAACTTTCTAGATTATGTTTTAATAATATACTGAACATATAATAAAAATTTTTAAGTTTGATTGCAGAGCCCTTCTCCCGATCTCTAAAAACAGAGGGTCGACAGAGTTTAAATTAAATATTTTTCATACTTCGACGTTTATATTGTTCGAAATTTTACTTTAAGTCAGTTTTTGTTCAATACCTTGCACTTCGGTGTTTAAATTGAACATTATCCTATAATAATTAATAAATTTGCATTCAAAATAATGGTTGAAATTCATAGCCTCTATTGTTTCATTTTCATGCATTGTTTTAATTATCTTATTTTTATATTTCCAAATAAAAATAATTTAATTATTTTCACATTCATCTTTCACAAAAACAAAAGTCTTATATTTATATAAAATATCATTTTTCCTGTTAAAATAAAAAAGAAAATAGGAATTTCTAAACTATTTTCCAGAATCTCCATACAAGACTAGACGATTAACTTTATTTTTTTTCTTAGATAATCACAACAAATTATTGCATCACTTTTCAATATCAGTAACGATAGATTAACTCAATTAATAACAATAATTTCTTTTATTTTTCTGCAGATACATTTTTTTCAACAATCTTTAAAGTCGTGTTCTAAACGCAAGTGTAATTGACAATTACTTAGCAGTTTTGATGTTATAATAAGAAAGAACGAGAACAAGCACACTTCGAGTGTGCAATACAACCAAGTTGTTTGCTACGTTTTGGCAAGGAGGAATTGCTCTTGAAAAAGTGCGACGATTTACTTCAGAGGCAAGGTCTATGGTTCAAGTTTAGGACGATTGAGCTGTGACGAATATTTATTAATCTTTTTCTAAATGTTATGAAATTTTATTAAAGTTTCATTTTTCTTTTCTTACATCTTTTAAACATACGGTATTATCAATGAATTTTAACTACAAAAACCGTCCTAGTAACGACCATGGAATCATCACTAATTATTATATGATATATAAGTATTCATACAATATACAAATGTTTCTATTCCTAGCATTCTATAACTTCCAACAACATAATATTTATGTCAAGCTTTTACTGATAAATTGTTAGGGATAAAATTCTTTCTAAAATTTAACTCAAACAGTGAGAGAATCCCCTTATATTTATACAGAATCCAAAGTATTGGATTTGTTGATGTGTGACAATACTCACTCACATGTCTAGCGTAATAGGTTTTCTTTCTTTCACATGTAGCTTGTTTAATCAATCCTCAAATCGTACTGATTTGTTGGCTCTGATATCATAATAGATTGTGAGGGGTAGAACTCTCTCTAAAAACTATCTCAATGAGTTAGAAAATCCCTTTATATTTATACAGAATTCAAAGTTTTGAATTTATTAATGTGGGACAACATCGACCCACGCGTCTAGCGTAATAGATCTTCTTTTCTTCACATCTAGCATATTTAATCGATCATCATATAATACAAATTTGTTAGTTCTGATACCATAATAGGTTGTAATAAGTGGAACTTTCTCCAAAAATTGCTTCAAGTAATGAGAGAATCTCTTCATATTTATACAGGATCTAAAATCTTTGATCTATCGACATGAGACAACATTTACTTGGATATATGATAGAAAATTATCACCATTTTTTGTAGTTATATTAGGTATTTTGTCTTAGTACACATTAAAATCATATGATATATGGATTAATTAAGAAAACAATGTTACTCATTCTTATCGCATAGTTAATTTCGTAAAAATAATTATGACATAAATGAGTTTATCAACTCCTCGAATCTTCCATTTTGTGCTTGCTAATTTCTTTAAGATACAAGGCAAAACATCGTCACTCTTGTTAGGAGAGGTTTGGGACCAAGAAAGAACGATTTAGTTCAATTTTAAATGAAACTAAGTCAACTTTTCATTGACTTTCTCCCAGCCTCATCGTTTGGTCTAAGGTCAATAGACTGGTACATGCTCGAATTTTGGTCATTTTAAATCCACTTCTCATCAGGGTCGATAGCGGACCCAATTGATAATATAGGGCCAGTCTGCAAGCTTTATGTAATAATGGGTTAGACTTAATTCTTTTTTTTTTTTTAACAAAACACATCTGGAATTGTGGTCCAAAGTTAAAATGGTTGAATCACTAGCATTGTGGCATGGAATATTGTTAGGGAGTACAAGAGGTTCCACCTTTCGAAACTTTTATTTAGGGTCGTAATGACACCAGTTATAATCATATGACTGTAATTTAAAAATTTACTTTTGATCGGCTTGTTGGTTGGCCCGACAATTGAAGATGGTCGAACCCTGACCTAACAGGGAGTTTTTTTTCTTTGGTTTTGATGGTCGACCAACTCGACCAAATTTAATCAACATGTGCACGATGTTTATGTGACCATTTTGGCAAGCTAGTGACAAAAAAAATGATCATGTGTCCAATTCTCCTTCCAACTTGTTTCTGTGTTGAGATATTATTGCACGAAAACGACCCAACAAAACAAACCCTTTTGAATTCTTCAAAATTGCTTGAAAATTTGGTGTAAATGACAACTTCTTTGTTCTTCATTTCATCTCCTAAATTTAATTTATTATTCAATCATATCTTTTTATAATTAGCTAAACTAATCTGAAATGTTTGAGATTTATTTAGTTAATTTTAACTAAAAAATCATTAATTAATTTAGTTTATAGATTACTTGAAAATGATGAAGATAAATTAAAAAAACATTTAAAATTGTAAATTTAATTGTTGTTTTGTTTTTATTCTATATCTTTTAGTTCCACGTGAATGTTATTTTATTCACCTTTTTCTTCCCTAATTTGCTTTGACATTTGATTTATTTATTTTTTTCAAATTTATTTTAGTACTTTGATTTTTCTCCATGACTATTGTTAACAACGTGTGTATTTAAATCTAGCATGATTAAAAATAAATAAATGATTACAATTTACATAAAATAAAAAAATAATTTAATATTCATCGTTTAATTTTTCAGAGTAAATATATATTTATTTCGTTACAATGTTTGGTTCACTCTCTAATCTTATATCTTGCCGTGGAATCGTGGGATTTCGAGAATGGAATCGGAATCGATTATGTTTCATGGTTCGCTCTCAGTTTCGTCGTTTGGAGCTGATTTTCGAGTATGAGCTATTATTTTACGATTTAGTTCTTATTTTAACTGGTTTCAGATCGAATTTTTCACCCATATCGGTTTGGTTCACAATTTTTGACTCTCAAAATCATAGACTAGATTGTTGACCGCGAGTCTTGAAAATTTAGAACCGGGAACTATGGTGTGGTACAAAATGGGTATTAGTCCGGGCTAAAGCCGGAGGGCCGATTTGGTTTTGTCCACCTCTACCTCAGCTCACCAAAGAGGGTAGTATTATAGAGTATGGTTATAGAATAAACTGAAGGTTACTCTTTGTATTGCTATAATTAATCTTTCTAGAAAAGAAAAGAGAAAATGGAAAGCAATAGAACAGTTCAAAGGGGAAGAGATGTTGAATATGGAAAGTCTTGTCTGTGCGTGAGAGTTGAGAGCCGCGAGGAAGACGGTAGAAATGGAAAGAGGAGGAAGGCAACCAACAGAGTGAGTGATGATGAAATCAGAAAACTTTAATCTGCTTTCTGATAAAGCACTGCAGACCCACTGCCACTATCAACCTCTCCTACTCAGAGTTAGAGAGAGAAACAAATCTAGAGAGAGAGTTCCTCTTCCCTATATCCTACTCTTTTTTGTGCGCCTACAGCAAAGCAAGGCCCCCCCATCTCCTAGGAAAAAATCTCGAAGCAAACCCACCCCCCCCCCCTCTCTCTCTCTCTCCTTCCCATGAGAGACCAGTAGTTTAGTGAGAGAAAGAAGGGCGTCGACTGTAGAGATCGAGAGACGCGGAGAATGGGTTAGGGTGGAAATGGAGTGGGTTAAGCCATTTGGGTGTTTTAGTTTAGGGATTGTCGATGATGTGGTTGTGAGAGAACTTGAATGGCAGAAGCTTTACGAGGGAAAAAAATCAGAAGTTTCAGATTTCAGAGGTGTGGCAGAAATTGCAGAATCAACGAGAAAAGGAGAGAAGAAGTTAGAGAGAGAGTGAAAAATCTTGAATCTGCTGAGAAAAAGTTCACTCCGTTTAAAGCTGGAAGAGGAAAATCAGAAGAGCTCGAGTCTGGATCCTCACCATCAACACCAGATTTTCAGTTCAAACCAAGAGGAAGAGGAGGAAGAAGAGGAAGAGAAAAACCATTTCTCTGGAGGTTTAGAAGCAGAGGCGAAGCCGAAACCCCCTCGAGCACCGAAGAAACGCCCTTCCCCCGCCATTTTCAACGGAGAAACCTTCGAATATGCAGGAGAAATGGTGGATTTGCAGCGCGAATCAGCAACGTCGTCGAGAATGGGGATAAGAGGGAGTGGAGGAGAGATTGTGGAGGTTCAAGGAGGTCACATTGTTCGTTCCATTGGAAGAAAAGATCGACATAGCAAGGTAATCCCGCGACGTTCGTATTATGTCGTCTCTGTTTGAAGTTTTTGTTGATTTTTAAGAACTTCTTCACAATTTTATTTATTTTTTGACAGGTCTGCACAGCGAAAGGGCCGAGAGATCGCCGGGTTCGCCTCTCCGCCCCCACTGCCATTAAGTTTTATGACGTTCAAGACCGCCTCGGCTATGACCGACCCAGTAAAGCCGTCGATTGGCTCATCAAAAAGGCCAAAACAGCCATTGACGAGCTCGAAGAGCTTCCGGCATGGAAGCCAAATACATTAAACTCAATTTCTCTGCAACAACGGGAACAAAGTTTGAGACAAGATGGAAAAAACCACCCAGATGGTACTCATCGAAATATCGTAAATACTTCTAGTTCTCTGAGATCAACAATCGCTGGTAGTGGGAGTAATACACTGCAAAATATGCAATTTTTGCAAATGGGAGAGACCCCAAATGACAGTACCTCTAGTCTTCTCCCCCGGTCGCTGGACTCGGACTCCATAGCTGATACCATCAAGTCATTTTTCCCGATGGGTGCGACGACGTCACAGGAGATATCATCGTCGACGATTCAGTTTCAAAGCTACCCATCTGCCGGAGATCTGCGACTCTCTTTGCAGTGCTTTAAAGACCCACTGTCACTCCATCATCATCAAGCTCAGCACCAGAATCATCAAAACGAGCATCCTTTCTTCTCTGGAGCATCTCCACTACCGGTGTTTGATGGAGTCTCTCTACCCCACTGGGCGGAGCATAGCAACTCCACCCACCCATCGCCGGAGATTGGTCGATTTCAGAGAATGGTTTCCTGGAATGCTTCTGGTGCAGAAACTGGTGGAGGCGATCAAGATGGAGGCGGGAATGGAAGTTTTATCTTCAACCTTCCTTCTAATGCGCCTCCGCCACCTCCACCGCCGTTGTTCGGTGAAACCCAATTTTTTTCTCAGAGGGGACCCCTTCAGTCCAGTTACACACCCATGTTTCGCGCTTGGATCGACCCATCATCAATTCCTTCCACAAACCATCAGATTCCATTGCCATTCCACCAATCTCCATTTTCTGGCCTAGGATTCGCAACAGGCGGGTTCTCTGGGATTCGCAATCCAGCGCAGTTTCAGGGTGAAGAGGAGCACGATGGCAGCTCCGCCAAGCCATCCTCTGCCTCCTCCAATTCTCGCCATTGATTGAGCTCAAATCCAGAAATCTCATCTCTCGTCCTTAAAGGTGCTTGCTTTTAAGACCAATTTCTCTAATTAATCTATTCATTCATCATCTTTGCTAGTAAAACTTGCTCAAATGGCTTACACATTACACTAATTTTATTAGCTAGCTGATATAGGACTATTGTTTTCTTACTGAGCAAATGTTTTCTTATAATCCATTCCCTCGGGCTCGAGACCAAAGGTTTAGACAGTCCGATTCATCCTGTTAGAAGAACTTTATAGTTTCAGGTCACTCCATCTGCGCCAATGGCCAATTGTGTCTATTACTCAGACATGGTGCAAAAGAGTTACAAATTGATATAATGTTTCGTTGCAAATCTCAAGCACATTATTTTCATCTGTTTATATAAAAATGATAAGATTTTTTGGCTTATGGCAGAGCAAAAGCTTGGAGGGAGGAGATTTCTGATTTCTTCGTGAGGTTTGCAATGGCTCATTCTCAGTGGGAAGTAGAAATCTATGCATTTTCAGGTTCTACAATCCCATTTTGTTTAGTTTAATTCTGTTTCTTGTCTTTCCGAGTCCATGTGTGAGCTTCGAGACGGCTTTCGTAGCAGGGTCTCAACTTTTTAGGTTCTTTTATCTTTGGTTGGATTCTTGCTTTGTGTTCTTCTTTGTAGACTTTTTGAATGACATGGTTATTGCATTCTAGATTTGCTTAGCAATCCACTAGATTTTCTTCTACTAACTAAAATCGATACTATTCGAATCAAAACTTTAGGTTTGATGCCTAAAAATTGAAACCCTTTTTTGGTATTTGAATTATTGGTCTTGGCTATTTGTTGTTAGGTTTTGATAGAGAAAAGTGAGTAGAAATATCCTTCATTCTGTGATCAAGTAGTGGAGGAATCTAACTTTTGAGTGTGGGTGGCTGATAGTAGGAAGAACTAGTGGGAAGAATCTTGTAAGAACAAAACGGAAAAGTCAAAGATTTCTGGGTCGATTTGAAACCTGCCTCTTCACACTTTTAGTTAAGCTTAAGCCTTAGTTAACTAAATTTAAACTTGGATTCGATTCTTTCGAAAAGGGTGAGTACCGAAATTCATTTTGGAATTCAAAAGGATGGAAAATTTCTCAATTTGAGCAGATGGGCAATAGTTTGTTGATGTGCTCGACGGAAGTCCATCGAGAGCATTGTTTGCTAATTATGTTTATAACATTTTAAACTTAACTAACCAAATTTTGAAGTCTCTATCAGCATATGAATTGTGGGTCGAGCATGAGCCTTGATCTCCCATGGCCTAGCAGCTCCATCCCAGATTTTTCTTTGTCTAGTCTGTAAGGCTCACATGCTCCCTGCTGCACATTCTTCCCACAATTTGGTTTTATTTTTGCAATATTTTTTGTTTTAAATTATGTTTAATTTCAGTACGAGGCATTGAAATGATAAGAAATGTTTGTCGAACCGAACTAGGATGACAAAGTGCCTTGATGGATTTAGTTTCATTCAAGTGTTATTTTGAGTGGACTAACCTAAGATTCTATGGGGTGAGGGATATTCGATACCCTAAATAACTGTTTTTTAAGCAAAACTGTCGTCGGGTTTTTACTCGTTAGCAAAACGGCTCAGAAAACTATGAAGGATATTAGTTGTAGATGACCCCTATCTCATGACTTAGAAGAAAACATAGGATTCCAACTAGGAGATGGACAAAGCAAAATCAAAGTTTACCTCCAGTAAGTTTTAAACTGATTTTCCAATATCTAGCTTTGTTCTGCATTCTGCCCCATCAACACGGAGCTTAATGCATTTGATGTGCCTTCTCGAATTAGCCATTGAAATCTCTCTGACCCTACTCGTAAAAAAATTCTCCGATCTTCTTGAAAGATAAAATAAGATGACAAAGTTTGATAATTCTATGGAAATTGTTAAAAGTTTTCTGGGTTTGATGGGAAATAGGTGCTTGCTTGGACATGGACGCTGCTCTGTTCATATGCTAAGTTTGTAAGAAGTGATGTTATACTTCTGTTGCTAAATCTCAAAAATTATTCCTTAAAAAAGAAGATTCCACTTCAGAATTTCAGCAACATTAGCAGTCGTTTTGATAAGATGATCGAGATAGTAATGGAGAATTTTCCGAACATTCGAAGATGCTTTTTAAAAATCGACACTAAGTTAATACAATCTCTAGTTGAAAATTTACCTGTTCTTCACTGATTTTGTCCCAAACCAGCATACTCGTTTCTAAACGACATGCATCTGGAATTCATCTACCGTCGATCATCAAAACTAAACATGCAAATTCTCCCAAAAACATCACGCTGCTAAGAAATCTCTGTTTTGTTTTTCTCTCCATCGCATTTCAGAGAAAGAAGTTTTTATACTATGCAATCACAAAAGAGTCAGTCAGGCATTATCTCAAACACGTAGAGAGCATAGTTCATAACTGGATAATTCTCAAACCCATTGAAATCTTCTTTTATATAATTAATTTCCACCAACAAATCAAATTCAACTCCAAATCCTAGCTTCTACCATTTCAAAATCACAAAAAGAAATCCAGCATTTTCGCAGAGAGAAAACATCAGTGTCAGCGAGGAGGGCATACCGGAGTAGAAGGCTTTGAGAGGAGGTGTTATGAGTCGGCCGGTCATAGAAGGTGAATCCGTGACTTGATCGCTATCTGCCTTCAAAAAGCTAGAAAAATGCCCTCTAATTTACCCAAATTATTATATAATATAATAAAATAAACATATTTGTTGAGGTTTAAATAATTTTTAATATAATTAATATTATAAACTGATTAATCATAATTTATTATATTAATTGTATTTTAATTTTACAAGTATGATTAGATAGTAGAATAAAAAATTAAATATTTTTTACAAATAATTTAAAAAATAATAATTTTTTTACTTGTAATCTTCTATTTCGAAAGTATGATAAATTATTAATAATCTTAAAAAATTTGATCTTATAATTAAGATGAATTTAATTGGCTATATTTATTAATTAATTACTATTTCTTTAAAATATAAAAACTAAGGGATTATAAATTATAATTATGAATAAGGTTATATGTATTTTCTTATTATAATATTTAAAAATATTTGATAAATAATAATGAGTATAATTATTATAATAAATTAATTATATTTTAATTACCTTTAATTATTATTTAACAAAAAAAAGAAATATAATCATCAAATTACACAAGAAGGCGCCAAGAACTCAGTCTAGAAAGTAGAAACCATTAAATAATTTGGAGAGAGAAAAATCTGGGAGAGAGAGAGAGAGAGAGAGTGGAGGGATTTCTTGAGAGTCGGTCTAGGAAGGAAATGAGGAGTGGAGCGAGGATTTGGGCGAGGAAAGAGTGCGAAACTGGATTACTTGTGGTGCTTCTTCTAGATTTCCTTGCCTCTCCATTTCGATCTGTCTCTCTGACAGACTAGTTCAGTTTCAGATTTACCCGGAACCTCTCTCTCTCTCTCTCTAGAAAAGCTGAAGAGTCTCTCTCCTCTGTTTGTCTCTTCCTTTGCAAGATTTCGGGTAATCCTTCTTTGCTCGGATTCTTCCATTTCTACCGGATTTTAACCTCACATTTGTAGTTTGGAATGTTTATGATCGATTACGATATCACTACTATTTCAGTCTGTCACTATATCATTTGTGGATTGAAGAACAAACTGCTGGTTCTGCCCGAGGAAGAAAATCTGGGTCGTTCTCTATCCTGATATTTCTAATCTGGGTTGCTTTAGAAAAATTTAAATTGGATGGAAAATAAGAAGAATGGCGCGAGAAGATCAAATCCAAAGGCGTAGTTATAGTAGTGGTGGTGGTAGTATTAACAGTAGATCTTCATCTAAAAAGCCAAAGCAAAGAAAAATTCCTCAAAGAGGACTAGGTGTATCACAGCTAGAAAAAATCAGAATCGAAGAACAACTAAAGAAAGATGTAGCAGCCATAACTTCTGCTTCAATTTTGTCTTCTCCGTCTTCCATGCCCTCTTCCTATCCCACTTTACCAAATCTGAGTCTCCCTCACTCGAATCAATCTCTCTCTTCCAGTTCATTTCTATCTGCATCTCAGCCCAATCTTTCTTTGTCTAATTCTATTATGAGGCCCCCATTTCCTACCCGAAATGTAGATTCTAAGAATTCAATTAGTCTATCATTGGTAAACCAAGCAAGTCATTGTGGCTTTGAAGCCATGTGGGCGGGAATGTCAATGCTCGGACTGGATGATACTTCTAAAATGTTGAAATCTTGTGAATATGATGTTGAAAGAGGGAATTATGGAGCTGATCCTGGATTGTCATGTCGATTGAATACTTTTAATCCTTGCCAATCCCATTTCGGCTGCCTACCAATTCAAATTACACAGCATTATCAGCCATCTTCTGTGTCGGTAATATGTTGTTTTTTTTTATTAGTTCTCTCTTTTTTTCATTATGGATTCTCCTACTTTATTTCACTGAAGATAGCTTTGAATAGTGCATCTTGTAGGTGGACATTTCATCAACTTCTTCAACTTCATCATTACTTAATTTTCAGATGGAGCCCCCTTCAAACCAAATTTATTATTGCAACTATCCTACTACCGTGTGGCCGGAGGAGGAAAAGGTAGTCTCATTATTACCCATTCCGTCTTTATCATTTCATGCACAAGTTAAAGATTAAAATTTTCTTTCACCTTAGATTAATTTTTTTTGTTATTATACTGCAAACTATGGAAAACGTGAGATAATGACCTTATTCTTTTGCTTGTGGGATGATTTTTGATATATCTGTCAAAATAACTGTCCTTATTTGCTATCTATCATAAATTTACTCGGCAAGTCATGACAATATGTTGGGTTAGATACCCTTTGCTCTCAAAAAATCGTAATTAATTTTTGTTGATTGTTGTTTAATTTAGTTTCCATCTGAAAAACTTGTCTCCTTCACATCTAAGTTAAGTGCGTGTTATAATATTCTTATTTTCAAAGATATCCCCAAACTTAGTGAAGTTTGTCTAGTGAAAGAAAAAATTATGACATTTCTGTAAACTATTTCTTCCGCCAGTATTAATCTCAAATTCTACTTGCCAAGTAAAACATATGTCCGTTTTTTTGAAGCTATCATTTAGGAGTTTTTATGTGGTTCCGCCAAATGCTATATATACCAATTAATGGAAACTGAAATTATTTCCTTAAATGAAGATTCCAATCCAGCCAAAAGCTTAAGTAAGCTTGAATTTGGTAAAAGAATTACCCTTTTTGTGAAATCAACTGATCTGTGTTGTGATAAAACTTCTGTTGGATAAATCAAGGCATCTAATTATTGAAAGTACATGAATGTTGTGTAGATTGGTGGCATGAAGCGACCTTATCCCTTCTCTCTGGACGACCTACCAGGCATTTCTTCAAACCACAGATCACGTACCTCTGTTCGAATGAGATCAGATGAATCGATGTGTGATAATGGTGGTTCAAACCGAAGCTCAAAGTTGAGGTCGGTTTGGTCCATTTATATACTTCCTCTTCAAATTCTTTAGAACTGTCATGATATTTTGGATTTCATTCTTGTTTCCTTCATTTTCTTCATTGAAATAATCTTATTGGGTAGTTAGATATTGGGGAGCCTTGTTCTCATTTGGGTTTGAAGAGTGTCAAAAACATAGTTATTGCGTTGGCATTTTTCCCCTAATGCACTTTGCTCAGTTTGGTATATAATTACATAAATTTACCAAAATGTCTTGTACTTGCATATTTTGTTTTATTCTTTTTGGTATATAATGTGTCTTACTTATCAAAGATTAAGTGTTCTTAACTCGTTTTACGCCATTTCCTAACTCAGAGACAGCCGTTCAAACTCAACCTACGCCATGGCACAAAACAGAAAGAAATGCTTTATAGAAAACAATTTCACCCATGACTTTCTCGCATTAACTCCTTCAGCCCATACAGGATTCCCCTACAATGAACTCCATGATTTCGAGTGGCTCCCACTTCAAGTGAGTATAAACAAAGGCAGCCAGCTTTTAATCGAGAAATCAATGAATGTAACTTTTATCGTCTATCTCATCAATCTGGTTTTTGTGACTTGTTTGGTCTTTCGTTGATGTTCATATTATTGTTTAGAAGGATAGTGAGGAGGTTTCGGCAATCGGGTTGGCACAAATAGGTTTGAACTCATTTCCACCAGCAGATGCCACTCGTATCAGCCATGCTACAAACGAAAGAAATGGCGAAACAGGAGAAAGTGTTGATCTCATGTTGAAGCTATAAGTCACTTCATCCAATTACTACAAATCTGCAGTTTTCTTTCTGGGTTTGCGTTCAATATTCTCAAGTATGCACTATTATTTTAAGCATTGTTTATTTGGAAATATGATTCAACAACTTTCTATATTATCTTTTGAAAATTGAATTCGAACCTTTTAATTTATTTATAGAAAAATTCTTTTATTGATCTTGCATTGACTCGATCAACTATTTTAATTGAGATTAAACAACTCGATTTTGTTTGATATTGGTGTAGGTTTTTCCAATGTGGAGTAAGGACTACAAATGATGCTAATTATAATGCATAAGATAAATATATACACACTTGCCATTGTCAAAACATTGAAGAAATTCCCACTGAACTCTGCAAATGCACTTGTAAGGACATAATCAAATCCCTATTATTTTGAGTCTCTAAATAAGTACAGGTCTTCACAACGTACTCAAAGTTTCTACCATACATGTGGCTTGCACAGGCTGCTTTATAAGTCAATATCTCCAAATTGCCTGGTTGAAACACAGATTATTAAACAAATTTCCAGCTTATTTCTTTCCAAAATGAAGACATCAACTAAGCTCAGACTATTTTTCAAGTTCATTTCCCAAATTTGATAAATTATAAACAAGAATTCAAATTAGACTCGTGTTTGTGCTCTTCTTGCCTACCACTTCGGATAATTTTGCGCCCTAGGATTTTGAAACAGGTCGAACTACAAATCATTAGAGCTAATTTTTAAGTCATTTAATTTCCCAATAGACCAAGATTAGAACTTTGTCTAGAAGAATTATAATCGTACCAGCTGAAATTTCTGATGCAAGCATTTTATGACTGAAATGGCGGCTTCTCCACCATCGACATCGCAGTCTCCAAGACTTCCTGTGTTTTCCTTCAGTTAAGAATTTGAGATTCTTGTTGAAGTGAACTGCGAGTTTCCGGCCATATCCACCATCATTGCTCATAACACATGTTGAAATTCTATCTTCTTCATATTGAGAAAGTTTCAAAAAACACAAGGCAAATTGTCTCCATATATTGTATTCTGCATAGGTAGCATCTAAGTGCAAAGCTATCATTTCCAAAAGAGATTCTGGACTATAACAGCCTGCAAAGCAATTAATTAAACAAAATAAAAAATGGAATGTAATTTACTATGCACAATGTAAGAAAAAATTTCTTATTAATTACATAAAATGCTAAGTTATATGTAAACAGTCAATTCAGTAAGATTGAAAAGAGTAATTCTATATTTATTTTTTTATTTTACTATATTTAAACGTACTTGTTAATGTGCGAAATGATTATTGTTGCAATTATTGTAATAAATTAACTATTTATATTTTATTCCATTAATTGTGCTTTAATTGTATAAATTATTATTTGTTAACACTACAAATATATTTTCAAAGTAAAACAAGACAATAAACGTAATATTATTCGATTGAAAATACATATGTTCAACAATCCACTTATATAAATTTTGTATCTTACATTTTTCTTTTTTAGATCAATATCATTTCATATTTTCATATCAATATCGTTTCATATTTTCAATAAACTAGTCTCCAAGTTTGTTATATGAGTACTATCTATCCTCATAGCTTACACAATATCCATGTCAAGTGAAAAAATATAATGTTTTAAACACATACCATTTTCATACATTATCAAAAGTTTTCCCAGTGAATGGCTACACGTTGGATCCTTCTTAATGATTTGCTCAATACAAGATGCAAGCATGGCATTGTTAGTATGATCAAAATGTTCTAGCAACATAGCTCTCAATCTGCAGACGTGTTACCAATGGGTTGAAGCTTCAATAGTAGAAAATCAAGCTAAAATCTCTTTGTAATAATTGATTAAGCTATAAGTCTAACAAGCATATCCAATCAAAAGAACCTAAGCACCAATAAATGTTTTATTGGCAATAACAAATGAGAGATCTTCGGTTTCAAAATAAATAACCTGATAGGGAGTGTTGTGTTGGGATCATTGCAGAATTCCTCAAGCTCGAGCATGACCTTGTCAATTTGACCTCCAATGAGCAACAACTGGCGTTTTGTAATAGAAAGGTTATTGAAATACTATTTACTCAAGGAAAGAGGAAATTAAGTTCCCAAGTCTATAGTCACCAAGTACTTGTGTCAATTGATATACTTACAGTAATTGACAAATAGAGTAAGAATGTGTATAGTCTCCGCATAGTAATGGATAATTAACTAGTTGAACCACTAAACTGCATATAGTAATGGTTAGAGTAAGAATGCGTGCTAATAAATGGTGGGATTGAGGAATAAAGTAGTAAAGATAGTTTTTTTCAAAATTAATTCAAATCTTGATGAATTACTTCTAAGAACTTTTGCTTGCATTCCAAGAAACAAATCAACTGGATTGGAAACCTAATAGATACATTGACATCACTTTATAAAACAAATGTATATATCCATAACCATATAGTGAAAAGCAATAGATTGTTCTCCCAGTCCAGAATAAAGTATGTCAAGATTGTACTTTACCTGTATCAAAGGAAGTAATGCCACCAATATAGGGGATGACGAGTGAAGAGCAAGGTGTAAATGCTTCACCGCATTCTTGTAATGGTCATTAAGCAAGTCCCCATGTACGTTGATGACATCCTCCCAATTTTCAATAGAATGTGGCAACCGTAAGGGCAACATTAGTGCATCCAACCCCTCTGATCCAACAAAAAATGTAGTTAAAAATATATAATTTTTACCACTAAAAACATTTTTGCGGTATGTCATTATATCTAAGGAAATACAAAGTTAATGTAATTAAGACCACACCGAGGCTAGAAAAGGCTGACGCATATTGTACATGATCTACCCGATCATTGAAAGATCCTTCTTTTCCCGTGCTAGCAGAGTTCAAGTAGAAAGCTTCAGGTTCAAAATTTTGCAGGTGGCTTTCCTCTTGCATGATCTCAGCCGCTTCTAATGAATTTTCTTTACGTAGATTAATATCAGCTTCATCAGACCCTAGTTTGTCGTTCATAACAGAACTTTCTGAATTACAAGGGTAAGTTTTACTGGGCCCATGAGAGTCACCCGCGGAACCCCATTCGGAGTTTCTGAGCAATTTATTCGATTGTTGATTGTTGCCGTCAATAAACTGGTCTGAGCCTTTACACTGCATCTCCATTGGGATTGAAGAATACCACAACTGACGGAATGTCAAACCAACAATCATATTTGCGATTGAATCACTCTCAAATTCATCAGCTTGCATGAGCCTGAGAAAGAAAATAGCATAATTAATACACTGCAGCTGTCAACCAAGCTTTTGTTGGGTTAAAAGAAAGGAAAAGTTTAATAAAGAAGAAACGAGATGAAAAACCACCATTTGATGAGATTTATAAACCATAAATACGATGACAATACAAGGAAAGGCTTCTAATCACTAGCCAAAATGAAGAAAATTCAAGTTGGTTACAAAAAAGATGAACTTGCACCAAAGACCTTAAAAATAAAAAATGTACATCTATGTAAATGTTCAAAATGTAACAATACCACACATGATTCCAATTACAGAATTTGTTAAGGTGATTTCATAATTTTACTTAGAAACTGATGAGCATCAAATGACCTCACAGCAAATAAACAGTAAAATAACAAATAAATGGAAAATAAAACACCAAAGTCTGGTGGGAACTGGCCCGGAAACAATCACAAACTATTGCCCGGAAAGTAGAATCTCCTTTGAGAGGTTTTGCATAACAATATTCAATATGATATAATCTGAACACATTCGTACTCTTTATTTATAATAAAGTAAAATAATTATAATATTTAAATTATTCTTCTAAGATATCTTTAATATTATTAAATTACCCTCTCAATATATTCCTAACATTACTCTTTCCTTGAAAATCGATCTTGTCCTCAAGGTCGTGGATTGTCTGTCTTCTTGAAAATCCATGCAAAATAGGCAATCCGACTTCAAGCCCATAGGATGATGCACGTCGCTCTCTTTTGGTCCATGTCATTTCATTCAAAGCCTAGCCCACCATGTTTTTTGATTGTAGTATGTCTGGGCCATCCATGTGAAAAGAGTATTTCTCTTCTTTTACTGATTTAGGACAGCCCAATTGAAAACAAACTTATTTCTTCACAAAAACTTTAGCCCAGCCACTGCAAAAAGAATCTCCCTCCTTCACAATGTCATTAGTCCAAACCTCTTCGTTTCGTAGTTTTTAGCCCAGCCCAAACAATTAGGAGAACCTTGTTTCAGAAATTACCCTAGCCACCCCCAATCTCCTCCGCTGCTGATGCGAAATAGTGGTTTCTGGACGGTGGAGAGCTGATGGCCGAAATAAAGAGGGTTCTGCTGAAAAATGACGGGATCTTTCGAAGGTGATTGAGTTGTGGGTCTGTGGTCGGCGACTGTCTCCTTTCGGCGGGGAAAAAACTCTGTCCGAGCTTGGTTTTGGGTCACCATTTATGCGCCGGCGTTCCTCTGTTCGACAAAATCTCTCCATTCCGAGCAAAAAGAGAAGGAAAAACTCGACGCCGGTACCTCTCGAACTGATCCCGAGACCGCGTCTCCTTCAGTATTTTCGACGTCACCGTTGCAGAAGGTTCACCCCGCGGTGGGCGCCATTCGCGGTGGGAGTTGCTCGGCGCAGCTGTCTCAACAGCTCGGCGACAATTCTGTGTTGCCAGAGATTTTTTTGGCAAAGTGAAAGCGTTCCGCTAGCCTTTTTGTGTTCATTAACCTTCTTCTGTTTGATCTCTCCACCCCCGAAATGAAGAGCAACCTCTACCCACTTGCCAACCTCCTCCTCGTTCTCTGTCCGTTGCAATTCAAAATAGAATGGCGTCTCTACTTTCAAACTCTTAGAAAGAGTTTTTGTTTCTGGTCTTTGTTTGACACCATCTTCTGCCGATAGAAAGATTTCTTCTTCAAAAGTGGGCTGGTTTTAGTTCACCGGATAGTGTATCAGAAGGTTTCCGATACTCCATCCTCTGCAACCTCAACTCTGCCCATATTTCCGATAACAGGCAAAGTTTTTCCTAGAGTCTTGTAAAGATTCCATTGATGAGCATCAAACGACCTCGTACAGACAAAATGAAAAATAAAACACCACAGTTCGGCGGGAACAGGCCCGGAAACAACCACGACCTATTGCCCGGAAAGTAGACTTCTTTGAGGTGTTTTGCATAACAACATTTAATATAAAGTAATCCTAATACTCTCTTGCCTTTTATTTATAATAAATTAAAGTACTTATAATTCTTAAATTATCCCTCTAACATATTCTTAATATTTCTAAATCACCGCCTAATATAATCCAGAAACCAACTTTCTTTAAGATTTCAAGTTGTGCCAAAAAAATAAATGGAAGACAATACCAAAGGGCAGCTTGATTCGCATCTTCAACATTTCCTTCAGTAAGACAGAACATGATGAACTCTACATGCACAGCAAACCTTTCCTGGCACCAAGCAAAAGTTGGTAAAAAATTAAGCAATTATGAAACACGTGTATCAACCATTCAACAAGTTTTTAGTCACCTTAAACATATAAAGGATCCATGGTTGGAGCCTCTATTCAGGCTGAAAAATCTAAACGAGGTTTTGAATGGTGACAAGGTTCAAATTTTACAACTGTTCGGTCGTTATTTGCAAGGAATTTTTAATTTGTTAGACAGTGATGATGAAGAAACAGTCTTTTATGCTCTATAAGTACAAAAACCTATTATTAATATGAGAGTCCACAATAATGGGCTAATTCACTCTATTATTTACTTTCTTATTTTCCAAAAAGTATCTCAAAGATGATATTTTCCAATTAAAGATACATTATGGAGTTACAAATTTGAAATTATAAGTTTACGCAGTCAGTATGTAAACCCAGAGAAGAATGAATGAATGATCATGAAAAATGTTGCAATTATCAGCAAATACGGAATATTGTAAAAAGATGTTTGCATTGGTATACCTCTACAGGCCAACATTTCATTGATCCAATTTTCCTCATCCAAGTGTCATATATATGCTTGATTCGATTTGAGTTAATATTGTCACCTTCTATATGATCAAGTAGCTCCATTGAAACCTAAATTGATGCATAGTTATCAAAACACTAAATTGTCACATGGAGAAAAAAGATAAAACAAAATTTCACTTTAGACAGATAGATATATACACGCCAACTATCAAACAAAAAAGTAAAACAAGGAGATAATAAAGCAGTCCATTTATTCATATATAAAAAAATATAAAAGTTGTCACCACCCTTATGAATATATAATGTCAGAACTTAGTAATTTCTGATTTAAATAGAGAAATCAAAACAAACTCTAGGAGCTATTCTTATAGCCTGTAAGCCCTTTCTAGCACTATTACACTTGTTCCCATCCTCCACCTCATTCCGCCAAAGGAAAATAAAAACAACTAAACCATCAAACTAATAAAAAGAATTATTTTTTCATGATTATGAATGGTTACACTAATAGCTAAACTGCTTCTTCCAACTAAGGAACCAAATCATTTACCTGATAGTGATGATAAGAACTAAAATTGAAAACAAATATGTCTAATTTCCCATACTTTTCTATAAAATATGACAAAACGTGATTCAAAACACTTAATTATCAAACGAATGTTAAATATAAAATAAGAAACACGTGAATAAGAGGTTAATAATTCAGAGCACTAATACTTACTAAATACTTCAAACGATTCTTCATTGGAGCGTTTTCCTTCAATGTGCCTTTCAGTAACACGCTTAAGACACCGCTTGCTTCTGTCCAATTCTGTTGTTTCAGAAGTTTGCTCAAAAGAGCACGCAATCTAGCACGATTTTCAGCCCTTACCATTTTTGATCCACTTCCTAACACATATGATGGCTTTGTCAAAGATAAAATGACTCTCTTCGTAAGTGCTTCTCGTTGGGCATCATTATCACCATCAACCTCTACAGCAAATTCTTTTTCTATGTTCCTAACTTCTTTAAAACCAGATTCAGACTCCATTCCATGTGCGCCTGCCATCAATATAGTCAATAGGTCATGCGATTAAGTTATAACTTAGAAAAACAAACCATTAACTTCAACTATTACAAACAAATCATCTATGGCCTTCGATGCACTTGAATTTAGATTGTCTTCTACCTTTCTTTTCATTGATAATGTAAAAAAGTCATCTGAAAATCTTTGGAAAAATATAAGAGAAGACTTTTTTTTAGAATCACTAGGTATGGTTATATGTATGACATGTGTTTTATATGTAAATAATTCCTGATTCGTCTCTCTTATTTTGTATTATACCACTTATCTTCATGCTATAAAATTAATCTTTCAGTTCTTTCTGATAAAAGAAAAGGAAAGTATAAATCAAAAATGGCAACGACATCTCCAATCTCCAATCTCCATACATTCAAAAAGGTGAAGTAATATAAACAATCATAAAAAAGCTGTTCTTTCAATTGTGCAAGCAAGATTGGTTGGACTAGCCCACTTTTCTTTACGTTATATATTTACTTGTGCAGCTTTGTTCCTTGCTTCTACAATATGAATATTGATTAATTTTTCATGCCTTTGAAGCCACAAGAAGGAAATGGTTAGCTATTTCTCAAAATTCACTTTCCAACAGAAGATGACCTCCTTTACTAAGTTTAAGTTCATATGCATATGACACAAATTAGTTGATATTCTCCTTTTAAATTACATCACAACACCAAAAAATTGGCAACCTTAACTAATTCATAGCTCATCCAAACTAAAAGAAGACCCCAAACGGGAGTAATCCCATAGATTAAGCCGATGTTGGAAAGGAGCAAATTCTAACCTAATATCAAATCCTCTTCTCTCCAAATAAAGTTCCTTCCTAGACTAATCAATTAGCACTAAGCAGACTTCCTCCCACGCCATCCACACCAATATCAAATCCTTTCCTCTCCATACAGAAATCACTCTTCCAAGACTCTCCAATGAACACCAAAATCAGTCGTCCTCCCTATTTTATCAAAACCACTCTGTTTCTCCACCAAGTTAGGAGAGAAAAAGAGCACCAAAAATCTCACTAACCTTCTTAGTTGAACAGAAACAGTGGTACGATTGTACAACGCACCACTTAATAAAAAAAAAAAAAACTTACTTTGCAGCCTCGGTTGGACCTCCATTCATGCACAGACCAAACAAAAATAGCCAGTAACGCCGAGCCACGCTTATGATCAAACCGACCTAACCTTCATCGGAATCAGCCAAATCTGCAACCATCAGATGAGACGAAGACAAATCTAGCAACCTTGTGAACTCATTCCTGCCTTAAACGCCGAGCAGTCTCCTCGCGCGTCCAGCCTCTCTGAAATAGAGAAAACGGGGAGGGAGAGGATTAAAGTGAGGAAGCAGAAAAAGTAGGGTTGAATCGGTTCGGTTTGGTTCAATTGGGTTTGTTTTTACACCGAATTGACCGCACCAAATTGTTCGGTCTTTAACGGAATGAAGTATGAAACCAAAACTGAACCGAATGCATGACAAAATCGATCAAAAACCGAGCCTCTATTTTTCGGTTCGGTTTGGTTTTGGGCAAGATGTAGTTTCCCAAACTCTCTTTCTATTACCCATGTGTTCTCGTGATCTTCTCTCTCGCTAACAGAAGGCAGAACCCCAATACTAGTTTCCCTCTTGTCTTACAGTTACGAATCTGAAGGATAAATCCCGGAAATTCTCTGGTATTCTCTCAACAAAAATCAAACCAAACAGATGCAATTATCAAACAAACTCCTTTGGAATCATCTTCGTCATTTTACTCAACAAACTCCTCGACAAGAACCAGCAGAAAACATATGCATAGAGATGTTTAATGAGCTGGCTAGTCCGTCTGCTCACTCAACTTGCTACTGTAACGATTTAAATTTGGCAATATTCCATTAGGCGAGTCGGCCAAGGACCGAGCCAGGCACTCCCCAAACAAGCCAACTCATTGGCTCGAAAGGCCATGCTAGCAAACCAACGCAGCAACAATGATCATTTGACCGTTGTTGTCCCCTAGAGTCCCCACCTTGCCTCTCTCTGAGTAGTTAACTTACAAAAGGAATTTTTTCCGTTAGAGAGAGAGAACCTGTTAACAACAATCCATCAAATTGAGAACCCATTCATGCTCACCTTGCACTAGTAGAGGAAGAGAGAACTTGTGCGACTAATAAAGATTATCATTGCCAAAACGTCACACGACAATAAAAAAACTAAAGCTCAGCAAGTACTTCCCCATCGCCACTATAAAGAAACAACACATCGACGACACCAAAAACAACAAAGAAAACACGACACAGAAGGAATCACCACTGTTGAGCGGTCAGAGAAAGGCGTAAACACACTACTAGACGGAGAGAAAAGAAAAATAAGAAAGATAGAAATGAACTGAGTGAGTGAAACGACATTGCAGAGGAAGAAATGTTGAATCGCAGAATGCAAATTGTAATAATCTTTCTCCATAAATTTCAATGACTGGATAATCTCTACGCAAGAAAGAAAATCACAAGACATTGAGACGGTAGAAAATGTTGAACAAAAAATGACAAACTTGTTGAAGATCCTTTCCAGATTTATGTTTGGTAGAATGACTGGGTGAGAGATGAATGTGCAAGAGAAAATAACAAACTTGTTGAAAATCCTTTATATGTTTGGTAGAATGACAGTGAGAGATGAGAGAAGTGAGAATTGATAATTTTATTTTATTTTTTATTTATTTAATTGTTAGAAGAAAATATGAGTGTTCTCCCTTTTAAGGATATTTATGTGATTTTTTAATTAGATATTCGTAAATAATCTTTTTATTAATACTATAATGATAATTTTTTCTAATAAGATAATATCCGTTCTGGAAATTGGGTCGTATCCCAATATCCTCCCTTCACGGATTTGTTTAACGAGAACTTCATAGTCAGTTACCCAACATGGTACTGCTATCGCCGGAGCAATTTTAATTTCAGAATTTTTATGAAATTTGTTGTCAATTGTGCTCCAAAATGTGTCTTATTATCTTGAGAGTGTTTTCTTACATATATTTTATTTCCATATACCTTTTCAATCGATCTGGTATTGTGACGAATACGTTCAATTTTATATATATAACTAAATTTTAAATTAAAAGACTAAATATTATTGTCATATAATTTTTAATATTTATTATAATTTTAAATGAAAATTTTTAAAAAATTTATATTATATTAATATAAGTTAAAAATATTTATATATACTCGGCTAGTTAGACTCAGTTCATTAAAGCTCGTTGATCCGGTTCGCCTCGACTCGTTTAATTCATGACTCGCAAGCAGGCTCAATTTGAAATTTTTTCAAGTTGGCTCATTAAGTACGGGTCGTTAAACTTAGTAAGCCGAACTACTTTTGGCTAGACTCAGCCGACTCATTTATTATCTCTGCATATGTAATCATCATTTTTCATCTCACATTAATATAATAAATTTACAACCTACAGAAAACAATAACAGGCGAGGGAACTACAACTACCCAACGCTTATCTCTGTAATGACAATCGAACGAAGTTTGCAGTTTGCACTCTGCAGATTGGAGAACCTGGAGAATGGAGATGACAAAATCAAAATTACGTTTTCTTTAGGTTAATATCAGTTCGGTTCGAGTTTACTTGGTTTTTTTCAACCTACAAAGCTCCCCCTGCCAAAAACTTCATTCCATTAGGTGGAATAACATAGTTACGAGATATACTAGAGAGTAAATAAAATATTAATAAGATAATAAAAAATGCAAATTAAATTTTAACGTCCATTGAATAAAACAATTTATGATATTAGTTATCTAAACTAAATTCATTTAATCTTAAAATTTATGAACAAACCATGATTATAATATATAATATATTAATTTAAGTAGATATTAAGACAATATGTTCGATACACACACACACGTGGTATGCATATTTTGTAACAACTCATCTTGTGAATATAAATACGACTCAATATTCTTTTGATTATGATGATTCTATCCATATTAGTGGAGTGTACAATCATATATCGCATAAAAGAGTAAAAAGTAAATGATTTATATGAAGAGTTTTCTGCCTTACCTAATATAACGCGTTTTACGTTCAACTCAAAATAAAATCGTGTAAAATTCGACTTAAAATGAACAATATTATAATACGAAAATTAATAACTCCACATACACACACAAGGTTGAGTCGTATTGTTCAACTAGGCTCGACTAGAACTTGGTTTGGGTTAGATTTTGACCATTGGTAAAAGGTTAAAATAGGGTGATAATTTAACAAGGCTTCTTGTTTCAATGGATGAGGAGAAAGGGAAGGAGAGAGAAACAAAACCCTAAAAAAATTGATCAACTATAAAGAGAATGATTATGGATAGCTACATAAAGTTGAAAATGATTATAATTTATTTATGATTATATTATTTAACACTTTGGCTTCGTTCTATGCTCTTTTTATATACTTTTAACTTTCCCTATCTTATCTCCTTGTTGTGTAACCATGTTTGAAATATTTTTCTAGAAATAATATGCTTGTCAATTGTTCATACGCATAATATTTTCGTATAATTTGTTTGTAAAAAATAATGTACTACTTTAGTTTAATATTTTAGCAAAATAAACTTAAATTAAATTGATTTATTTAAAAAGATAAGTCGAATATAACCACTAAAATTAAGGCTCGTCGATGACTGAATAATTTTTTCGAGCAATTTGATTAATGTATTTTAGATCGAGTGACCCAAATGAATTAACAAATCGAGCGCTTCTAGATACTTCGAGTTGAGTTGTGGTTGATCGGATGTAGGACCACATCACTACCAATCAAATGATTTAGGATTAAGCCTCCTCGACCTGCTTGGAGTGGATGCATCTTATAGATTGGCTCGCTGAGTGGACCGGCTACGTGTTGAAAAATATATTTGAGACCTAAGAGTGGAATTGGTTTGGTTCGGTTTAATTTTTAAAAAAATTAATCAAATTGAGTCGTATCTCTTTTGGTTCAAAGAAACTGAAACCAAACTGAGGAGAATCGAAAGTCGAGGTTTGGTTATTGATCGGTTTTTGGTTTGGTTTTGGTTTTTTTAGTTCAAACATGATTTTGTTAGTTTTCTTTAGTTTTGATTCGATTTTGGCAAATTTTAATATAAAAATTTTAAAATTATATAAGTATTATAGATTTTGTTTGGTTTTGATCGATTTTTGAATGAAAGAATCAAAACCGAACCAAAAATCTCAGTTTGATTCGGTTCAGTTCCAAAATTTAAATCGAACCAGACCAAAAGCTTTGGTTCAGTTTGGTTTGGTTTTTCAGTTTTAACCAAACTGAATTCCACCCTATTGAGAACCCGACCCGTTTGCTCAGGCTAGGTTCAGGGATAGACGTTCTGGTCTTCGACTCAAAATTACTTTTGAAAACCTTGAATCTTACGCAATAGATGTGTGTTTATGGAAAAAAATGGAGAATTTTTCAAGATTTATGAAACTGGATGATGAACATTCGATGCAACAGCTTTAGCCCAGAATTTGATCTGAGATTTCATGTCTTCAGCCGACGAACTCCTTGCAATCCACTTCGGAAATGGGGGAGAATAGCTTTGATAATGCCACGCCTCTGAAAGATATGGCCTCTTCACCTCATCAACATTCACGTCCTCCGTCTCTCTGCGTCTCAATCCGGGTAGAATTTCGATCACACTTTGAGTAATTTCTTCCTCTTCGAATTTAAACCCTAAGTCCCTGAATCCCTGTACTTCTTCGGATTCGAGATTGCTCTGGCTTTTCTTCGATTTCATTGAATCAGGGAGACGATATTTAGGAACCCTAGAAATCTGCGCATTTCCCTGCATTTTAAGACATCCAAATCGTGAATTACAGACGGAAAACTTCTCATTTCAGTTTTAGGTGTTCGGTTTGTGGTTCTTGAATGTCATAATACCTTGGGTTTCGTCGGGATGGACGGAAAATCGTTCTTCCGAGACGAATTTCTCGATCTGAATTCTGTTTCTTTTTCTACACATTGGTTTTGATCTTCTCTTCCAAAATACGGCGGTAACGACGGTGTTCTTAGCAATTTTCGCCGCCTGTTTTCCCCCTTTTCTGTACAGCTGCTTTCATTGGCTTGAGCTCCTCCTTCGTCTTCCATGGAAGGTGCTTGAGCTGGTGTTACCATCAATTCTCCCTCTCCTAAACATCTTTCTTTTTCTGTAACTTCTTCATCTCCCCATTGACTAGGCGGAGAAGACGGTGGATTCAACGTTGATGAAGAACTTTCACTACCTGCACTCTTCTCGGACATTTCTCTGCTCAAATTTGGTTGGAAAATCTCAGAATTAGACCTCAAAATGCTTGATTTTCTGCTGAAAAGGTTATCAAAAAACCAAAAGTCCTCCAAAAGATTGGCAGTTTCATCTGTTCTATCCACCCTGGAACACACTTCAAACCTGTCACTCTCCTCCATTAATGCAAATGATTAATCCAAGCTCCTCACCATATCCAAATTTCCATTAGAAGCTTTATCATGATCCAACGTAATAGAGATCATTCGGGTGTGTGAAGTGGATAATTTTCTTCTTCGATCATAGTAAATTTAGCAGCAAATCAAATGAATCTTGGATCGAGAGTGAACTGAGTCGACCTTTACTTCGAGATAGGTGATAGTATGTAAATATATAAGACATGAAGATGCATGAATTTGTCGAAAATGGTGATGGGAGGAATTGAATATGATTATGGAGGCTGGAATTCAGTTGTAGATGCACATGTCAAGGTTGGTGACAGCACAATCCCCATGTGAGGTCTCTTATTATTGAAGCTTTATAATCTATATTTCTTTGCAGTTTAAATTATTTCGTTATTTGGTTTTCTTGCTAGGCGTGTAACTGGCTAGTTTCGATATGCAACTGGCTCGATTCCAAAATTTTAGAATTGTTCGATTTGGTACCTGAATTTCAGAAGCTGAGATTGAACCAAGTCGGTTTTGGTAATGACTAAAATTGAACCGATTTTTAGGGTTTGTTTGGTTAGGTCGAGGTTCAGTAGGATTTTGGGTCCTTTTTTCTGGGCTCGGTTGGTTCGATTTTTAGTTAGTATGAGCCAATTTCGATCGAATTGGTTCGCTTTATGACTTGGGTTTTCGTAATTTTTTTCAAAATGGAAAAAAAGCTGCATAAATATTTAATATATGTTCGGTTCTTTTCCGCACAGTTTTTCAAAAGTAGAATCAAGAAAATCAATTGTAATTAGTTATTCCTAAGACGATTTGGATTGATCAGTTCCAACATAACCACTATTGCTCCTAAATTTTGATCTTGGGCAAAATCAGAAATCAATGTTTCTTGATCTCTACTAATGTACACTGAAAATCCAATAAAAAGGACAAAAAATTCATTAGAAAAAAAAACCAAATTTTATCCGGTCGGGTTCTTTTTTTTTGGGTCTAGCTTAACTCTCTCTTTGGTGCTTTGAATTTTGATCTGGTATGTTTTCGTAAATCGATAAAAAAAAAAAAGGGGTATCATTTTAACAAAATGTGAGAGCTTATGCATAATTGTCAAAATAATTAATTTCAATGTCGGATGCAGAACAAGCAGTTCTAATGTACTAGAAAATAACCGAGAAAACTATTCTCTAAAGCAGTGTTTAGAAACAGTTATTAAAATCTGATTTTCTGTATTCAACCACAGCTACACAGGGGTAGGTCAGAGTGCAACAATCGAATTACTCAATTAGGTGGGCATTGATTTACTTTCTCATACTTATTGAACATAACCTACTCTCCTTTATCAAGTGATAGGTGTATGAGACAAAAACAAGATATTTAAGATCTTTCGAAAACACTTTTAGAACATTTTCGAGATGAGATATTGTTTGTTTTGTACTTAAATCTACATGGATTTGTTGCTCGGTGTTATCTTTTTAGTATAGAAAGACATCTCTATTAATTTTGAAACGCCTCTAGTATTTGGCTCTATATGATGCGTTGGGTGATGGTCGGGATCAAAGTAAACGAGTTTGTAGGAATTCTTTTCGTTTCCTTCTTTAAGAGTACGTGATTTTCTTTTGTCAGTACTGATCATTTTCCGTTTGTATGATTGACATTAAGCGAGTTATATTTACATTCATTCACAATACTTCTTTGGATCTAATTTTATTGCATTATCTTTATTTTATTTTCCGTTTGTATGATTGACATTAAGTGAGTTATATTTACATTCATTCACAATACTTCTTTGGATATAATTTTATTGCATTATCTTTATTTTTTGTTATTATTACGTGAAACTCGGCTCGTCTACCGCACTCATCTACGGTATGCTATAACATTAGTTTGGTTATAAGAATTATGTTATGAGTCTTAGAATGAGTTATTAGGTCTTTTTCTAGTATTTTATTTTTGTCTAGAGTGGCCTTCGTAGGCACCTACACATTAACTATAATGGCAGCCAAATGTTAAGCAATACCAACCCACTTTTTGTCGCACATTATTTTGACGGCATCCCCCAACCACCTGAAGGAACGATGACATGATTTGTAGTCGAGAGACCACAACTGAACGCACAAGAAACAAAGGAAACACCACCTACGAACAATACTCCATTGTCGAAACCTGCAACTCAAAAATGGGGGAAAGGTCTAAGAAATTCCACATGGTCATGTTCCCATGGTTTGCAACAGGCCATATGGTCCCTTTTCGCCATCTCTCTAACGAACTAGCTTCAAGAGGCCATTAAATCTCCTTTTTACTTCCTAAAAAACTCAAATCCAATTGGAAAATAAAAATCTTCACCCCCAGTCTCATCTTCTTCATAACCCTAATTGTTCCTCACGTTGCAAGTCTGAATCCAGGTACTGAAATTGCCTCAGAACTGCCTATTTCTCACACCCATTGCCTCGCAATGGCTATGGACATTACTCGAGGTCAAGTTGAAGAAACACTGCGTTAACTCAAACCAGATTTTGTCTTTTTTGATTTTGCCCACCAGGTGCTCGAACTTTGCAGAAAGTTTGGTATCAGTTGATTAATTTTTCTGTCAGTGCGGCTTTGATCGCCATAGCTCTGGTTCATGCAAGGAATACGAGAAAAGAGAAGGAAATTACTGAAGAAGAGCTGTGGGTTCCGCCTGAGGGATCCCCATCAACCTCCATTGTTCTCCAAAGATACGAACTTCAATCTCTTCCCTTCATTTCCTCCCCTTTTGGAGACGGAATAAGTTTCTACGAGAGAACAACAAAAGCCATGAGAGAATCAGATGCAATTTCGTTGAGAACTTGCGAAGAAATCTAAGGAGATTTTGTGAAAATACATAAAAAAACAGTACGAATACTAGACTTCAAACTAACGAACTTAAGGTGGCTATAGAATGGGGGTGTTCAAAAACCGAACCGGAACCGGTGACATCGGTCCGGTTCTGGTCGGTTTTGATAAAGAAAAAATCGAAATGCAGTTCTAAATTGCAAGAACCAAATTTATTGGTTCGGGTTGGATTAACAGGAACCGACAGTAACCGAACCGACCAATCAATTCAGCTCTGACAATTTAGAACTGTGTTGAAGACCTAAATCTTTAGTAATTTCTTCTGTTTTTGAAGACTCCAAACTCCAGAGCCCGACAGGTGACAGGCGACGACACACGATAGGCAACGACTCTCGGCTACGGGCTATCGACTCCCGGCTATCAACGGCGACAATAGCACCGGCCCGTTCTATTCTTTGCTCTCTTATGTTTTTGACCAAGAGCAAAACCTGGATTTTGCTCTCTTTTGTTTTTTACCGAGAGCAAAATCTGTTTGATTTTGTTCTCTTATGTTTTTGATGATTTTGTTCTCTCTCTTTTCGACCGAGAGCAAAATCAAACAGATTCTGTTATTTGATTTTATCTTTAATTTATGTATTTTGAACTGTTAACCGTGAAATTAATGTTTCCGTTTTGGGAGAGCAATTTTTTATTGTATTGCTTTTCTTTGCCTGGGAGCATTCTGTCTTATTGTGTTTCTTGTTGTTAATTTGTGTTTTATTTGTTTGTTCTGTGCTGTTTTATTATGATCGTGAACAACATGTGTACTACACATTGTGTAGTTTTTGCAGAAAGCTAATATAATTGGTAATCATCAGGAAAGTAATTCTGTTTTTGTCTTTTTGAGTGATTTTGTCTTTAATTTTGATTAATTAATTTTTTTCTATGATGGAAAACATTAATGATAGTGTAGATCCTACACTTAGTCAAACGAAAAGAAAAAAAATCAAAAGTTTGGAATCATTTTACGAAAATTGAAAGTTCTGATAATAGCAATCGTAAAGCAAAATGTAATCATTATTCACAGTTATATGTATGTCATGTATCGAAAAATGAGACATTAAACTTGAAAAACTCATCTTTAATTGCAACAAATTGTTGGCAAGTGTCGATATGAAGCAAAAGACTTTAAGCTATCAGAATGTGGGAGGGAGAATGAATGTAACTTGTTTTAGTCTTGCAACTTGTCTAGAACTGCTTGCAAAAATGATCATTGTAAATGAATTGCCTTTGGAATTTGTTGAAGGATAGGATTTTAGAACATATTCGCAATATGTTCAATATAAGTTTTTCATACCTTCTATAACTACCATTGCACGAGATATTTTGAGCATTTGTGAGAAAGAAAAACTGAAATTAAAAGATTATTTTAGAAAGACATTTTAGTGAGTATGTTTGACTAAAAATACATGGACTTCTGTTCAAAATTTAAATTATATGGTATTAACTACCCATTTCGTTGATAGTGACTGGATCTTGTGAAAGAGAATTATCAAATTTTGTTTGATTGCGAATCATAAAGGCGAAACGATTAGTAGAGATGTAAAAATATATTTGTTTGACTGGGGAATTGAAAATGTTTTGACGATTACAGTTGACAATGTTTTTTCGAATGATATTGCAATTTTGTATTTGATCAAAACTATTAAAAATTGATATGAGTTAGTTTTGAATGGAGAACACATGCATGTGCAATGTTTTACATATATTTTGAATTTGATTGTGTGATGGTTTAAAAGATCATCAAGAGTCTATTGCAAGAGTTCGTAGAGTTGTCAAATATGTTCGATCTTGCCCTGCAAGTCTATAACAATTTAGAAATTGTGTTGAAAATATAAAGATCATTTGCAAGAGTAATGTTTGCCTTGATGTAACTACTAGATGGAATTCTACACATTTGATGTTAGAAAGCGTCGAAAAATACGAAAAAGCTTTTGCAAAGTTAATTGAAATCGATAGTTATTATTTTTTTGATTTGGGTAGCGAAAGCGAAAGACCACCCACAATAGAATACTTGGCTAATATTAGAGAGATTATTAAGTTTTTGAAGATCTTTTACAATACAATTGTTGCCGTTTCAGCCTCCGCACATGTCAGCTCAAATATTTATATTAGTAAAGTGTGTAATTTGAAAATGGTTATCTATGAGAACTTAGAGTGTGATAATGCATTGTTGAGGAGAATGACTATTGACATGCAAAGAAATTTTGACAAATATTGCGGGAGTTGTGATAAGTTCAATATGTTGATGTATGTGGCAACTGTAATAGATCGTAAATGTAAAATGGAGTTTTTGAAATATCGTCTCACCATGTTATTTGATAGTGATAAAACAAATGATTTAGTAAAATAAGTAGAAATTGTGATAGAAAGATTATATCTCCATTATAAATCTGATTTGAGTTTTGAAATTTCAGAAGACAATTTTAGTATAATGGTTGGAACGACTTCTACTGTGATGAGATAAAGTAGTAGTTTGGCCCACAATAAGGTATATGAGATATTTTGTAATCGTCATAATGAACATGATGATTCAAATAATAAGACTGAAGTTTATTAATATTAATCTGAAGAACTAGAAAGGTTTTCAGATAAAAGTAATATTCTGGCATTAATAATCCCTATTTCAACAGTTGCTTCGGAGTTAGCTTTTAGTAGCGGAGGACGTGTACTTGATTCATTTCGTAATTCTTTGTGCTAAAAGACTGTCGAGACGTTTATTTGCACTCAAAGTTAGATTCGGATGGCAAAACATCAATCTATCAACATTAATTATTCAGTGTGTGATATTGACAAGGTTGAACAAGGAGTATACTGTTTTACATCATTATTTTATTTTCATTTCATATTTCTAATTCATTTTACCTAATTGGTTTATCAACTATATTTTGTAGATTTCACATCAACTAATAGAGATGAAAATATTCTTCTAATATTGGTGGAATAGTTGAAGACTTGAAATGAATATTATTCTGCATTTTTTTTAGCACTTTTTGGTTTTTCTCTTTTTGATAACGGATAATATTACTTATTTGATGCTTTTATTTATTTTTATATTTTGCTATATTCACACGTTTTGTTATGATATTAGGAAATATTGATTTATTTTTTGAGTATATTTATTTTTGGAGTATATAATATATTTGATATTATTAAATTTTTTTTTAATATTGTCAAGAACCGAAACTGAATCGAAACTTTCGGTTTGGTTCTAGTCGATTTCTCGATCGGTTTCGGTCTCCAACCTCAAAACCAAGATCTGGTCAGTTCGATTTGGTTTCTCTTCAAAACTGAACCGAACAAATATTTGCCCACTCCTACTATAGAAGTTGAAAGAGATGAAAATGGTCGATTTTCAAAAGATGGTATAACAGCCGCCATTAAAGCTGTTATGAGTGAAAGAGTTGAAGTTTGTGAAATGCTGAAGAGAAACCATGGAAATTAGAGTTTGTGGAGGCAAAAAGGTTTTATGAGTGGTTATATTTGTCTCCTACTTATGTTTCAAGTCAATTTAGAATGTGCCTTCTTTTTTTTTTTTTGGTTAATTAACAAATTTCAAAAATAATTATATGCATTTTTTAATTTTTAGATTGCCAATTATGTTTTGAATGTCAACCTATGTATGGTCCTATATTTAAATGTTTCTTGACGCTACTTTTTATCTCTTCTTCCTTGGAATGCCAAGGTTTCATGTTAGCCGAACAAATAATTAGCGTAAAATATATTTCTATTTCGTGTAATTTAAGAGTCGTTTTTTAATGCATGTAGCGTTGTCATTTTATTTTATTTTTCAATAAATATATTTAATTTTTGTCTCGTCAAGTAGTATAATAAAAACTCATATCAAGTTATTTCAAACTCTATCAATAACACGATAGAGTTTGAAATTATTGGAGGATTTGAAAATCATGATAAAACTTTTTGTTAAATAGAAAACACAGTACACAAGTCAGTTTTAACGAATAAATTGACGACAAAACATAAATTGTTAATAGTTAAAGGTGTAAGTTTAATTTGTCTAAAAAAAAATTTTAAACTCTAATATGTAAGTGAATCTAAATATTAAATATTAAATTATAATTTAAACTATTTCTAAATAAAATGATATTGCATAAAATTTGGGTACTGATTGCTTGGAAAATCATTCCAGCACTGATAATAATTAGAAATATCTTCAAATTTGAGTCTCCTATACAACTAAAGTTGTCAAAACGAGATTCTCCCCCTTGGCGATTGTGCTTGGCTTGTTACAATACCTAGTCGAGTTCCCCTCAACATGAAAAGCATTCAAATTGAAAGTCATAGTAATCTTAACACAATATAAATCAAGATTTCAATTACTAAAGTTTAAGACCAAGCTCTGATACCAATTGAGTAATCAATTTAATCTAGGGGGAGAAAATTAGGTAATAAAATTTTTTGCGATTGAATAACAATATTAGTTTACATGTATCAAATACATTCTACATTTTAGTTTTTTTGAAGATTCTAAGCGTAACAATGATCACAGACAAAAAACTAAGAGATAAGAGTGAGAGAGTGTAAACACTTTTTTTACGAGATTCAATCAATCTTGTCTATATCTACGCTTCAAGACTATTCTTAGAAATTCTTTCCCAACTCTAATATTTGGTTCGATAGATTGAACTTCTGAGTGTCAATCTAATGTTTTTATAATGACTCCTTCATAGGTTCTTAGAATTTTCATTAAGATACAAAAGTTGATACAAGATGAAAAATACAATTCCCAAATCTCTCACGAGTAAGAATCTCAAATTGTAAGTGGAGAGATGAGATTTCTAAGTAGGAGAAAGTAAACTTCTCTTGAAAATTTGGCAGCACCTCATCTAGTATTCGCGAGTTGGAGAGAATTTGCAAGTGTACTTCTATTTATAGGCTTCTTCAAAAATCTCGACTCATGGAATTCTACATGTACGACACGAGACTCTGCAATATATCCGTTAGGTATTACAAAAGGGAGTGTGGACTTCTGCTTTTTCGAAAAAATCATCCACCAATGTCTTCTGCTTTGTAACTCAAGACTCTACTTTTGCATAAAAATTAGATTTTAATTTCTACACGGACCTCCGCTCGAAGCAATTATTTGGTATGGGACTCTGCACATGTTAATTTTTTTCTTCAGCCTTCAGGGTGTTGGACTCCACATTCGAAATCGAAGTTATGACACTTAAACATGAACTCCACAAAGGTATTTACTCACCACCAGAAGTCCGCATAAGTAGATTTTCTTCATTTTGACATTGACGCGGACTACTGCTTTGCAACTCGAACTTCTCAAAGGCAAAATATATGGGCTCTGTCATGTTCATCACTCTGGACAGGAACTCTGCAATCTTCTAATGTCAATTTTCATTGAAGTGGACTTCCGCTTTGAAACCTGAAGTTCTACAAAAATTGTCGTGCATGGAAATTTTTCTAAGTTTGAAACAGAACTTATTACATATATTAGATATTTCAAATACTCTTTTACAAGAGTATTTTGTATTAAAATAATTACATACAGTAACGAATTATTTATACACAAAATCATTAACTTAGAATTAATGAACATACATTGTCCATCAACAAAGCTACAAATATAACAATCTCTTCATTTTTTATAATGATAGATAAGAGTTAAGAATATATAAGAAACATGAGATTATGACAAAAAGAATTTTAAAGGAAGGTTATGATAGAGATTATGGTCGGACATCGGATAAAGGTGATACATACATAGGGTCCTTGGGTCACATGATTATGATATACTCGTTGCCAGCCTTCTTACCTGGTTGCTTGATGTGATATACTTGTCATTAGCAGCTTTCTCCACCTCCTTCAATTGCTGCTCAATGCGGTCTGGATGAGAGGCTGTGGATGCGTGAGAAACACAGAGGTCATCCAATCACTAAGAAACGTCATAATGAAGACCGTCAATCCTTTAGGATATTATGGAGCATAAATCCTTCATTTTGACCAAGTGCGTAGGATTTAAGAGATATTGGATGATTTACCGCAACCATTCATAACACTTTCCACAAATATTGCACAATCCACTCAAACAAGGATTATCAAACATCTCCATAATTTCCAAAGATCTAAACAGTGAAAATTTATCATTCTTTACAAAATAATTGAGTGCTGATCAATCTCGTTTTCATACTTATTCTTATTTGATTTTGCATGAAAATATGAAGAAAAATACTCCACATTTTGGAAGGTGAGCTTTGACCAGATTACCTTGAAGTGTGATTGATAAGCGCAAGCTTATGAAAATCACCTACAAATAAAGAGGCAAGCACGATGGTCGGCAATCCCAGTTCTAGCCGAGGATATGCCCCAAACAATATATATTTCTCCTCAAATTGATGCTCAAACTTCCAAACAAAAAATCTTAGTACAAATTTACTTGGACGTAATAACCGTAACCTTAAAGTTTCAAGATACAATATGGAACAGAGAACGAAGTGTGTTGGAAACAACAAACTGGTTCGAGGGTTGATAATGGGGCAACCTTTGACATTGGCTCTCCGACAATGAAAAATGCTCTAACTTGCGTAGATACTGAGTTTCCACCCTTTTACTCGTTGACCAACCCTCTAAGAAGAAAGAGAAAAAAGTGTTAATGAGAGTCTCCAAGTAACTCACAAACTTGGACACAATATCAACAAGGCCAATTAGATATGACACACCGATGAGCGTTTGCCCACGAAGCTCAACTGATGAAGAGCTTTTTTGGAAGATGAAATTTCACCAATTTTAATTCAAATTCAACTGAAGGTACAATCTGAAAAGAGTGCTCTTATATGCCCTAAACAGCTAGGATTTCGCTGACCATGAAGAGGATGAAGGAACCGAGCTCTCATTCGGCCACCTCATCACCGAGCATGTCTTTTCTCTCCCGTGTTCCCATTGTACATTCACCATCCAGATTGTAGCTCCTCTTTGTTAATTAGCTCCCTCCCTTGGTGATAAAAATAAAATAACATGCCAGCATGCATGCAATTACGTGACTAGGTCCAAATAAAAAAAAAACAAACAAAAATTAAAGTCTATTTAGTACGGAAGTTTAAAACGAGTCTTTTAAGTACAAAAATTGTCTTAAGGGAGACGAATCTCCTCGTCACTACAAGGCTCGGCAGAGGCTTGTTTTCATGTGAGTAAATATAAAGGTTTTTCCAAGTCTTACATGGATAGTTCCCATGTAAAGCTCTCTAGAGGAATTGTACTTGCAAAATCAACAAACAAGTTAGAGAATAGGAGCGTGTCATTGACCTCCTAGGCATATCATCCTCTTCGAGTTGTTGATGATTTGTCCTCAAATCTAAGGGGTTGCTACGCCCCTCCTCTTCCTTCTTTCCTATATATGGAGACAAATCATGTACGTTAAAAATGGCTAATACTCCATAATCCTCGGGTAGTTATAGTTTGTATGAGTTGTTGTTAATTTGCTCGATAAACTTGAATGGTCCATCGACTTAGGTAGTAATTTGGACCTTCTCTGTTTTGGAAATTGCTCCTTTCTGATGTGTAGCTAGACTAAGTCGCCTTCCTTAAAAATAATTTCTTTCATTCCTTTGTTGGTTTGTTTGGCATATGTGTCATTTTTCCTTTAGAGATTCTTGCATATTGTCTCATGCTCACGTTTAACTTGTTTGGCCTTTTGAGCTCCCAGCGGTGGTTGGCAAGGTCCTGCAAGGGCAAAGGAACAAGATCCAATGGGGTAGCCGGGTTGACCCATACACGACTTCAAACGGAGTCAGCTTGGTAGAGGAGTGTACGCTACAGTTGTAAGAAAACTCTATGTAGGGCAGCTGAGTATCCCAATTTGTGAGCTTTTCGCCTACAACAGTTCTCAGGAGAGTGCCTAGGGTTTGATTCACTACCTCAGTTTGTCTGTCTGCTTGATGTTGGAATGAGGTACTGAAAAGCAGTTTGGTTTCCTATCTCTTTCATAAAGTCCACAAGAATGAGATTAAGATCTTAGTCTTCATATCTGACACTATTGATTTACGAATGCCATGCAATCAAACGATTTTCTTGAAGAATAGTTCAGCAATCAAAGTTGAATCATTAGTTTTGGTACAAGTCACAAAGTGAGTCATCTTATAAAACTTGTCAACGACGACCATAATGGATTCCTTAGCTCGTACAGTACGAGGAAGGCCTAAAATGAAGTCCATACTAACTTTAACCCAAAGATGACTCAGAATGGGCAGTGGCGAGTAAACTCCTTGGGATAGTACCTTGGTCTTAGTACTCTTGCAAATGATGCACTTCTCTATCAAATGGTACACATCCCTCTTTAAGTGATGCCAATAGAAATGCTCTTTAAGAATGTTCAAAGTTCTCTTCTCCCCAAAGTGGCTCGACAAACCTCCATTATGAGATTCTTTGACGAGGGACTCTTGAATACTTCCAATGAGGAATAGACAATTTGCTCCTCTTAAGAAGGTAGTTGTGAACGATATAGAATTCTCCCTCGGCTTTGGTTAGACACTTTGTATAACAAGCTTCGAAATTGACATCCTCCACATAGTTGTTCTTAATCCATTCAAACTCAAAAAATCTGGTACTCAGTTTTGTCAACAACACATGCCTCCTAGAAAGAGCATCGGCTACCACATTGACTTCATGTTTCTTATACTTAATAATATAAGGGTAACGTTCCAAAAACTCTACTCATTTAACATGTCTACAGTTTAATTTGCAATGATTCTTGATATGTTTTAAAGTCTGGTGATATGTGTGAATAATAAACTCTTTTGAAATGAAGTAGTGTTATCACACCTCTAGTGCCCAGATTAAGGTGAAGAACTCCTTACCACAAGTGTAGTAATTTAGGGTGGTCCTTTTGAGTTTTCACTGAAATATGCTAGAAGTCTCTCTTGTATTAGTACGACTCCAACTCCCACTCCGGATGCATCTGTCAAGACTCGATCCAGACCACCGGGTCAGGGCCTCGATAGGCTCTAAAGAATTCCTGAAGTGGGAAGAAACTTTCGAACGAAATCAAAGAATTGACATGCAAGGATCGATTTTTAATTTATGGAATTTATTGCTTCAAGCTGGTATCTTAAATTAAGATTTCCGCAAAACTTCTTAATCTTCTTATCATTTAATAGAAGCATTTACAGAAAACAAGATTTATTTCATACATTGAAATATGTTACATATACATGAGAATCAGAGTGTTGGAAGCGATTACAAAAGTAATAGGTCACCACATGTGACCATTCAAAAATGTTTATACATAACAGGAAACCTAAATATCCATTCCAACAAAAAGAAGAATCATCTACCTCGATGGCTCGCCTACGCCTCTTTACACATTTATATTGCCTCTGATTTATCTTCTCGATGAATGTTCTTGTTATTTGAAAAATATAGATTATCCACGTAATGAGCTTTTAACCCAGTAAATAAGTCTAGTAGTTAGAATAACTAATTCAAACTCTATCACACTATCTAGGACCGTTCTCCATCTTTCACCTAATAATGATTCTTTTTTAAATCAATTAAAATCAAGTTCTGTTGAAAACCATGCAATTGCTATAAAATATATGCATGCTCGAATTCAAAGCTTTAAAAAAAACATTCTATGATCATTTGAAGTTATTATTAATGTATAGTTAAATCCAATGCAAATATAAATAAGTTTGCATGATTTGAAAACCGTATTTTCACGAAAATTCCAAAGCATATTTTAACATCCAATTGTTATTGTCAAAAAATATTTCACACCCTCAAACGATTATATATGACCATCACACAACCCTACAAGTTCTCGGACTTTCTCTGTTAGGGTTGTATAACCCCTCTTGCATTACTTGCTCTTAGGTTTAGGACTTTTAACCCAAAGAAGACATTAAGTTAATCTCCTACTCTGTTTCATAATCATAATCATTGCACACGAAAAGGCAATTCCAATCATTGGGTTCCTGTGTTACCAAGATTGCCAACTTTCTCCTTCCTTCTTCCCAAAATGCATGCTTTAAAATATTTATAAAGACAATGTCATGCACATTTAAAACAACACAACTCACCCATGCAATGAATTTGAAATCCACATGTCCAATTAAACGCAAAATATTGTTTTCCAAAACATTCCTTTTTATAACAATGAAATATAATTTACAACTACACTTTTCACAATATCATTTAATCACTTCGACATCTATTCAACAATCAATTTTCTAAACCTAACTAGAACCAAGACAGAAATTAAATTTATCTCCACCTAATAGTGCAATAAAACATAAATTAATCATTCCAAACGATAGATTTACTTACCTTATGTCATTAACACAATTTATAGCAACTTGATCATTATTCCTTGTAATTTGAAAACTTATAACATATGCATTACACCATTAGCATCTAAACAATTTTGATCAAGTATAACATCTGATTTGATCAAATTAGAAATTCAAAGGTTTCTCAAGTAGAACATACATGCACACCTAAACTCAACTTGAGCATCTGAATTATAATGGTTTTGAACATAATATAACCAATTTATCATCCATTAGATTAAAATTGAAATATGACCAACATTTTGCATTGACTTCATAACTCAATTCAATATATCCGAATGCTTAAATTCTAAAGCTCATAGCTCACTCAAGATATTTACTTTAACTTGTCAAAACCTTTTAACCATTGAAAACCATTAGATTAAACTAAAAATACCAAAAACCGAAACTGTCAAGAATACTTTTTACAGTTTCTATCTCAACTTTGAAAAATTATATATTTAAATATACTTATCTAATTTGCTCAAATTTGAAATCCCATAGTTCACCTAAAATGTCTACTTTAACCTACCAAAATCATTTAACAATTGAAAACCATTAGGTTAGACCAACAATATCAAAACCGAGACTGCCCATATATTTCACAGTTTTGAACCTATTTGCCATATATGCTCAAATATCAATAAATTGACAATTCCTTCAATTTATAATCCCAATTATAGCCTTACAACAAGATTGAGCATCATATAAGTTGAAAAATTGAACAACAAACCTAAATTTTTGTGCAATATATTCAATCAACTCTTCATATCATCAACAATACTCAACCAAAATAACAACTCTTTCACTTTTAAACCATAAACTTGATAAATTCATAAAGAAAACTAAATCTTACATTCAAAATCTTGAGAAACTTGAGAGAAGGATGGAAGAAAATTGTGGAAAACTAAAAAGAGAGTGTTTTCGTGGGTTTCTTTTCGGATCCTAATATCAGGATTATCTTTAGTTAAAAGAGGTTTATTAAGATAAAGATAAGAAGAGATGATGTGTCATCATTTAAATGGGGTGACTCAACTCTTGTTATTTCTATATTTATCCTATCTTTCTCTCCAAATATCCAATAAATAATCTTTCCTGTTTTTTTCGTCGGCATAATCCCCTTATATCCCTCCCAAGTTGACTTTTCAACCTGCCACATAAGCAACAATTGTCATATAAATATTCGCACAATTCCTCAATTAACATCTCCTAAATGATAAATCAAACTTAACATACAATGCGCAAATATTAGTTTACATGTTTAATTTTTCGGATGTCACATTCCACCTCATTTAATAAGATTTTTGTCTTCCAAACTCGCTTACTAAATAATTCTAACATTAACTAACGAGATTTTCAACTTTCAAATTGTCAAAATTTTCCTCTTGATATATCATTTATTCAATAGCACTTTTACAACTTATATTTATATATCAATCATATATATAAATATCCACAAATATATCATTTTCTATAAAGTGTTAAAAATTCAAACCATTACACATCACTCTTTATTTCGAATACCTTACTGAAATCCGGCAATGCTAGAACTAGCGAGTAACAAAACTTGTGTTTGATTTGCTCAATACTCTTCTAACAGTTTGGAGGCCACTGAAATTCCTTCTCCTTTTTTGTGCAGTCCATAATAGATGTCATGATGGAACTGAAATTTTTAATGAACCGTCTGTAAAAATATGCTAACTCGTGAAAACTACGCACGTATGATATTTCTTTAGAAACTGGCCAAACCCTTATGACTTCCACCTTTGACTCATCTACTTCCATACTATTTTTATTAACGATGAACCCTAGAAAATACACCATTTCTTGAGCGAAGGAGCACTTCTTGAGGTTGCTAAACAGTCTGGCCTTCTTGAGGGTCTTGAATAGAGTACCCAGGTAATCGAGATGAGAAACTAAATCGGTGATGTACACTAAAATATCGTCAAAATACACGATAATGAATTTGCTCAGAAAGTTCTTGAGGATGTGGTACATTAGTCGCATGAAGGTACTAGGTGCATTCGAAAGGCCAAAAGACATGACCAACCACTCGTAGAGATCGTACTTAGTTTTAAATGTCGTCTTCCATTCTATTCACTGGTATTAACCTGGCTCTGATACCAAGTGATAGGGGCAAGCCTATGAAAATCACCTACAAATGAAGAGGCAAGCACGATGATTGGCAATCCTGGTTCTAGTCGAGGATATGCCCTAAACAATATATATTTCTCTTCAAATTGATGCTCAAACTTCTAAAAAAAATCTTAGTACAAATATACTTGGACATTATAGCCATAACCTTAAGTTTCAAGATACAATATGGAATGGTGACCAAAGTGTGTTGGAAACAACAAACTAGTCCGAGGGTTGATAATGGGGGCAACCTTTGGCGTTGGCTCGCCAATAATAGAAAATGCTCCAGCTCGCGTAGATGCTGAGTTTCCACCCTTTTACTCGTGGGCCAACCCTCTAAGAAGAAATGAGAAAATTTGTTAATGAGAGTCTTCAAGTAACTCACAAACTTGGACACAATATCAATAAGGTCAACAAGATATTACACATCGATGAGCGGTTGTCCGCTAAGCTCAACCAAGGAAGAACTTTTAGGATTTTTTTAAAAGATGAAACTTCACCAATTTTAATTCAAATTCAACTGAATGTACTATCTGAAAAGAGTGTTCTTATATCTCCTAAACAGCTAGGGTTTCGTTGGGCATGAAGAGGATGAAGGCTCTAGAATCGAGCTCTCATTCAGCCACCTTATCGCCGAGCATGTCTTCTCTCTTCTACGTTCCCATTGTACCTTCAGCATCCAGATTGCAGTTCCTTTTTTTGCCTTCAGAATTAATTAGCTCCCTCCTTTGGTGATAGAAATAAGACAACATGCCACATGCATGCAATTATATGACTAGGTTCAGATAAAAAAAAAACAAATGAAAATTAAAGTCTAGTTAGTACGGAAGTTTATAAAGAGTCTCTTGACTACAAAAGTTGTTTTTATAGATTTATTTCTTTTGATGACCTTTTTAATTAAATTTTTTAATTGAATTGTTTTTTAACATTTTTTTTGTCTATTTTTTTTTTATTTAATTACATATATCTTTATTTACATTTTTATTATTCTTTTCTAATTTTTTAAGTTTAATGTATTTTATCATTTTTTTTATCTTATTTTCTTGTAATGCATTTTTTTAATCTCTATTATATTTATATACTATGATGACACATGTTGCTTAGATAATTTTATAATATTTTTGTCATTTAATATATTAATATGTCTAAATAATTTTTAATTTCTCACCATCCAATATTCTTTCTCTATCGCACCTCTCTACATTTGCAATAACTTCCACTATATGTAAGATAAATAAAGTAAGAAGAACAAATGTCACATTTTTCCCTCTATCTTTTAATGTAATTAATTTAATTTCTTTTACTGTATTCTCTCTCTCTCTTAGTAATTATAGTAATTAGTTTAATTAATGTAATTAATTTAATTTCTTTTACTGTATTCCTCTTGTCTTTTGCAATCTACACTAGAGTTGTTGGCTCTTATTATAATAAATATTCACCTAACATATTATTTTTAAGCTTTTATTAAAGCGAATAAAACAAAAGAAAACAAGTAAAATCTTCCACTCAACCTCCAAATTCCAAGATTTACAGGTGGGTCGGTTCTTTGTTCCTGCCACGCAAACAAATGTGTTTAATTCGTTGAATTTAATTTTTTTAGGGTTTTTTTTTTTAAAAAACCTTAAAATTTTGGTTTTTTTAAAAAAAAATCTTAAACTTTACTATTCATCGTAAAAAACCTTAACATTTGATAAATAAATAATTTGAACCTCCGAGGGGGGGTGAGGAGAACGTACTCTCGGTCGAGAACGGCCGGTCCAGTGCTTAATATGCAAATTTTTTTAAAATTTTTCGGGGAGAGGACGTACTCTCCCTCATAGAGTACGTCCTCTAGGAGGGTGAGGACGTCCTCTCCCGTTATAGTACGTATTCTAGGAGAGAGTCCAGTTGTACAAGACATCCTCCACTGGACATGACGTACTCTCTCCCTTAGAATACCTATTTCAGATGGAGTACGGCCTGTCCAGTTGAAAAATCCGTACTCCATCTGAAGTAGGTATTCTAAGGAAGATAGTACGTTCTGTTCAGTGGAGAACTTTTTGTACAACTGAACTCTCTCCTAGAGTACGTACTCTAGGTGGAGAGGACGTACTCTAGGCTGGAGTACGTACTCTAAGCTTGAGTACGTCCTCTCCAACTGGACAGGACGTCCTCTCCCCCTAGAGTACGTACTCTAGGAAGGAGAGTACATCCTCTCCCCAAAAAATTTTAGAAAAATTTGCATATTGAGCACTGGACCGGCAGTCCTCGACCGAGAGTACGTCCTCCCCACCCTCCCTCAAAGGTTCAAATTATTTATTTATCAAACGTTATGGTTTTTTACAATGAATAGTAAAGTTTAAAGTTTTTTTTAAAAAAAATCAAAATTTTAAGGTTTTTAAAAAAAAAATTCCTTTCTTTTATTATTTTATATTTTCACTCTATTTTTGTATTTATTTAAGTTTTATCAATTGAACTTTGCTCTTCCACAATGAAGACGACCTTTTTTACAAAACTTTGTGAGAAATAAAATAAAAGAAATTGAAGATATGGGAATGTGGTAAACAAGAATATAAAGAGTAAATGTCACATCCCATTAATGTCATGCTCAAAGCAACTAAACCCTAATCTCATTATGCAACAGATGACACTACTTGCTAACTTCTATACACTCTTTTTATTCCTCTCATATATTTATATTTTATGTGATTCTTTTTTTTTAGAATGAAGTAAAATATTTTAGTATTACTCCAATTTTAAAATTTAAATTACAATTAGTCACATAAAATAGATAACATGTTCCTGCGTTAAACACGTTATTCACATATTTTCTAATGAAATATTCTATCAATTTTAACTAAATAAATTTTTTTATTTCAAAAATTTATGTTGACAAATAATAAAAGCAATTTGAATTTGAAATTTTCTTCGTTACAATTAACTTTATTTTATTTCAAATAAACTATCATTTACAAAAAAAATATATAACAAGTTTAATGTTAAATAAAACTTATTTTCATATATATCTATTTTTTATTATAATCCAAATACAATTTCTTTTGTTTTTAGTAATTCAAAATTATTTTGTATTATAGTCTCTAAAACTTAATATTGAATATAATATTTTCTTTTGGCATTAATGTTTTTATTTGATAAAAATTTTTCTTAATTAAAAAAATACAATATTAAGTAGTATATATATTTATATCCTATAATTGGTCGTTATCCTTGTTTAATTGGGAATAGTGGTGTTTAATGGGCGAGCTTGGTCCAGTTTTATGAGGACCCAAACCCCTGCCCCGCCCCCTTCATTTTTTTTTCACCAATTATTACTCAATCTTTTAAGTTTATTTCTCAATCAATGTTATCTATCAATTTTTCTCTTCTTGCAATTCATTATTTTCTTCATTCAACACGTATATTTTATTTTATTTTTTACATAATTTTTAACTGTATTTATATTAACTAAATTTTTTTGCATTAATTTTTTTTTAGACGTGAAGTTGATCAATTCACATCACCTATAAATTTTTTTTAGACATTAATTTTGTGGTATTAATTTATTATTAAAATTTTAATTTTATATATTATGAATCGACGTAATTATAATATTGATAATAATGACATAGAAAAAATTAGAGAATTAAATCTTATATTTTCTGTAGGACTATCATCTACACAAGCATCTATTTCATTTAAAAAAAGAAAACATAAAAGTTTAGACGTATGAAAATATTTTGATTTAAAAGATGTTAAAATTGCGAGCAAAATAGAAACTAGAGCTTAATGTAAATATGGTAATAAAAATTATGATTATATTTTTGATAGCTCTATTAGCACAATTAATAAATATTTTCAAAAATATCACTTAAATAAAGAAACACGATATTCAACACAATATCAATTAAATGTTAGTGGTAGTGGCATTTTCACATATTCACAAAATAAAATGAGAGAATGAATAACACAACTTGTAGCACAATCCGAGTTGATTTTATCATTCACTGATAGTAAAGTTTTTCAAAAATTTATGAAAGAATATGTTACTCCTAGTTTTAAATGTGTCCCTAAAAGTAATATGAGAAATGATATTTTTAAAAAGTTTATAGATATAAAAAATGAATTAATTATATTTTTTTCAAATGCTTCTTCAATGTCTATTTGCATTACTTCTGATATATGGAGTGCATGTAATATTGTTGGCTATACAGTTGTAACATCTCATTTTATTTATGAATCTTGTCAATTAAATAAAAAAATTTTAAGATTTCATACTTATAAATATCTTCATTCTTGCAACATATCTACAGATTTATTATGACAATATTGTAAAAATATTCTATTAAAAATAAAATTTTAGTATAATTTTTTATAATACTAGTGCTAATGATGTTGTTATTTCTCAATTTAATGATTATTTATAATTAAATGTTACTCGTGGTTCTCTTTTTTACAAGAGATGTGTGTATTATAATTTAAATTTAGTTGTTAAAGACGGTATGTTATATATTTCACCTCATATTAAATTAATTAAATATGTAACTTCTTATATTATTGGATCTAATTCAAGACAACAAAAGTATAAAGATTTTTATAGAACTGTTCAAATTAAATTAAAAAAATTAAAAACCAACGTAAATAATAAGTGAAATTTAACTTATTTGATGTTGAAAAATATTAGACCATATTGACAAGTTATTTGTACTTTTATTAATGATAAGACGCAAAATATTAACCATGATAAATCTAGTTGTGATTTTACTAATATATCTATTGATTTTTTAAAAAACAAATTTATGATGCTACAAATCAATTTTCTAGAATTTATTATTTGACTTTTAATATTATTCTCTTATTTTTTGTAGATTTAACATGTAATTTTGTAAAATATTGACTAGTAAATGAATTTAGTAATATTTTTAATAAAATAAAATTAAAAATTAAAAAATATTGGAATAACATTTCTCTTATTTTTTGTTATGCATGCATCATAGATTGATTTAAATTGAAAGAAGTATGTTTTATGCTCAATAAGATTTCTACAAATTTATATATTGCACTTTTAATTATTAGTGATAACATAACAAATAGATTTGCTAATTTATATGCTTCTTATAAAACAAAATATTCTAACGTTAATCATTATTATTCATGAGCTCTACATACTGAGAGTTATCCTAGTAGTAGTAGTTGTGGTGATGGAGGTAATTTTAATCAACAATATAGTATTGATGATATATGAAGTAAATTACAATCTGAAAATTATTCTACTTCTTTTAAAAATGAACTCAATATTTACATTGAAGCACGTTATCAATTTTCTCGTGATGAGAATTTTGATATTTTAGATTAGTGTAAAAGACATTCTACCACATATTCTTTTTTTTTTTTTTTTTATTATGACACGTGTTCTACTAACACCTCTTGTTTTTACAGTAGCATCGAAATCTGCATTTAGAGTAGGTGGACATGTTTATGATGACCGAAAAAAAAGACTTACATCAGATATTGTGAAAGCACTCATTTGTACAAAGATTGAATCAATACCAAAACGAAAGATCAACAACGAGATGATGAAATTCTTGAAGAGTTTACGAATTTAAATTAAAAAGACTAAATATTCTTTTTATTAAATTTCTTTTGCAATTTAAAGTAATTTTTTTCAAATTTTAATTTTTTTCAGAAATCAATTTAATTATATTTATGTAATATTTTTTGTTTGATAGTATCAAATAATTTTTTATTAGTACATTTAATTTTATATAATTTAACATAAATAATCTTTAAATTAAATGAGTAAATATCGTTGGCATATAATTTTCAATACTTATTATAATTTTAAATAAAAATTTTTAAAAAATTTATATTATATTAATATAAGTTAAAAATATTTATATACACTCAGCTTGTTGATCCAGCTCGACTCGAATTGTTTAACTCGTGACTTGCGAGCAAGATCGAGTTAAAATTTTTTCAAGTTAACTCATTAGGCTCGATTCGTTAAGCTCAGTAAACCAGACCACTTCTAGCTCAATTCAACTCCACCGACTCATTTATCATCTCTAATTGAAGAGACTCAACTCGACTAGCCAAGTGTTTTTAGCTCCATTCTATTCGACCGACCGATTTGCAATCTCGTACTCTTTGCTACTCAATAAATATTGACCAATTACAAATAATTAAGAAGAAATAAAATTTATATGTCAACTTCAGTGCTAACATGCCAATGTTTTGGACAAGTAATCCATGTTGAGTTGCCCTAAAGAACATCAACAATGTGTTTGCCAAAAATTAGATTGCTAAATCCTCTATGACCTATCCATCATTTAGTAGCTGTAATCATAATATTTAAGGTGAAATGCTACTCTCCTCTACTTAACATGTAGGAACACTATTTTTCTAAACAAATAAATTGCACATTCAACCTAAATGATAATTTTAGTTCAGGTCCAATTTTTTTTTAAAAAAAAAGATAATAATAATTCAAGGTGCGACAGTCCATTCCCCTGGACAATTTCCCTTAAACATATGGCATGTTACCTTAATATTTATTATCCTAAATGTTACACAATGAATATAATTTTCAAGTAAAAACATCAATATCCCACGACACAAAGATTAGCAATGAGAAACCTTAAAAATTTTCCCATCAAAGCGCAAGACCTATAAATTTCCTGTTAAACATTTCTTTCTTGTGTAGTCTCACATATAATTCCAAGGTGTACAACTAGCTGCTCCTTTCACAGCGAGCTAAAAACCCAGCGAGGGAGAGAAGTTAGGGGCAATTCAATATTTACTGACGAAGAACAAAAAATAAACAAAAATTTTTCATTTTTTTCCTCGTAATATAGAGAAGAAAAGATACTCACTTTCTGCAGCAAAGGCACCAAAATGCAGCAGCTATGATGAAATTATATGCGTCAAATGATGCATTTTACCCAAACGGCTTCTTGGTTTTCAGTATCAATTCTATAAGAGAAGACAGGCACAACTTCTGCACTTTACAGAGAAAAGAGACATCCTTCTCAGAATCTAAGCTTACTAATACACCATCTCTGAAGATAAATTTAAAATCAGATCCAAATTGAGAGGTTGGCCAGGATTTTGCTTCAGTGCTTGCACTTTGTTTAGAGTGCCCACTACATTCTGCATGCTCACCAATGATATTTTTGGGAATGGTGCAACGGCAAGGTTGCAAATGTGAATCCTTAAATAAGGTGTCATAAGCTTTGATTCTTGAATTCTGACTCTCTTCATCAAACCAAGTGTTATCTTTGCCGGAAAGTGCTCTTTTTACACCAGAAAGAAGTTCCACTGATACGGTCGAAACAACATCATGAAAATCCTCAATCGTCCAGCTGTCCTCCTTCAAGAATTCCCGGGCAAGAATTTTTGTAGTCAAGCTGTGAATGACTTTTACACAATCAGTGCAACAATGATACGAACACAAAATCTCAGTCCGCGCAGACAGACCAGGGTCTGTGGAATGATCATTAATGTCAAGCTTAGCATCAAATTCACCAATTTCAGTAACCTTTGTAGAGCACGAAAACTTACCACCCACAAATTCGTCAAAACTAGTAGGATGAGAGTTCGAACTATTAGAAAGTCGCACCAACTCAGAATCTGCATCAATTACTGCACTATTTCTATTGGTTTCCTGTTCATTTGAGCCAGATAATCTCCCATTTTGCTTAATTTGAATATGATCAACAAATTGATCTTCTGCACCATGATGGAGACTTGATCGATCATTAGAGGAATCATTCAAGATTGAATTTTCCAACTGATCATCTTCGGAAATTGCAATCATACCATTGGAATAAGTACTAGATTCTCCAGCTACTTTTGTCATCTCAATACATACGCCATTTTCTAAAGTTTCTGCTGCGTGAGAACCTTTTCTAGAAGGGTCGCATTCCTCACTCTGAAGCTGATTATCACTGGAGACTTGAATATTCTCTGGATAATTCACCCCAATTAACTTCTGGCTCATTGCTATTCTAGGAGTCTGAGCGTCCTGCTCCAAACTGAAACAAGAGGCTTTCATTAGATGACAAGCATTAAAATCAACAAACTCATTATTTTTACATTAAGAACTACAGTACCTCTGGAGCGTGTAAGCCCAGCCATTAACCATATCTTCAACATAAGCCACTTGGGATAAAAGACGAACAAACTGATACCTATCTTTCCCTGCTTGAATTTTCTCATTAATTTGTTCCATTAGGTGATCAAAAACCTTCCGCACCTCTAAAGAGACTTCTCTTAGTGATGTGTAAGCACCTCTGTAAGCAGATAACCCAACTGCAATTAAACCTCTTACTAAACTTGATTTTCCTTTGACTTTAACAAAAGTGTCACTATCAATTCCCACCTTTTCCAATGAGCTAGCAGGACGAACAATACACGAGTTAAATGGCCATCCTTTCCAAGGTCCCCTTATGTCTGCAGAGGGGCCTTCCTTCAATTTTGATGTCACCCAACAAAGTTCAGCAAAATGAGGATATCTCAAAATTTGATAGCCAAATGAAGATATTGCTACTAGCACACTCGATTTCCCCCTAATAGTTCTGGTACAGGCAAGTGGAGAATCTTTGATAGAAGATTCACCAGGATTGTTTGTTAGACCCCGGTTATCAATACTGATTTCACTTTTGGTACTGTCTACATTATGCGCTCGGCCTTCAACAGAGTTGAGAGTTTCATACTCCTGGACTTTTGTATTGATGTGAGTTTTTTGGTGAGTCCATTGAACGAGTAAGTGCACCAGTTCCCTAGTTAGCTGTGATGCAGATAGATTGATCACCTTAGTCGCGTTGAAGTTCTCATCAATCTGCACTGAGAATCTTGGTACCGTGTGCTCCAAAGCATTTGACAAACTGCAGTCTGACAAATCACTCTTAAAGAATTGCCTTACTCTTTGAGGAAGTAGCTGATATGGAATTTCTGAAGTAGCCTGTCATAAAATTAAAAGTATTGAACGAAGTCTTTCAAACAATTCATTATTATATAACAGCAAAAATAACAATTAGCATATGCAAAGAAATAAGTAGTTGAATAGATAAAAAAAGTCAAATATTAATTCCTCTTTTTTTAATCTTCATGACATTGTCGTAAAGCATACCTTCATTCGACACAGTTAAAGATCAATAAACCAAATTTACATGCTTGCTGCAAGTATTCTTTTTATAAATACCCCTGTTTTTATGACCTTGGGTGGCGTGAAGTTATTCACACCTTAATTAGTCTTCCAAAACTAATTTATTCCGCCTTAGAAGATGTTTCACCCATACAAATAATTCGCTGACATTACTAGCAGTAGAATTGCCCTTAGATGGTTTTACATCGAGAGTCTTGACCCTTGAAAGAAGCAAGCCTCCAAGATTGAAGGCTGACGCCTCTACGTTGCTTGTTAAAAATGTCATTGGTGATTGTTGGAGGGTTTCCTCCAAAACCCCATGTGGACTTAAGGATTTGTTAATACTTTCTTAACCAACTAAATTTTTCGAATAGATTTGAGAAGCAAGGAACACACATATAAAAGCTAATTTAAGTGAAGAAAAAAAAGATATATATTAAGTTCAAAAATAGGTAAATGATGTAAATAGAAGAGCTATTATGAAGTAGCCATTACTCATTATAAATGGCCAATATCAAGGGTAAAAGCTAAGGAAGTCAAAGACACATATTGAATTAATACAACAAAATTGACTTAATTTTAAGATTACGGACTCCCAAATCAATCCAAAAAAGACAGAGACTTAGTAAATGTCAATAATAAGTCAAATGATTCAACACTTCGTCCAATGAAAATTCAAAACAGAGCAAAAAGAAGTCCATATACATTTGAACAACAGCAATACATTGGAAGGTGGAGATAAGGCTAATCGATGGCTTACTACAAGCATTTCAAAAATGATTTGACCACCATTCACAAATTCTCAAATATATGTAATAAATATTAAATAAAGTAATTAATTTGAATCAACAATTACCAAATATGAGGAATAATCATTGTCTTCTTTAAACATTCAGCCTATTTTGCATTCACCATATTCATCTTATATCAATATAATTATGTAAATTTACCTCCAATTCTACAAAAAAAAAAAAAAAAAAATCAATGAACCAGAGTCATTCATCTACTTGAATGATTTTCATATCTCTCTGTAACTTTATTGACTAACGTTGTCTTTTCCATGTGAATGAATTTATCAGTAATTTTTGGTGCGACTGAAATGAGAATCTCAGAGTAGAAAGTTCGTCGTTTACATTTACTACCAGTTATTTTTTTACTCTTTTTTGTTATCTGACTCTGCCTTATAGAAGCATATCTATTGAAGTCCTATTTTTGGAATGGCCCCCTTGGTTTTAAAACATGTGCTGTTCATCTTTGTCATTGTTAACACGAATTCCCTTTACCACTTCAGGAAAAAAGAGAAGAGTATTCCACAGGACGGCCAAGTATTAAGCTTTACAGCTCTGAATATTGAAGTGAGGTTTAAGGATGGGAGAGCGGAAGGAAGCCGTACCATAATTATGAAGGATGTAGAGAGACTCAAAGAATCCACCTCATCCACAAAAGAAATCCAGGCCTGTGAAGCAATATGCACAATATCATGGAGCTCTTCCCCTGGCGTTAATTTGTGTTCTCCTCCAGTCACCTGACCAAGGTTGACAGAAGATTTTTCTTTCTTAAAAGCCTGGTCATCTTCTGAACAAGACTCACTCTCCGCCGTACTTCGATAATGTGTATTGGTGGCCCAAAGATCAATTCTAGGCATGAATAACATGCATGACCCAACACTGACACATTTCTCTGCCACGGTAATGGAAATGGGTTAGTAAGAGTTGAATTATGAATTATAAGTATTAGTTTGTGTCTTTATAATCGTTTATTCCATGCTATTGTCAGAAATTAAATTTCAGTAAAAGGGCATGGCAGAAATACAATTATAAAGCAAGAGAACATACTTAGCAGAAGTGTGATCCCTAACACCACATCTCCTTGCCCTTCCTGTGAAATAGTAGCCAAGTCAACCTTATGAATTTGCATATTTCCAACGAAGCAGTGAAGAAGACAAGATGTCAAGTGTCTCTGGCCAGATTGGGGATTTCCAGCAATCAAAATGCGAAATCCTGACTTATGTTTTGAGGATAATGATATGTGTTCTAAACTTTTACAACTGCCACCATGATGTTTTAAGGGAAGTTTGAATCTTCGAGTGCTATCATCATCACCAATGTCATCATCACAATTAAAATCATCACACCTAGGAAACTGAGTACCACCTACTAAAACTCCAGAACTTCCAAGCTTTCTCTCTATCTCTATTGCAATATCTGGTTCATGGAGAAAATTATCAACATGACACCACCAGTATTCACTCGACATGTTTCTTTTATTCAGTGCAGAAACAATCACAACTTTTATCATTGTTGCTGCTTTTGATAGCATAGGTGGCAGGGAAACACGTTCATCGAGATAAAGAGCAACGAGCAAAGTTGACAACGGTAGAAGCAAACAAGGAATAAGGTGTGCAGGAAGGGGCGAGGAGACAATATCATTAGCAGCCATTCCTGACTCTCTATGTGAACAAGGAGGTGGGGCCTTTGACACAGCCTCTAGCCAATCTCTCTCCTCTACGTAGAAGGCAGGGAGGGGAGTGCGTTTACCACACAAACCTCTCTCTCCAGCTGCAGACAAAATTTCATGCAAAGGGAAACTCCTCTTCAGTGCCGTGATTGCTGCTTGCGTACAGAGAGCCTGAAGATCAGCACCAGCAAAGCCTGCAGTTTTTTGAGCAACCCACATGAGCACATTTCCTGCCACAGGCTTCGGCCACATCTGAGTGTGAAGTGCAAGAATAGCAGCTCGGTCATCAACTGATGGGAGAGGAAAGTATATTTCTCTATCGAATCTGCCAGGGCGCCTTAAGGCTGGATCAACAGCTTCAGGACGATTTGTTGCACCTATCACAACAACTGAACCACGGGACTTCAAACCATCTAGCAGAGCAAGCAATGTTGACACGACAGAAATGTGAGTTTGATCCTGCTGCTTTGTGCGACAAGGTGCCAGCCCATCTATTTCATCAAAGAAAATAATTGAAGGCTGACATCTCTCAGCTACCTGAAACAACAGTCTGAGTTGGCGTTCAGCATCACCAACATATTTTCCCAAACAATCTGCACCTTTTCGAGCAAAATATGCTATACGCCGATCACCGCGAGCACAAGCACCAATTAATGCTCGCACAACAAGAGTTTTACCAGTTCCAGGATACCCATGCAGAAGAACACCCCTGGGAGGTGTAATACCAAGTCCATCAAAAAACTCAGGATAAAGAAGTGGTAAAATCACAACTTCCTTCATACAGCGGATGACATTTTCAAGCCCTGCGACAGATTCCCAACCCTCGAATATATTTTTTCCTTCCGAGTCTGAGCCTCCAATGTACATTGGTGCTATTCTTGCCAAATCCCGATGAAGCCTTTTGCTCTCTCTCTTCAAAAACTCTTCATCCTCACCACAATTCTCTAACCACTTCTCCTCTGCTTCAATATCCTTCCGCAAGGCATCATTTAACAGCTTCCTTAAGCCCAACTTCATCTTCTTAATCTTTATTTTCTTCATATCAGTTAAATATTGTGGTTGAAAGAAATGTCGATGATCTGTGCAGGCTATGAGAAACTTACGATGATCAAAGATGCAGCCGTTAGCACGAGCACAAGGCTACAAAACAGAAAATTTTACAGTTAGAAAAAAAATAAACTACAAATCCAATAACCCACAAAAGCCCTATAAAAAAAGGAAAGAGATAAGTTGGAACCAAACATATGTTTATAGGTTATCATATGAAAACAGAAAAACTAACCAAATGATATGTTTTTGGACATCGATCAACACGGCATCCAATGGTTGCCCCAGGACGTCCACAGCGAGTGCACTTCAGGGCTCGTCCTCTGCAAAGCGCTGCCCTCACATTTTTTAAGCATCCCAAACCAGCAAAATACACCTGCAATAAAGTTCTTGAAGCATGTAGAATGATAATTGACATAATGCTCATAAACTAGCAGTGGCTGACTTTGGATCTAACATAAATCAAGCAAGTAAAGTTTTAAATTGAATATGAATGCATAAATGGGCATGTTAACAAGTTTTGAAAATAAAGCAACGAAATTGAGCTTACTTCAACTATGATTCCATCACAAGGCAAGACTTGGGTGGGTAAAATTAACGGCCCTAGTATTATGATAAAAAACAACATCAGTACATGACACACTCCATATCATCAAAAGCAAAGAGTAGGACAACTCAAGGAGATGGGTTGCTGCCAACTTAAAATTGGCTCTCATATTGGTAAAGTAGCAGAGTAAATTGGGCACGAAGTGAAACAGGAACAGGAAAAAAAATCCTTCAAAACTAAATGAGAAATCTTTAGTTGAGATAAGAGGTAAAATGTTCTCAAGCATTTATCATGATTCAGGTAATTTACTTTTATATGCAAATAGTTCATGCCCAAAACATGTAGTGTATTTTTTATATTTCTTCTGACAAGGAATGCTGTTGTTTTTCTAATATTTCTTCTGTTAAGGGATGCAATATTAACATTTATTTTGTAAAGTACACTTCAATCTATCTTTCACAACTTCCAAAATAGTCATTACAAGCTATATTGCATAAAAGATGGAAGCGCGGTAGGAAAGTCACACAAGTTCATTACCAACAGTATCTACACAAGTTCATTACCAACAGTATCTACGATGTGAGACACAAAATGAAAAAATAAAAAAATCCAGCTTTTAGTTCTCTACTCTCTGCTAAACATACAAACTAACACACCATAGCATATATACAGACGCATCAGACCAAATTCTTAAATAAACAAGGTTTTAATTAGAATTTGGGGGGAGGAAGGAGTTTGTCAGGGGATTAACCATTTTTCATAAACCAAAAACCTTCAAATCTCCAATGTTAAAACAACTTCATATATCTATAAGGTAACACTTTCATAAGGCCACAATTTATTCGGCAACATAATAAGGAGTAATATGAAAGCAAGCTGGAAGAGAATATACCTCTGGACTCCATACAGCACAGTGTTGATGGACCCATATTCCAGCAATACCATAACGATCATTTATAGGACCTAAAAGCCGTCCAAGCCAGCCAGGTTCATCACCAAAACCATCCCATAAGTCATAGTTTGGTTCCTCCGCAGGTGAAGAGCCACTATATGCCTCACTCTCACTGTCCCCAGCATCATGTGCTAATTTTTGGGGAGGTTTACCATCCGTGCCTCCCCCACATAGACCGCACCGTCTGCCCTCTTTGATGCGAGGCTTTTTAGGTACATTAACTGAAGAGTGAATGAGCTTCTCTGCATTCGAAGCACTTTCAACATTTAAAATTTGTGTACCATTGCCCAAATCAACAACCACATCATGACAATATCCTTCATCTGCCAGCCCTTTAGTCAAAAATTCACCATTTTTTTCATCTTCTACCTCATTCTCAACTCCATTCACACGTTGTAATTCTTCCACTTCATTCTCCCTGTGTTCCACTGCCTTTATATAATCCCCTTCTTCCAAATTTTCATCAACGTGATTGAGGTTCTCTGAGAGCAGAGCCCTTGAAATTTCTTTATCCACATTCTCATCTACAGGTTTAAGATTACCATTCATTTGTTCCATTTTATCACTCACAGACAATTCACTTCTGAAGAGTGTATCCGTCTCTTCACGTTGGTTGCCAATTACCACTGTTCCTTCCCTCTCCTTTCCAAATAAAGGATCCCCCTCACAGTCATTGACCATTGCCTCCATTATTTCCCTCCCACTCTCATCTTTGTTTTTAAATAACTTGTTTTTCTTTTCTCCTTTCTCTGACGAGTTCATCGCCTTAATCTTCCCTGGTTGGTTTGACTTAAGAACCATAGGCTTCCCATCTTCTGATTGCTTTGTTTCATCCTCTACCACCATTGCATTCCCTTCATCAACAACTTCATTAATTTTGACAAAAAGCTTCTTCTTCGGGCTTTGCAAACCTCTAAACTCACCCAACACCAATCCTGTGTTTCTTGTTCTTGATCTCAACCTAGATTTCAAGCTGTCTGACGTCTCAAAGTCCTTCAAGTTGTCACTTGCAAGCGGCAGAGTCTCAGAAATCTCCTCAACTTTTACTACCACATTCCTGTGAAGCTTCTTCCGCTTCTTTGATGGTGGTGGGGAGACATCAAGCAAAACAGGAGCCCGACGAACCCTGGAGCTACGTCTAGGTTCCAATTCCACACTTGCACTCCCTACCACTTCCCTCTCCTCTTTCAAATCAACATGATTCCGAGTATACTCTTTCTCACATATGGCGTCAAGCCTCTTGTGCTTCTTTCGAACCTTTGAGCCAGACCGATCACCTCTTTTCTTCGAGGCCACAGATGACAATCGCATGACAATAATCACGAAAATCTGTATATTCAAATATTTATCCACCACTTATCACTTATTGAAGAGCCCAGAAGCGGTATACGTCCAATAAATTCAACGCACAAGCAAGGTGAGCCGGATCAATAATGAAGCAATAAGAGTGAAAGACGAGAAAAATCTTCAGGACAAAAATAAAAAAGACAAAACCCTAGAAATTCAATAAGGTCAAACCAAACTTCCGATCACGCTTTCAGTCGCCCACTGCGATTCCCGAAGGATATTTATGCCGCCATGGCTATACGATTACCACCAATTTCTCCCTCTCCCTCTCTCCTCTGATAACAGAGAGAAACTCTCTGAAAATCTCTCCATTGCTGTTACTTAAAGAAAGCCTAGGGCGTGGGAAACAAAAACAGAGTCCAAGACTGGCCACTCTACCACGCGGATACAGCGCGTGCAACGCACTTTCCACAATCTTCCGGTGTGCCGTCTCCGGTTGAATCTTGACCGTTGAATTACAAACACGCGCTAGAGAGGAACGTGGGAATAAACGTATGTGGAAATAATGGAACTTATACATGCTCGGTTTCGTATTTTTGATACCAAAAATTTGCCGCCAAATTGAGGTGGTTTTGGAAATGGGATGGTAAGTTGGATTGGATGAGATATTTAACCTTATGTTTAAGAGGATATTTTGCTGGATATTTCAGAAAATAACACCACACATCGATTTTTAATCGAATAATGTTGCGTTTATGCCTTTCTTATATTTTGTTAAAATACTCGTTAACGTGTCAAATAATTATTTATACAATTCATATAATAAATTAATTATTTACAATATATTACATCAATTATTATTTAATACGTAAATAAATATTTTTAAAAAAATAAATATAACATTATTTTCTTTAATTTTGTATTTTTATTTGTTCACGTGACATTAACCAACGTATACTAGTCGATGTGGTTGAAGGTTTTGTCCCGAACTATGAAGTACAAGTTCTGTTATCTAAACACGTGAGAAAAGTTTTATTTGAGATGCCCCCTTGCTAAAATATTTCTAGCTTGAAGATACCCGTATTGAGATAAAAGAATAGGATAAATATAATATTATGCTTATTCACATTTTATTTTATAAAAGAGTGTAATTTATACCATAACGTGAATTTTGAAAAAGTTTTACGATCACTTCTGTAGTTCTGTTAAAGTTTGGTGTAACCAAAATTTTAATTAATTTGGGTCGAACTTATCTATCAATATTAGAGTTTTATATTTTTTTTATATATTTATATTTAAATCGTAAAATTAAATTGTAATTTAATTTTTTGTAGTGAGTTTTTTATTTACTCGTAATTTTTTTACCGTTTATGATTTTTTAGATAAATTTAAGTGTTTATTTATTTTAGTATTTATTTATTTTTCTTGGTTAATATTATTGGATTATCAAATATTGGCATCACAGCTGCGCAAAAGGTTTTCAAAATCAGATTTCAATTTATGGAAGGTATCTAATGGGTTTGCAATTTAGGAGTTAAAGTTGCAATCTTTTGGAAAAAGAGAATTTAAAAAAATGAAAAAAGAAATTAAAATTTCCTGGTTGCGTCTGGCTCTCTTCCAGGCGACGAGAGAGACGACTCTATTCATCTGTCGCTGTTGTTGCTGAAGAACAGAAGCTGCGCGCCGTCGTCTTCTTCGACAGAGAAGAAGAGGCCTCCGACTCTGTTGTTGCCTCCTCCAAGGTCGATCGTTGCGCACACAGAGAAAGTCGAACCGCAAGAGAGCCCCTGTTTGGTGCTGCTCAGGTCGTCGACCCACGCACCTCACTTCGATCAGAACTCATCTCCGCGTTCGCACAGAAGCACCACCCGAAACCGCCGCACAAGGTCGCCGATTTAGTCCTCTTGGTGTCCAAAATCGCCTGAAGTAGAAAGCTGTCTTTTCTGTTTTTTTGCCATGAAGAAGAGCTGTTCTAGTCGAACTGTTGACAAATTCAAGGATTAATTATTGGGTGAATCGTTTTTTGGATTTGTGGAGCAAATTCTGTGAATTTGGAGAATTTATTTGGATTTTCTGAAATTTGTGGGATTTGAATTAGTATTCAGAAGTTAGTTGATAACTTTTGGTTTCGGATATTTGGTTTAGAATATTTGGGATATTTGATTCTGAAAATATTTGGTAGTTGATTTTTGGTTGTGATATGTTTTTCATTTGCAAAATTGGAATTGAATATTCTGATTTAAGTCAATCTTTTTTGAGCGAGGAGTTCGTTCAAATTTAATATTATATTTTGTTATTAAATCAGAATACTACATTTTAATTATGGTAGATAAAAATGTGAGATTTGCTCGCACATATGAAATTAGATGACATGTTATTTGAGCTCGATAAAATGCTTTATATCTTTAAATGAAGTGGAGAAAATTCAGAATCATCAAAAAACCTTATCTACGATATGTTTGCATTTATCAAATTAAATTTTGCAGGATGTTCTGAACGATAAAACTCTCGTTGAATTATCGATAAAATTGTAGTAGTTGTGTATAAAAAAAATTATCACGAATAAGTTGTATTTGAAGCAACAATTATATTCTCATTAGCTAATACAAAGTAATTTAGTTGAAAAACACTTGATCACATTGAAAGAATTAGTTTCAAATTTGGAGACTATAGGATGCAAGTATAATGAAAATGATCAATGATTGATTCTACAGTGCTCGTTACTAGTTTCATATAGTGCTTTTAGATATACAATTTTACACATTCAGGAAAGCCTATCTTTGAAGGAGGTTTATGACACTCTGTTATCAAATAAGAAGATAAAGCAGATTGTTGTTGGATCCGAGTCTACTCATTGTTCGGGAGAGAACAGAAGAGTCAAATAACAAAAGTAGTGATAAGGTTCAGAGTGTGAATGGTAGATCAAAGTCAGGAAACCAAGATAGAACATGTTACTTCTATAAAAAGAAGGAGCACAAATTTGAGTATCGGAAGAAGGGTAACAACCAATGACGTTCGGTGAAGCAGTTGTCGCACAAGAAGAAGATTATAGTTATGGAGATCTTTTAGTTGTGTTAGAAGAAAACTCAATGCCAAACAGTGATGGGATTTTGGACAAATCTTGTTCGTTTCATATGAGTTACAATCGAAATTTGTTTTCAACATATGAGTTGGTGTCAGAAGGTGTTATGTTAATGGATAATAACACACCTTACAAAATAACTGAAATTGATACCATCAAAATCAGAATGTTTGATGAAGTTAAGAGGACACTGGGTAATGTGCAACATGTTCTCAAGTCAAAAAAAATCTAATCTCGTTGAGTACTCTATATGCAAAAGGGTACAAGTACACTGTTGTAAGTGGAGTTGCAGAGATCAATAGGGGTGCTATCGTCATGTTAAATAAACACAAAAGGTCTACAAATTTTAATGTACTACATGGTTCTACATTGATAGATAATAAGGTTGTTAAGTTTATGAATTCACCTTCTAAAAGATTATTTGAAAAGACTCGAAAGAATTTGGTTCTTAGATGAATTCAAGTTGGGATATGAGGGTATATCAAAACTCGTGAATCCCTATTATAAATGGTCAGTCACTAGTTTCAGTTTCATGTTAGAGTGACATCGTCAAAGTAGAAACAAGTGGAAGGTTAAAACTCTGGGGTGATATGGTAAAACTATAGGTTATGTGTTAAATGTATTCGAGGGTAACAATTATAGTGGGAAGTAATCAACATGTTCAGATGTCGTTCGTTTGCGACAACTCTAATAGTTCTGTAATACCATAGGTGAGAAGATGTGATTTCTTTTCAAATATGTCTCTCAAGTTTAAGCTCCACTTAAACTTGATCGGTATCGATTGCTAAGTCGGCCAGGTAAGAGCCTTTGTAGAAGAGGAAGTTATTTTCTTATTGCAGTTTTGGCAATTCTTTACCTTACATCAAAAATTTTTTAAAGACAGAGATTGTCAGATTTTAGTGTTCTGAATTTGCTTTGGGTTGGACCGAGTAGTCTATTTTAGATCTCTCACGTGGAATTTCTGTCAAAGTGGAGATTGTTAGAGGTCGAACCCTTATATTATGATTTTATGTTTTCTCTATACATTGATGATTAAATCGTAAAACTCAAATGTACATTGATTTCCTGTAGTGCTCTCTTTTGTCCGTGGTTTTTTCTAGTTTAAATTTTTTCATGTAAATATTGGTGTTCATGTGTTTTCGTGTTTATTTTTTTATTATTATTGTTTGATTCTCTACAATTTCTTATATTTTTGAGATATTTTTTTGATATTCCGATGGATGTAGGTCATTTGTACGCATCATTTGCTTGTTAAATAACAAAGTTTGTATTACATGCACTATTAATATATGTTATACATTAAATGTATGTATGTAAAATAGATATATTGCAAGAATATTTATAAGTATTATAGAAGATATTAGTGCTTATATTAAACCTAATATATTTTACCCGTTATATAAATTGGTGTATTTATAAAAAGAAAACTACTATATGTTTTACTTAAATTCAAATCTCTAAATTTTCAGATGATGTGTTTGAGATATATACGCTTATTAGAGAAATTGTTAGTTGTGTAATATGTATGTGCGAACCCTCACATATAATGGATTATAATAGTGTGTATTAGCTTTTACAAACCGCGGTAGTATGATACTTGGTAAAAATATTTTATTTCACTAATTAGAAATTCATATACATTGATTCAAAAAAGCATGACATGAATTGCGTGTAGAATGCACCACATTCACATGATATTTACACTACACATCATGTTATATAGAATTGAAGATCAAGTGAACATAGTTAATGATGCTTACGATTAAATGTGCGTGAGGTTAGTTGCGCATGAAGATAAAGCATTTATATCATAATATTTAGGTCATGATTTTTCATATCATATGTTTAAGGATTAAGAGATATGGACTCTACACTTCTAATCATCATATGAAATTGATACATTATTTAGTATTAGACATAAAATAAGAGACGTGTGTACATGAGTAAATAATTAATTTAGAAGAAGTTGGAGATTGTGAGGATTAATTATTTAGAGATTAGTACGTGATTATATGTGATATTAGTTAGTTTAGAAAAATTTTGGATAAGAATTTTTAGTAGATTTTGTAAAAACTCGTTATGTAATTTCCTGTAATCTTTCAAATACAAGTAGCAGCTCAACTGATATCGAAAGGAAAATTCAATACAACGTATTTAGTATAAGATAGGATTTATGTATTTTATTTTCTCTTTTATTTATGTTTCTAGCACAACTCATACTCGGACGGTAACTCTCAAAATTTCAAAAATTTACTTTCTCCAATTTTAAAATTTTGCCCTAAATTGTTTGATAAATCAGGTTTAAAATTATTCATTATAAAACCTTAAATTTTTGAATTTAGAATTTCTTTTCTAATATTAATAAAACAAATAAATGTGCAAAGCTTTTAAAACAGCAATTTACATTTATTAGAAAAATTCAATCATTAAATAGTTTTGTGAAAATTCGAATTTAATTGTCGAGTCCATATAAAAATTCATAAGTTACAAAGTGATTCTTAAAACTTTATTAACAAAAATGTCACATAATTTATTAAAATCCCAACAGAAAAAAAAATTACAAAATATTCTCGAATAAAATTAAAACATACAAAATTATATTCATTTCTATGATCCAAAAAATATTTTCTTTCTTTGTATGTCTACTACCTCTAGAAGGTTCTCGATTAAAGTCATTTCTTTTTTCAACAAAAATTAACCAACATCACAAAATTGCAACTGTAAGATAAAATTAGTAAGTAAAAACATGTGCAAGTGCAACTTAACATAATATGTTACTAAATCCATGTTTAACAGTTACATACTAGTTGGAATTCATTTTTCAATATTCGTTCAGAATTTCATTAGTTATCTCATACGTTCAGACTTTAAGTTATCAACTCACTTTCATTTAAACTTTCATTAATCATCTAATTCGTTCAGATTTTCATTATCTATTACATAATTTCTGTCAATTTCATCATATTTATTATATTCATACTTCAATACAAGATGTCATACCTAATCTTCTCCTTCACCTTCTCATTCCATTTTTTCTTCTCCTTCTTCTCTTTATTCTCCCTCTCCCCATTCTCTTCCTCCTCATTCTCCCCCTCCTCCTCCTCCTTTGCTTCTAGTTCTCCTCCTCATCTACCTCCTCCTCCTGCGCCTCCCCCCTCGTCTTCTCTTCCTCTTTCTCTTTCTACTTCTCCTTTTGCTTCTTCTTTTCCTCCTTCTGATATTAAATCTAAAACATGTCTTACATCTTTAAGCACCTACTCTCAACTTGTATTGGACGGGATACTGATGTCTCATTTTCTAATTATTTTGGAAACGTGACCGTTCCCCATTTTAATAATGTCAAACTCGCTACTAGTGTAAGATGTAAAATATTCTGCTTTTGCAGTAACATGATAAGATGCTCCCGAATCACATACCCAACATGATTTATGAGTCATGATATAGACATCATTTTTACATATAATTACATATTCACCCTTAGAGGCAGTTGCAGCCGTACTCTTCGTTTCTTCTTTAACAATTTTTGTGTCTTATTCTTTTTTCAACTTCCAATAAATTTTTTTCATATCCCTCATTTTGCCACAATTATAGCATTTGATATCTTTTTTACTACTCGACTTTGACTTGCCTAACGTGTTGCCTCCAGAGAACCAGCGTTTCTTTAATCTTTCTCTTATTATTGATAAGACTTCCATGGAAGAGTGTTCCTTGTTCTTCCATTTGCTTTCTTCTTCAAAAATCGCTACTACAATATCATTGAATATTAATTTTTTCTTTGCAGCACCGTTGGTCAAATTTATAATGAGGTAATCATAAGAATCAGGAAAACTTTGAAATAAAAGTTCGGCTCGTTCATTCTCATCAATTTTATGCTCTAATACTGTAAGTTGACAAAATAATGTATTCAGAGTATTAATGTGGACAGTCACCATTGTCGACTCTAACATTCGAAGAGTATATAATTTTTTTTCAAGAAAATTTTACCATGCGACGATTTTCCCTCGCATAATTTTGTCAACGTATTTCATATTTGCTTAGCAGGTGTACTTTTTGAGATACTTGATAAAATTTCATCTACTAGAGTAATATGCAAAATGACGATAGCATCCCCATCCGCTTTTTTCTATTTTTCATCTTTAACGTTCGTCGGTCTATCGCCGATGGCTATAGAAGAACCGTCTCTTTGCAATAGCACTTTCATTTTTAATTTGCACAATGAGAAATTATTTTCGTTGAATTTTTCAATCTCAATCTTTCTCGTTATAATAATGAGGCTCTGATACCACTTGTTGGGAAATAATAGAATTGGTAGTAAGAATAATAATACCACCGTTGTAAATGTGTAGAGTACTAATTAGAATAATTTTCAAGAAAAACTGTTCTTGACAATCTTCTTAAACAAAATTATCTTTCCAAATAAGTTACTAAGAAAAGATGGAGGGGTGACAAACGTTATCACTTAAAATCCAGTTTCTTATACAGAATTCACTTATACAGTACAATTATACCACTAAATAAGTAGTATGAGAAATGATAGCTGATGCGATATGAAAAATATCATGAATATTTTCTCACGCTGTAAAATTACAACAGTCAATAAGTAAGAGAAATAATGACTAAAATAAATACTGAGAATTTTTATGTGAAAACTCAAATCGAGAAAAAATAACGGGGAGTGAGTCCAAAAAGATCTCACTATGAAAAATAAAATTTATAATATTTTTCTAAATATCTAATATTATAAAAAATAATAGAAATTACCACCTTTAGAACTCTCAATGTGTACAAAAGCATTCTACCTATTTTTCTTTTAAATTATTTCTTTTCTCTCTTTAAAAAAATCATCACTATTTATCTCTTTTTTTTTTTAGAGAAGACCTTTGTCTCTTCTATTTTCTGCAAGATGAGGATGCAGAAACTTTTCTTCGGACGAAAGCAGCTCCCTTCAAGTCTTCATTTATAGAAACTTGAAGGGGGACATCGTTCTTCAAAAATAGAATGAAAGTTGCGGGAAGAAGATTAAGGGTCCCTCGTCATTTAAGAGGGACCCTACAGAAAAAGCTCATTCAGATCATGAAAACATTGATGTAAATTACTTCCAAACAAAGCAAAAAAATCAATAATAAACTCAGATTATAGAATTTCATCCGTTGACCGAAACAAAAGTTTGACTGTTTGATGAAGACAATTGATTCACAAAATTAATGATCTATTTTGTGAGAAATGGACAAACAAAACTTCATAATCGTTGTAGACAGTATTTACAAAAATTGAAATAACAGACGGAGTACCTTAATTTCATCGAAAAGGAAAACTCGGAGGTTGACGACGGACTGCCTCCTATAAGAGAACGAAGAGCAAATGATTTTCAAAGTGAAGGCGATCTACTATTTATAGATCTCGGCTTCGGCAAGAGATTGTTGGTTGCGTTTTTCAAATTACGCCCGCTATTAGTCTTTTACTAAAATATAAAATAATTGAATTTTGATTTCCTACATTTATTTCTTATTTTTTGATTTAATTAAATTTATGGACAATTAACAAAAAAAAAACGTTATAACATGAAATTATTAAAAAAATCGCCCATAAACTATGCTAGTTAATATAACTACTTTTAATCTATGTTTGGTTATTAAAACAATCATCGTCGTTTAGTTTCTTATTAAACTTTCTTTCATGTGGAGCTAATATATACATGGCGAGCTTTCGCACTGGAAGCCTGTGTGAGCTCTCTCGACAAAGAGTTTTTTATTTTTACTCTTCCATTTGTATAAGTCGGTGCAAATTTGTGAATTTTTATAGTAGGTTCTTTGTGTTTGCTATATTAGGATTTAAGGTTTAGGGTTTGGGTATAAACCGGTGCAAATTTGCGAATTTTTAGAAATTGAGTGTTTGTTAAGGTTTGTTTTGTTATTAAAAATGAGTTTGTTTATAACTTTACTTACACGTGAGAGTGATTTCATTAATTTTCTTGTATTTAAAAATCTATCACTAAAATTTAGATAGAATAGATTAATACTTCCAAAATATAAGTAATGTAAAGTGACTTCAAGAAATAATTCTTGATTTTTCCCACCAAATGGACTTTGTCTCCGGCGATTTTCTCGGAAAACAAACAAAAATCACGAAGTTTTCAATAGGTGTGGGCATAGTCCGAGCCGGTTTGGTTTTGAGCCCAAATTAAAATCAGACCAAAATTTTGAGATTTTTTTTTTCTTTTGAATTTCAAAACCGACCATAGGAGGGACCGGTAACGAACTGAGACCGTACCAAAAATTTTAGTATGGTCCTGATTCCTCCCCCTCCCCCAACACTCTTGTTTTTTTTTTTTAAACAATAAATTTTTTCATCATTTAATGTTACCAAAATTCTATTTTTTTTTTAAATATTAAATTTCTGACTATTACATTTACGGTAACAATGCAGGACTTTAACAAAAAATATTTTGTCATTTATGAGTCATCAAATAGAAACATGGCACTTAAATAAGATAAGTAGGATCGAATTTTGTTGTAGTTAGTTCTTTAAAATTTTAAGAAAATCTTAATGAAATGCTTACCGTATAAGTTAACAACAACCAGAATAGTTTTTTGGTAACAAAAATTACGCATACATTGAGAGTGACTAGGCAAGCACCGAGAAAATAGGCGAACGCCGAGCGAAGATGTGCAAGAGAGCACCGAGGCAAGCAGATTAGTCGAGGCTGAGGCAGGCAGGTGAGCACGAGCAGGCAAGGTGAACACTAGACGGGGACTGAGAGCACGATTTGCAAATTGCTAACTGACTTTCTATAAAGCTTCAACCCTAGGTTTTATTTTTTTATTGTTTTTGGTCCGGTCCCAATTTTTCGAGATTTTAATATATAGATTGTGGACCGGACCGAAACCAACGGTCCATATGTGGGAGGATTGAGAACCAAACCAAAACTGCTCGGAGTTGGTCCGGTGCTGCCGTCCCTTAGTTTTCAATTGCCAGAGGAACCGCGTCCTCCATTCACGCCAATCAAGAAGGCGTAGAGCTCCTCGTCAATTTGCAGAACATCTCCGTCGTCCAATCTCAACTTCAAATCGCCATGAAAATTAGGGCTCATGCCTTCATCGGAGAAGGAAGAAGATGCGCAAGAGAAGCCCGAATTTCTTGTTTGGCTGAACTTACAAGAGTCGCAGATCAGATTCTTAGTCATTTCCAGCTCTTGCTTCAGCCTCTCGACATCGTTCTCCAGCCGCTTCTTCTCCCCTGAAACTTGATCCAGCATGAATTGCAGCGCCGTATGGTCACGCTCAAGCCTCTGCGCCTTGACCCTGGCGCGCTTGTTCTGGAACCAAATAGCGACCTGTTTGGGCGGGATGCCGATTCGGTTGGCTAGGTGAAGCTTGTGGTCTGGTTCGAGCTTCTTTTTGGGATCGAAATTAAGGTCGAGAATCCTTACTTGCTCTTCCGTCAATCTTTTATTCTGATCTTTGGGCCTGGGATTTCGAGTTCTGGCAGGGAAGAAGTCCATCTTTGAGTTCATGGAATTAAGCTTGGAGCTCTTCTTATGAGCGTTCATGGCGGTCTATTTCTAGTCTCCAGCCACGTCTGTCGTAAATTAATAAATTAGTCATCGTATAATTTGCAAATTGGACTTATTCGTGAAGACTAGAATGAGATTATGATTGCTCAAATTCATGCATGGGTTCTTGTTGGGGTTGGGATGGACCCTAGTTCTTAATTTCATTAATAGCATTTTGTCTCTAATTTGTTTTGCTTGACTTGTAAAAGTATTCCTAAAAACAAATTTAACTTTTTTTCATAAATAATTTTCTTCATTTTAATTCTCATTTTTTATTAAAATACTAATTTTACTTTATAATCTTACCTCTTGAATTGGTGCTGATACGTAACTCATTAACTGATATAATAATAAAAATAAATAATATATTAATTATATCGTGTTTGCTCATGAGTTAAAATATAGAATTACTCAACTAATTAACATCGAAAGCATATTGTGACGATCTGTCACTCGAAATATGTTAAATATAAAGATTCAACTCGTTGCAATGGTAATACATAATCTCACATTATTAGAAGAAGTAGAAAGTGAACGATTTATAAGAACAGTTTTCTTTATCGCTTATTATTATACGTTTTGAGCTAATCTAAAAAACAAACGTGTAATTTTTAATTCAAAATAGACAATATTATAAAATGAGAATCGAGAACTAGACGCATAGAAACAAATCTTTTACCCTCATCATCGGAACTATCATCTCACGTCAAACTTTACAAATCAATTTGACAGTAGAAAATAGGTTAAGATTTCATACTAAGAGCTCGATCAATCCAAATACAACTGAAATTAAGAATATATAGTGTAAATTGCAACAACATAACTAAAAAAATTGTGATATCATTAATAATAATAAATAATTATGACAGAGTGTCACGTGGATTGTGGATGAACCTTACATTATTTTCGTAATTAAATAATGGTGGAGGCATAGAATTCATTACACCCCCGTTGAAATAGCCATCGAACCCACTTCAAACATATAAAAAATAATATAAGTTTTTGTCCAAACAATTAAATGCATGAACTAGTCTATATCCACTTTATTAAATGAAATCTGTGCAGTAATGTTTTAATAGTTTCATAAGAACCTTTTTAGAGTACCATTTTGAGCGACTATGATGTTATTGACGTGACACATTGTAGCCAGCTACAACTTACAATCCATATAGTTAATTGAAACATGTCTCTGAGGAAGCTATAAAAAAATTTAGTGTGAAAATCAATTTAAGCCCTATGGAACTTTTTTAAAATACCTTTAAACTAAAATATTTAACGATTAAAACCTTAAACTATCTGAAATTTAACAAATTAAATCTCGTCGGTTCTGATCACAACCTGATTATCCCCGTTCACTATTAACATCGAGAACATGACGCCGATCTAAAATGAAAGTCCTCGTTCTCTTTAATGCTTATGTGACACTGGATATATTGGATTATGGAGTTGATCTGGAGGGCCCAGCTAATTAGAACGGGGGGCTGTTTAGAGGAGTGACCCCTCGTTCTCAATTATTGTCCTTGAGAATGGAGGATCACCACTCCATAACGACCTCTCATTCTCCATTATCGTTATAAATTATAGTTCTTGAAAATAAGAGCTCGATCTTCGACATTATATAAGAAAACGACCCTCCATTCTCAACTTCTACTCGCGAAAACTCTAAAACATCTATACTATTTTCTTGCTCTCATGAATTTTCTTTGTATTAGCGATGTAGATGGATTCTAATTCGAGTAGATCAATTGATTTAGACGAGACAACAACTTTTGATGCCAATATGAACTGATATTCGTACTACACGCCCATATATGGTGATCTTCGGGCATTCAATTACCTTGAAGTTAATAAAGAAATAGAGGTGCAATCGATGTTAAAAACTCTAGGCGATGAGTTTTGACCACTAGTCGGCTCGGAGGATGATAAAGGAGAAAACATACCAGTAAGCAAATAAGTTTTGAAGGAATTTTTTTTAGAAAAAAATATAATTATTTAAAAGCAATTAAAGAAGAAATAGTAGAATATGTTTTGAATAATGGTTATGGAATCAGATTCATTAAAAGTGAATCTCGACGACTGACGATAGTGTGTGAAGATGTATGTGATTGGCAAATGCATGTTTCAAAGATGTAAAATGAGATTACGTTTCAAATAAAACATTTCAACGATTGTTACAACTGGTCAAGAAAAATTGAGAATCGACATGTTACTTCAAAATGGGTGATAAATCATTATTTGGATAGGTTCAAAAGTCAACATACATGAAAAATATAGAGACAGCGAGGAAAGATTTGAATGTCAACATTATACCAAGTCTTACCAAAAGAGCAAGAAGTGAACCTCGAAAACTTAATGAAGGGAAGGACGACAAACAATACAAGCTATTGTGGTTGTACGCATAAGAAATACGTAGATGAAATTCGGGTAGCACATTGAGCCTACAAACTTACTTGGTAGGCTTTGCCGATAATGAGTCATGCATATTTAAAAGAATGTATATGTGTGTGGCTGCTTGCAAGGCATGTATGGCTACTTGCAAGGCATGTATGTCCCTATGGCTACTTGCTGCAATCTAATAGATCTATTATCTGTTTGAATGATTGTCATCTAAAGAGTTTATGTCCCGGCCTATTACTGATAGTCGTCAGCATTGATGTCTCAAACATGGAGTTTGAATATTAGGGGCCGACTCTGGACAGTGACTCCGTTCTCATGCCTCATTTTTAGAACGGGGGCTAATCCGAAGGGGGTGATCCCCATTCTGAAATCACGCGCTATGCACGTGAGACGAGGGTCTCCACCCCTCAACTCGACCCTCTGATCTCGGCGTAAATTGAGAACGTTGGGTAATTGACTCCCACCATGATTTAATTTGTTACATTTTGTATAGTTTAAGATTTTAGTTGTTAAAATTTTTAGTTTAAAAGTTATTTCAAATGAAACTCATATTTTAATGTTCAAATTGATCTTTATTCTAAAATTTACCAAATGAAGATCAAACGATTCAATACTCAGAGAAAACTTGATCGTTCAGCTCAAATCTCGATTTGTAGCATAATACTAAACAAAAATTTAAAATCATAGCCAACAAGAGATGAGTCGAGATCAACATAATGATTACAAAAATCGAGGATAATGCAATATGATACAATAAAGAAGTATTGTGCAAGAGAAGAAATTAAGTCCACCTATCAATGGTTTAAAGAGTTCTCACCCAAAAAGAAAAAAACAAATTTTCTAAATTTTGTTAGAATTATCGAAATGCAATTCTTTTTCCATACTAGAAAAACAATAAATATTTTGAACATCATGAAGTACACTTAATTAGACCATGCCTTTACAATTAAAAATCAAGAGAAATAATTACATTACAACACTAATGACATCAAAATTCACACAACAACGTGAACATTGAATATAACGAATAAAATCAGCAAGGAATTAAATCGACAAACCATTCCACTACTTTAATGGGAAACTTGATTAAGCCGACGGCCATATCCGCAAGAACGGAAAAACATACAAAACATGGGCAAATGCAGCTCAACAACGACCTACAAAATGAATGATTTTTTCACGTAAATTTGGTGTCTCACGTTATATTTTTTTTTTTCCAGTTATCGTTCGATTTACAACAGTTTACAAACTCAATATAATCATATCATTTCTTGAATTTTCTTCTTTGTTTTTGCATTTCAATCGTAGAAGTTTTATATGAACTTGAACATAACGATAAAACTTTCGAAGATCTGAAAACTAATCCACAAAAAAGAAGAAAAGAGATAACAAGGAGTTCATAATTTAAAAAGGGTGGAAGACTAACCCAATGAGCCAAACAACAACACCAATGATGGATAAAATCAAAGAAATAAAAGCAAAGGGAAGACCCAGCAAGAACCCTAATGGCCTGCAATTTCCCATTTCTTCTATTCTTCTCTCTAGCTTTCATCAGATTGACTGTTTTGAACCCCACAGATCTCTCCGGAACCCACTTCCCATCTTTCTAAAATTAGGGTTTCACGTTTCTGGATGAAGAAGATCATCACCGTCCATGTCTTTACCTCATCTTTACATTCAAAAATAGAAAAATTACTGTTGCCAACGTGGATTGTGATAACTTTTTCAATTAAAAATTATTATTTACTTTTTATCTTCGGTCAAATAATTAAACCTTTTCAATTTCATGCAATTACTCTCACTTCTTAAAGGGGACTCGAGACACAACAGAGAACAACTGACTAGAAAATCTGATCGAGTTGCCCGATCTTTATCTTTTAATATTAAGTAAAGAAGCAGAGGACTCAAAATTCAAATAATATTAAGTAAAATAGGGTGACATTGTTCATATGCCGTTAGTTGAAGACAGGATTGGAGGATTTGTAAAAGCATTTTGAAAGAATCTTGGTTGATCAAGAGCAAGACACACAGAATTTGTAAAGTAGTTACTCTTTAGAGATGCCCTACTCATCCATTATGCTCCACACTAACCATATTATATCAAGTTTAGTATTAACTAAAGAATACTTAGTTTAAGGTTTAACTCCGCTAATTTGTGATTCTATTGGTAAGATCCATACGTTCGAAGAAGTATATTATTGTGACTTTCAATTGATTTCATTAGTTTAAATAATTATAGCAGTCCGTCCTGTGAAAAAAAAAACGACCCAAAATTTTATTAATTGTGATAGTCCATTCCATATCAGTAGAAGTGTACAATCTCTCATCGCTTGGTATAGTAGAAATTGAGTTATTTATAAGTAGAGTTATCTTCTTTATATAGTAAAATATGGTAACAAAGTTAGGTGTACGGTCGTATATAATACTTTAATTATTTATAGCACGAGATATATTTATTAATAAATGAAACAACTATAAAAAAGAAGAACCGGGGATACCTTTTCATAAATTCAAATACACACAATGCATGTGGATTTTAATAACACGACCGTAGAACCAACAACATATGTTTAATACAATATTTCGGATTAGAATTTAGAAATTCAGATGCCATGAAATACCGAAATACCCTTGAAAGTCCCTGAATTTACTGCGCTCACAGATATGATTCTAACCAGAGTTGAAGGCTAAAACTGGAATCTTGGAATAATCCTTTTCCTAGTAGGTCCACGTGCAGTTAAGCTCGTTGGGACCCATCAGCCTGGGATCCTCAGGTGACGGCCAGTTGCCGGGGAATCCAGCGATGAGATGGGTAATCGTCGACGGTGGGAGAGAAGTCGGAGATAAGAATGACGGTAGATTGAGATTGTCTTGAAGACTTCTTAGACTTGGAAACGCAGAGAAACCGATGGCTGTGGGAAATACAACGGAGCTGTCTACGCTGCCGAGAACAGTGGTCTGCGCCAGCGGCTGATAGAAGTCGAAACTGTTGGTGGTGGAGAAACAGGGCACGTGCTCCCTCGGTATTGGGTTTTCGAAGAAGCAGGTGTCGCGGTCGGTCAGAGTAGTTGACGTGGCAGTGGCAGTGGCAGTGGCGGTGGCGGTGGCGGTGGCGGTGGCGGTGTTTGGATACGGAGAAGAATCAAGCAGTAGAGGGAGAGAGACAGAAGACGGTGAACCTGGATCCGGATATATACCCGTAACCGAAGCGTTTATTCTGCCCTGTTTTTTGGTTCCAACACAGCTTGATGAGGCGGCTCCACCTCCGCCCCCGGCCGAGCAACTCTTGTGAAACACCCGAGAAATAACCCACTCATCCTGTGAAAAAAAAAGTTACAAAATGACCTTTTGAATGAGCATTAAATAAGTGAATGAGACGAATAACATATTAAGATTCGAACATTTAATGGCAGACACAGAACTTCAAATGCTTGATAATTAACATCCAAGACGAGAGAAAAATTATGAAAAAGAAAAAAAAAAAGAAGGAATTGTCAGGAAAATGTCCTAGAAAAATGGAATTTATTCGAGTTAATTATTGGTTTTAAAGTTAAACTCTACTGTACTGGAGTTCTGCAAGATTAACGAAGGAAAACAATACGTTAAACAGTAATGGAAAGCTAACTTGATTACACAGACTATCTGTGAAGAACAATTTGCAGATTTACCTGCAATGGTACAGACGATTTAATTACGACATTTCAGAGCCTTCAAGAATTCACCGCAGTGAAGATTATAATAATCAAAGAAGACGTACAAATTATGATCTGCTCCTCAATTTTTGCTGCACAAACGTTAATATACGAAGACACTGTTGCATTATCTCTCCCTCTATCTCTGTGTCTGTTACTCTCTCTAAGATGTCTCTCAAGAGAGAGAGAGAGAGAGAGAGAGAGAGTGGAGGAGCTCTGGGAAGAGGGGATTAATAGTGTGGGCTTCAAAGGGAGAAAAACAATAAATGGAAGGTCCGAAACAATGTTAGACTAATGGAGAAGAAACATAAAGCTTTGTTCATTATTAGAGACTACTCATTGACCATTATGTAGAATGGGTTCGGAAAATAAATTGAAAAAGGTATTCTCAAATGGCCCTTTTTGTCACTGATTGTGAGCTGATTTTGTGGTATGCTGACATTTAACTTCCATTTCTAGGTTACTAAACATCTCCATCGTCTTTCCATTATTTAATAGAGAGAGAGAGAGAGACAACAGCTATTTGATGTGATCAAGCACCAGTCTCTCTCTTGGGAGAAGCAGGTGTCGAGGTAGAGATTCTTAGAATAGAACCCTAGTTATAGTGGCTAATCACCATCTTTAAATTTTGGGTTAAGAAAAGAGACCATCTTTAGTTGACATAGAGAGGGAGAGGGAGAGATGCTGATAACCATATTTGATGAATACGATGTGGATTCTTATGGTCGCAAATATGATTAAAAAACACAGATTTGATGGCGTTTTTAGGGAGAGAGAGAGAGAACCTTGGAGCTTCGAGAGAGATAATGGTAAGAGAATTTGCCGGCAAGTCGATACTCATGCATAACCCAATTGCTTTTCTCACCCTTGGGAGCTCTTCCACGGTAGAAAACAAGTGTTTTCTTCATACCCACTAAAGAAGAAGTCTTAGAACTGAAAATCTCTCTATCTTTTCCAGTCGCCTTCCAGTACCCAGCCTCTGTTGCCCTATTTGTTCTTAATCCAGTTGGGTATTTCCTGTCCCGCAGGCTGAAGAAATACCACTCTTTCTCCCCCATTTTCGCCTTCTCTGCAATAAAACCATAAATTAAAATGAGTTTTGAGCTAGGAAATGTTAGAGTGATGCTAGGTTTTGAAGCTCAGAGAAAAACTGTGTCGTTTAGTGAACTTTCGTAGCAGTTTTAGAGAGAGAAAGACAAAAGAGAATTACCAGGAAGCTCCCATGGCTCACTCTTGTTTAAGTCTACTTCAGCAATGGCTCTGCAAGTGAAGTTACTGTCAAGAACCTTCTTGAGAAGATAGCAAGAGATGAGTTCTTCGTCGGTTGGGTGGAACCGAAAGCCAGGAGGTAAGTAAGCTTCTTGGTAAACATCCATGGCAGATGACTAGGAACTTCGAAAGCAAAATGGAGGAGAGAAGCTTTATAGACGAAGCTTTTTGAAGTGAAAAAGAAATGAAAAGGTTAAACTTTTATAGCTTCAATGATCAGAGCCATGAAATCGATGTCAGAGAAATAAACCTTAGGAGAGAGAGAGGGTTAATGAAATTCCAATAAAAGAAAAGTACATCAGCTGCAAAGGAGGCTGTGATTTGGACGAAGAATGGTGGTGAAGCTTAAATGGGTTTCATGGGGATTTGAAGAATCCGTGCTGCAGAGGAAAAAGCTTGAAATAAGAGCAAGATATATTGATATGGCTATAGAAATAACGTTTTTTTCCTCTCTTCTGCTCTGTGTCACTTTGTCTCTTGCAGCTTAGAGAGAGAAAGAGACACTTAAAGATGACAGAGGGAAGAAATTATCGTAGGAGAGAGACGGATATATAAGTATAAAATTAAAGGTTAACCAATTTGAAGCGAATGATAGTTTCAAATTAAATATTAAATTATATGAAATGTAACAAATTAAAATATATCAGAAGTGATGACCCCCGGATCACCCTTCATTCTTTGTTCACGCTGAGAAGGGCCAATCTCAAATGAAAGATCCCATGTTGCTTAATTATCACGTATTTATTTTTTATTTATAAATTAATTTTCAATATCGTTTGATATTTTATTAAAATTAATTTATAAAATAAAAATAAACACGTAATAAATAAAGAACAAAGGGCCATTCATTTGAGATCGACCTCTATTCTCGGCGTGAACATAGAACGGAAGTGATCGGAAGGTCATCACCCCAATAAAATTTGATTTGTTACATTTCGAATAGTTTAATCTTTGATTTGTTAAGGTTTTTAGTTCATGAAATATTTTAAAAAAACCTCAGAGTTTGAAATTGATTTTAACTCAAAATTAAAAGAAAAGATTAAAAAAACATTTACCCAACAAAAGAATTACAAACATAAAAAAAAATTATAAAAATTACTAGAAATAGTTGATGCAAGGCTGAACACAAAAACAAAGAATTTCCTTTTTTCTTTTTATTACACTGAATATATTTTCGATATAGAAATGAAAAGGACCCAAACCATAATAAAACCCTAAAATAAATTCTAATTCTTTAGCTATTATCACTAATCTTCGCTTTTTAGACGGAGTTAAATCAAATTTAATCAGCAAACTCTATTCATATAAATATCAATGGCATATTCTTTGGTCGGGGTTGTCCAATATGATTCATAACTAAGATCTAATTTGTAACTAATATAAATATTTTTTTTAGTAAAATTCAAATAATAAAGTTATGGAATAGTGAACAAACTAAAAAATGCGTGCATATATGTTCGTTAATAATAGAAAAAAATAAATACAAAAGAATAGAAATATCAAAATTTACGTAAATAACTTTAAACGTGAAAAAATTACAAGAAAATAAAAGAAATTACTAATTAAAAATTAATTTATAATTAAATTTTACGTCTTAAATATGAAAAAGAAAAGGTTAATCCTACTTAAAAACAGTCAAACCACCTATTAAAATTAATTAAAATTCAAGTCAACCTAAATCTAAATCAAACAGTTACAAGACAAAGGAGAGAGAGATGAGTTGTCAAGTGAGGGATGACAGGAGGGGTTGGATGGCAGATGCAGCTGTGGATGGAGTAACGTAGAACGGTAGGATAGAGGGAGGGGGGGTGGGGGTTTTCCTGTGTCAGTGTACAAAATGAAATGGAGGGGTACACAGTGAATTTGTAGTGAGAGAAAGTGAGTTTCCAGTGAGAGAAAAACCCTAAAAATGAAAAAAAAAACTCATTTCCACACAAAAATAAATAAAATCAATGGATTTTTCGAACACAATAAAGCCGGTTTCAGTATCTGTTCTGCAACCGACGTACAAACATTTAATACTCAAATAGATGGAGTCCTTCAGTTTACACGCCACCGTCTTCTTCGTCTTCATCTTCTTCTTTCTTTTCACCTATTTCTGTTAACTTCCATCTCCCCTGTTCTCCTCCATTTTTGTTCTTTCTCTTAGCTCCTTACTTTTACCCTCTCTAATCCTCTTCTGCCTTCCTCTTTTCTCTTAATCTATTTAAAAAGAGTTTTTTGAGACTTGTTTTGAAAAACACCAGTTCAGTAGTTCTGTTCCTGACCACTTCCATGTAAGAAAAACTGTTTTCCTAATTAATTTTTTAAAACACGTGTGAATAGAGTTCTTAATGGTGCTCTGGACAACCTTTTAATGCTCTATATTTTGAGTTTTAATAGCTAGTATTTGATATTTATGGTGTTACTTCCATTTCCAACATAACTGACTATGACATAGGATTGTGTAGAAGTCCGGTTCGGTTTTTTGCCGTTAAAAGATCGAACCAACTTAAAGCCGCAACCAAGGCCTAAATAATAACGGTTTGACTACTAAATGCCTTTATTTTTCAAAAATGGGAACTGATTTGATTATTTTTATAATCAAAACCGAACCGGATCATACCGATCCAAATTCATCTATCATCCCGGTTTGACTGGCTCAGACGGGTATTATCATAGTATTTAGAAAGCTATTTAGTAAACTAATTTAATAACTTAGTTTATTAATGACTGATAATCTAAGAAATTATAAGTACGTCACGTGACCATTAATGTAGTTCTGAGAACCCAAATCCAAAAATATTGTTCAGAACATTCGAAATAAAATATGCACAGTAAACATTAATATCATACATTAAATTCAAAAACACTCAAAATAATCAAACCATACTCTTCAAAAATAGTCAGACAGACAATATCATATATATATATATATATATATATAATAAGTGAAATGAACAAGGTACTGCTTCAATAATTGCAAAAAAGATCTCTCTCTCTCTCTCTCTCTCTCTCTCTCTCTCCACAAAAACAAATATAATATACAATAAAAATTAATAGCATGTAACATTATATGGTGGCAGTTGTTGAAACAGTGTGACAAAAATCTGGAGTTCTTTAAATATTTTCATGGTTCTACACTTCTTTATTTATTGAACTTTTAAATTTGCATTGAATAACACAACCCCATCATGAATTTCGCATATGAAATTGTGTATATTAGTAAGCTTTGATTAAATGTTTGTCACTGTTTGAGTAATTGCTTGTTATGTAGAGTTTATATGAAGTGGGCGTAGGTGTATATTATATTTTTGGACGTGCAATAAGGTTTGACATTATTAATCAATTACTACTATATATTATTTATTATTTTTTAATAATTTTTTGTGCGTTTATTTACTGATTATATTATTACATACTATGTAGAATAACAAATCTGTTTTTGTGGCATGTCATTTCATCAATTTTTATATGTATTTCTTGTATTCAAATGAAAGCATTGAATGACGAATTAATAATGGGATAATGTCCCACAAATGTGTCATATTATCTCTATTACGTGGGTTTCAAACTCACCCAAATTTGAATTTTTGTTCATACAAAGAGCCTAATATTAGATGTTAGAAATCAGATCATACCTTGGAAAAAGGAAGAACGACATGACACACTTAATTTACGTGAAAATACTCTTTCGAAGAAAAAATCACAGACAAAGAATAATATTACTATATGAAGACTGAAATACAACTATGATTTTTGTGACTATAGTTTACATGGTTAAAAAAAAAAAAAAACTCTAATGAGATTTTCAACGTGAGCTTAACTGACATGCTCTAGATAGAATTTGAGTTAAACCGAAATCTAACATTGCATTTTTAAACCTTATTTAAAAGCAATACAACACAAATCAAAAGGGTATTTATATTCAGTAAGGTAATATTCACATTAACCATGTAAGTATGAAATGTATAACGAAAGAAAACATAAAGTAATTTTGTAAATAAGCTCACCTTTGAAATATGAGAAACCTAACAAACCAACCCCTAGTGGGTCCTCGTTCTGGATCATAGGGTCGTGACCCTCTAACGATGGCCCAATGTTCTCACCCGATCTCGCAAAATGGTGGGCCAATCTAGGTGAGTATAAATATATCGATGCCCCATTCCTCAATTTCCAACCCCGCTCGCAACCTTATCCCTAGAAAAACCCATTATGGTGACAATTGGCCAAATCGACCTCGTCCCTTTACCAAATTGACTACTGTATTTTCGATGGATGCTAATTCTAGTAGCTCATTTGAGTTAAACAGGGCAACGACTTGTGGTTTGACAATGGAATGAGAATTGTACTCCACACCTATTTATACCGAGCTTTGTGCATTCGATCACAAAGAAATAGATGTGCATTATAAGTAAAAAATGCTAGATGAGGAGGAGCTTCGTTCATTATGTGACTGGGAGGATGATGAGTGCAAAAGTAGACCGATATGCAAAGTTTGTGTGATGAGGTTCTGTTTGGGGAAGAACTATAGTTCGTTGAAGAAAATTAAAGACGAAATCATAGAGTATGCATTGAAGAATGGTTATAAGGTAAAATTTATTAAAAATGATTTTCGACAACTGATGACAGTGTGTGAAGACATATGCAAATGACAATTGCATGCTTTCAAGATACTATGTAAACTAACATTTTAAATAAAGAGTTTGAATCAAATCCACAACTATTCGAGAAAAATTAAAAGTCGACATGATTCAGTAAAATGGGTGGCAACTCAATATTTTGATAGGTTTAAAGTCACAATACATGGAAAGTTACTTTCATTATCGAGATAGTGGGGACAAATTTTTATCTCAACGTTATACCAAGTTTAACCAGAAGGCCACGAAGTGAAGCCCAAAAATTGAAGATTATATTCATCATTGCTATCACTAAGAAATTTATCTAAGAATGTATCCAAATTTCATTCATTCGCTAGTGGTCAACATATGTGACCCAAAGTAAATATGCATGAAATTTGTCCGCCGAGTAGAAAATGCCAACTTAGGAGACCGAAGAAAAAAAAAGTGTGAGATGTCGATGAACCACGAATCTCAACAATCTCTACGAGGAATTCAACAAGGACATGTGGAAGATGTCGGCATGCAGGGCATAATAGTCGCACTGGTAAATAATTTTCTTCTACTTAAGCATTGCTTTTGCTACAGTGTCCCAATACACATTTATGAGTTTCTACACCACCAGGATGCTAGATATGACAAACCAGTCAGCCAAGTCGAGTTTAAAAAAATTTAGTTCATCGAGCCTAGCAAGTTAAACGAGCTAAGCCTGACGAGCTCAACGAGTCTAGCCTAACAAACTGGATTAAAAAAATATTCAACTTGAGCAGGCATGTGAGCTTATATAGTAAACGAGTCGAGTCGAGCTAACTAAACGACTTTAATGAGTTAAGTCTAATGAACCAAACACACATAAATATTTTCAATTTATACAAATGTAATATATATTTATAAAAAAATTTAATAATTAAAATTATAATAATTATTTATTATTATAATATTAAAAACATAGTACTTAGTTGTTTAGTTAACCAAATTATTTTACTTATATATAAAATGACATGTATTTAGAAAAAAAAATTTATATGAGATAATGTAATAAAAAGTATCATATAAATATCATTACAAATTATACACATACTAACTAAGTTGACACATATAATTATCAATAATATGCATTAAGGGAACAAACGAGCTAACCGAGCCAAGCCACTCACCAAGAAAACAAATCAAGCCTAACGCGCCTAGCAAGCCCAACAAACCTAACGAGCCTAAAGAGACAAAAAAAACATGAGATAGCTCGCAAGCCAAAAATAGCCGAATCGAGCTTGCTATAGTAACGAGCTGACCGAGTCGAGTGGTGAGCCAACCTGTTCATTTTTCATCTCTATGGGACGCAATAAGTGCTTCTTAAGACATGAATGTTGGACTCATATGTGTTTTTATTTTTGTGCACGAGTCATCTATGTTTGGTCAATACAGTAATTTCATGTCGTGATTTTATTGAACTTACGTTCACCCCTAATGTAGTGAAATTGTAAAGATTGTAAAGAAATTGTGAAATTGTAAAATTATTAAGATTGTGAAGATTGTTCATATAATTCATAGAAAGTTGAAATTTAGGCAAATTTTCTTTTGTTTTCTAACACTCTCCTAGTTATTTTAACAGTTTCTATATATCCATAATACTATATTCACCAATAACAGATCCAGAAAATAATTTTTAACCATCATCATGCAAAAAATAGAATACAACCGTACAAAATATTCTAACAGAAAGTAAATTACGACCATTACAATCAAGAAACTACAATAAAATTATAATGAAACATATAGTATAAAACATCAATTAGAAGTTTATCATCTTCATCTTCAGCCTTCGGTTGATGCATTGTTCTTTGTCATCTGCATCTCTAAAATCCAATGACATCTACATCTCCTCAACTATAGCTTCTGCGTCTCTATGGGTCACAATAAGTTGTTTTACTCTGCCAATGAGGATGTCGAACTTCTGCTTGACTCTATCTCACACAGTAGATGTGTGCGACAATAGCTGCACAAGAGGATCCTCTGTAAGAACATCCTAAGAAGTGTATGCGAGTGGAGGAGCTGCCGAGGTGAAGGCTTCGTGATCGACCTTGAACACCCAGTTACCTCTGACTTCAATTATACTCATTCGAAATAAATAGGTCTTGTCAAAGACATCTGTTGATCTTGAGATTCTCATTGACTCACCACGTGGCTTTTGAATGTTAAAGTAGTCAAAGATCTTCTCAATCAACGCGTTATACGATATATTCTTATTGCACGTTCAGCTAATCTCTAACATGTGTCCCAAAATCAAAATCTCAGGTCAAATATCTTTCCATTATAAAGTTTCTCTATTATGTAGAGATCCATGTAGCTCATTAGTTCTCTGCAGCCATCCCGTGATAGAATAATATGGGTAATAACGTTGTAAATAACTCGAGCTTTTACATTGAAGTCCTTCGATTTCGGTTTACTAAACACTTGAATCTCGAAATTTTGATGAATTTTTCTAAGGAATTTAAGTCCTTTGCCTGCTCTGATAACTCGCAATCCCAAGAAACAAAGTAGTATTGCTCAAGGTCAAGGTTGTCACTCGGAAATTCAATCAATTGACACCAAAGTTGTGAAATTTGAAGTTTTGTAGTTTTGAAGTTGGATTAAGTGTATAAAACACTTCAGCATAATTCTCGATAAATACTTGATATGGATAAATCGCGTAATAATTTAAGTATGAACAATAAAAAAAAAAGATATATAAAATTCTGATCTATAATGTCACGTGATAGAATGTGGTCACTAATTAGATGGTGCCACTTCAAATTCGAAACATAAATATAATATTAGTTAATTGAGGTTAGTCTATTCGTTCTTGTTAACTTAAACTAATTTTACTATATTGACATGGATTGATTAGTATAAATTATACACAACAGGTAGTTTCAACTTTAACATTTTGACAGTGGAATGGCAAAATGGTCCTTTGACCTTAATTATTAAGGAAAATTTGCAAGTTTTAAAGGAGAAACTTATAAAACTCCCTCCTTATCCAAAGAATGTGAGATTTTCATGCTTTGCCTACTGAGAAACAACGAGAAAAGAAAAGAGAGAAAGAAGGCGCAAAATTGAAGAAAAAAGTATTCTAAAGAGAAGTTGTAGAGATTTCAAGAGAATCTTAAAAAATTCAAAAAAGTGGATCGAACCTTAGCTTAAAGGATTAACCAAGGAGGTAAGTAATTGTAATCCTTAAAGAATTAGAATTTGACGTAGTTTGTAAGTAGTAGGAGGATAATTATGTTTGGAAGTTATGAACTTTTATTGCTGGCTAGTGTTAGTTTGAAGCTTTAATTGAATAATCGTAATGAAGTGACTTTTGATGGATTTGGGATGAATTTATTTTGAAATCGCAAGAACTCTGAACATTGGGTTCTTGACTGAGCTTCCGCGGTACGATACGGACGTCTAGAGATGTAAAAACAAGAAAAGTTTCTCGAACTGGGCTTCTAGGGTTTGATGCGTACAATCAGAGATGTAGAAATAAGAAAACGTCTCTGGAGAGGGCTTTCAGGTCATGACACAACAAAGACATTTAATCCTACAAAAACTAATCATTTTTTTAATCATCTAATTTTTATCAATAAATATGTCGTAATAGTAATATATCTTATTAAAATGAGACCCATAAGTCTAATCTTTTCATTGACAACTATCATTAATTATTTTTAATAATATTATATTTATATATTAACCTCACACGTTAATTTTTCCGACATCTAAGTATGAGCCTAATCACCCATGAATGAAATAAAAGATAATATCAGTAACATCCAAAAATATTATCGGCTAAGTTATTATGTATGTATCGTATTTAATAGTTAAATTTTTTACTTGATAAAATGGTGATTTATGTTGTAAAGAAGAGAATTAAATGAAGTAATTGTTAGAGTAATTAGGGGAAAAGTAAGAGATATGATTAAAGGCTGAGTTGAAAGTCAAAGAGAGAGAAAAGTGTGAGAGAATGAAAGAATAGTCAAATTTTTTGGTAAAAGAGGAGCCATTTACGTTGAAGCAAAGTTGGTTAATATTTTTAAAAAATGAAAAAGAAATAAGAGAGAGAAAGGTTATGCATTTTTGGTTAAGTTTAAGTTTGCTACCTCACACTTTATTTTGAGTTTATCTTTTTAAACCCTAATAATGTTAGTTGTTTTTTTTTTAGACAATCTCCATCAACTCTCTCTCCTCTCCCATAGCCCTTTCTCTCCCTCTCCATTGCTACAAATCCACTCAACTCTTGCTCAAGGAGAAATCAAGGTAAGATCAGTTGATTTTATTATTTGCAAGTTTAGGGTTTTATGCATGGATGAGGTGAGTATTGGGTTAAGTTTTAAAAATGTTTGATGAACCCTAGTTTGAGATCCGAAAATTCTGAGTTTGTTGGTTGTTTTTGTTCTATTATTAGATACTTAATGATGCTATGTAAACATGTTGATGGTTTTATGGAGCGGTTTTAGCCATTGGTTTAGAGTTTGAAGAAAACTGACATTGAAGGTTATGTATAGGGCAGTTTCGATTCTGCTTATTTCAGTTATGCCATTCGTGTTGGTTTATTAAATGGATCTTATCATAAGAAACTAGATACCTTAAGATTTACAATTTTGAATCATCGAATTCGGACAAGTATTGAATTTGTTATGAATTTTTTGAAGTTGGATAAAAATTTATGGTAAAAAACCGGGCAGTTTCAATTTTAATTTTTCTGTCAATTATGGTGAATGGTTTTTTATAAATGAGTTTCATCATGTAAAAATAGACACCAAGGGTAAACCATGGCCTTTTGAAATTAATGAATTTCGTTAAGAATTGAATGAGTTATGATAATTTGAATGAGTTATGAATTGAGATGTTAATTTTGTAAAAATTAAAATTTTTCTTTTACTTCAAAACTATTCCGTTTTAAAACATTAAAACTTCATAACGGAAGACTTACTTATTTGTAAATAACCCGTTATTTAAAACCAAACTTAAATCTACACTTCAAATTATACAAAACTCATTCAAAATATTTCAAATTTATCAACTAAAAATATTTTTCTACTAATCAAATTTAGTACTCAAAAACACCTCTTTTTCCTTTAAATCGGGCAACATAATGCTTAAATTCTTTGAACCCAAAATCAACAAATCATCCATATTTTCTACAAAACCAACTTAACAAACTACATTTCCAAACCAAAATTAACATCCTATTTCAATTTATCCATCTATATCAAAATGTTTTTATCCATAACTGAAAACAGTTTTTTAAACCTAAACGTTTATATACATATCATTTACTTCAAAACATACATTCCTCCACGGTTAAATTGCCCCAACAATTAGTCTGATCGTCACCATGAATGTACTTCATGCTCGAGAATCTTACCAGCTAGCTCTTCTTCACCAGTTGTATAAGGCTAACGCTTAGTAAATAATACAATAATGAAATAAAAACAGTTCACATATCTCTTAACATGTGTAGTTTCTATATGCTCGTTATACTTTCGTTTTCGTATTAGCTTCCATTTTCGTATTTATTTTTGTATGATTCTCATACTAGATGGGAAACATATCCCTTTTCCCAAAATCATACCTGTCAAGGTGCCTCCACCTCTGTAAATGTCCCTATGGAGGATGTTCATGTTTGACCATTGTCCCCCCGACAGCAAGTAGGTAGGACAAGATGGAGCAGAGAATGGAGTTCCTTACAGGCAGAGTTGAAGAGCTCACCATGCAACAGAGAGAGCTAGCTGAGTCCCACAAAGATCTAAAGAAATTTGTAAAGGATTGGTTGGGGCGAGACAACGACTGAGTTCCACCGTAGTTTAGTTTATGTATTTTACTTTATATTTGTATTAAAAAGTTTTGGTTTGTACTTAGTGTAATTTATGTTTGTACTTCAATTTATATTCGTACTTTAATTTGTGTTTGTCCTTTAGTTATACTTTACTTAATGGTTTTACTATATGTTTGTACTTAACTATCTGGATCTGACTTTGAATTATACAATGGTAATTTGAATATGCAGAAATTGTTTGAAATTAACTATAGAGGAGTCATAAAACAAATAAAACTTTGCACAATTTTACAACTTTATCTCACAAAATTATATATTTTTATAACTTTATCTCACTAAATTATACATTTATTTCAAAATTACAGTCTGAATAGTCATACATTTTTGCCCCTCCCGTATATAGAAGATTCCTGCACATAATGAAATTATATTAAAAAACAATGAAAGTGTGCTTACGAGCGAAATGTGTTGAAATGTATCTGCATCCCGTCAAATGTATTGAAACCCATAAATGTATCTTACAAAGCAAAAACAAAAGCAGCGTCTGAAGTGGATCCCCTGTCATGATAAATGCGACTATTATGCCCCTGACGCCGACATCTACCACACGACATCATTCAATTCGTCCTAGTTATTGTCAAATTTGACGGTTCATCGACATCTTACACTCTTTTCTTCTTCGGCCTACCAGGTTGGCGTTTTCTTTTGGGTAGAAGGATTTCATTCATATTTTGTACAGGCGGCCACATGTGTTGGCTGCTAATGAGATAAATGAAAATTGAGTACATCTGCAGATAAGTTCCCCGGTGATAGTATTAATGAACGTAATTTTTCGATGTTAATCTCATGAAATGAATGCAGGGAATGGAATTGGTACACGAGATTCTAGTAATCTCTCATCTGTAACACTTGCATACGCACGTATTCATGTCGACAACATATTGTTCGTTGTCGTTGTTGATCTCAAATCGTGCAGCTCTAAAAAACATAGCACTCTAATTTCAAGCTGCACGTTCTAGCTTCATAAGTTGTTTTCTTATCTGAGGACATAAAACGTCTGTTGACAAGGCCAACTTTTTGTATTTTTTGACAATCCGAGTCATCAAGAACTTTCAGATCATCTCGGACATGATCAGAATCAGTTTGCCCTTATCAAGTAATAGAACTACATTGAATGATTCACATAAATTATTTAAGCTTAATTCACACCTGGGAATCGAAGAAAATGCATAGCTAGCCCAATATTTAGGGTTTGTGCCCTGAAGATATGTGTGGACAACCGGGTTAATCTGATGTAATTTTCTCATTTCTATCTCGAAATGAAAAGTTATGGTTGCTCTGGCCGCATTCCACATTGTATCTCTTTATACTCTGCCTCGAAATTGGTTTTTGAAATTTGCGTACATCTGTTAAAGGCAGTAGTAGTGTTCGGTTGACGGTAATTCATGCTGCACAACAAGCAACAACCTCTGGTATTTGAAAGAACAACAGAGTAAATATAAAACAATATAACTACCAAAACACTTCAATTTTGAAATAATAATTACAAACGCATTATATCTTTTGTCGATCCGAAATAATTGTCCATCTGTATCCCATTTTAGTATGTAAGTCTTCCTTCAGTAATTTAAAAAATCATGTCTATGAGTCCATACACTCTGTTTCCAAATAGGCAATAACGACAAGGTATATTCCATTGTTGCTATCAATGCTGACGGCTGTCAGCTATTGGCTTGGACACGAGCCATTTAGACGACAATCATCCAAACAAATAATTGGTCTATCACACTGCAGTAAAACTATCTTGCAAGCAGTCATACACATATACATTCTTTCTAATACACATGACTCATTATCGGTCGAGCTCACCAAGTAAGTTTGTACGCCCAATATGCTGGCCGGATTTGATCTACGAATTTCTTCTGTGTACGATCACAATAGCTTGTATTGTTCTTCGCCTTTTCTTTTATTAAGTTTTCGAACTTAGCTTTTTACTCTTCTAGTAAGATTTGGTTTTATGTTGATATTAAAATCTTTCTTCACTGTTTCGATAATGGACGAAATTTCTTACGTAAGTTGACTTTTGAATCTATCTAAATACTGATTTGCCACCCATTTTACAATAGCATGTTGATTCTCAACCCTAATTTTTAAGAACGGGAGGCCGATTGGGAGGTGGTGACCACCAATTCCCGATTGCCCTAACAAATGAGAAGGTAAAGAATGGAGCGCTAATCTGGGATGATGATCCTCGGTTTCCACTTGCCCTAAAAAATAAGGAGGCATAGAATAGGGGACGATCTGATGTGGTAACCCCCCATTCCAGAATCACATGAGGTCCATGTAAAACGGAAGGTATCCACCCAAGGGTTTGATTTGTTAAATGATGGTTAGTTTAATGTTTGAGTTATTTTTAGTTTAAAAATAATTTCAAAATAAACTTATATTTTGAGGTTTAAATTGATTTTAACATTTATTCTTTTTACATGACATATTAATTTTGTAATAAGAAAAAAGAAAGACAAATATTGGGCTGCAAAGTGGATAGGGAAGTGTGAGGCATTGGCATTGGAGTTCAGGCTTTTATTTCTTAACCAAAATATGCGATTATATCTTACCACTGAAAACTAATTTTAAAATAATTACATTTGCATCTCAACAATCCATCCCAAACAGCCTTAATATAAGGTATATTCGTGTAATAATACATTAATATATTTTTTCAAGATGATTTTTTTAGTACATTTAGTTTTTTATTAAACATTTATGTGTTAAAATGTAAGAAGTAAATTATAATAGAATATTTTATTTTAAATTATCATGATATTTGGTTCTATTAAATTTTTTAATAAAATAATTTTATTTTGTTATCATTATAATTTTGTTTAACTTTTCTATTTATCTTTAATATATCTATATGTGTATCCCTATCAACTAATCTACTATTTTAAAAGTGTGAATGTTATTTTAATTTAACTTTTTTCATTTAGAAGACACAATTAAATATGTGGGTGTTTGTGTGTTTGTGTGTAATAATGAATTGAATCTTGTCAATTAAAGAAATTATATTAAAAAAAATTAAAAGAATATTCACATTTTATAATAACAAGATATCAATATATTGTATTTTAAGATAAAACATATTAAACAAATGAAGAGTTTTAAATTAAATATGCATGTGGTTAACACAGAAAAATATGATGACTTGAAACAAAATAATATGTTAATGCATATTTAAAAATAAATATGTAATAAAAATAAAATATCATCACTTAACATATTTTATAATAATGTTTTGAAATCACTTAATTGATAATATATTTAAGAAAAAATGAAATTAGATTCACAAAATCCAAACAAAAAAAAAAATCTCATCTTATAGAAATAAAAAATATATTATATATTATTTTTAAAAATAATGAACTGTAAAATAAAAATAAATTAAATTAAAATATTAAACAACATTTAAACATCTGTGATGTATGTATAATAAAAATCTGCAGGAGACCTAATAAATAATTACATGACTGACATAAAAACTAATTAAACAAATGATGAACCCACCCTACTAATTATTGATCCCATCAGCACACTAATCATGATAAAGATAACAATTATTTATGTCTTAAACTAGTATCATTACTCTTGGGTTTGAGCTGTCAACTCTACAACATAAAAAATAATTCATTTTAAGTTTTAATAATAAAATTATTTTTTTAGAAAAAATGGTACATTTTTTGCAGGAATTTTTAAAAAGTGATACTTTGACGTTATTTAAAATTAATGATAATCTTAGTTTTCTACAAATAAAAGTTATTTATATATTTGCCAAAATATGATGCAAAAAAAAAAAAAAAAAATTGGTTTACAAAATCAAAATTGACAATTTTAAATAGTCGTTTCATATAATAAAAGAATAAAAATAATTTACTAGTCTAAGTTGTAGAATTTAACGAACAAAGTATCGTTTACTACTATTCGAAAACAAAAATATTACTTAATCAATATCTTATCATTGTTATTATTTTATGTAAAGTTATATAAACTTGGAGAATAATTTCAAATATAATAATTTCTATGTATAAAAAATATAAAAAGAAAAGTTAAAAATATTTATCAAAATAAAGTGTAATTATTCATATAATAAACTATTGTTTTGAAAAGCTAATTGCAATGTGTTAATTAGAACGAGTTTTATATTTTTTTTTATTCTTGAAAACCAATCAAAAGATGACATTTAAGGAACAAACATGTGATACATCGAAGAAATAACCCTAGCATGTTTCTATCATGTCAATCGCAACACACAACAAACATTGGATTGCACAACAATTTTTCCAACACGTTCAATTTTGTCAAAATTCAATCTTTTAGAGTAGATTCCATCGACTTGCTTTGAATGAATTGACGAGCGAAATTGAAATTGCATTAAGTTTTGAGTTGAAACTGAAACTTAAATCATATGCGAAATAAAACATCAATATATTTTATAGTGATTTGAAAGAATCACGAGATAATTTCGGCCAAAACTTCGACAGAATAACAACTAACAATATGTTGTTGACTTTCAAAGATCGATTGTCTAGACTTTAATTTCATGATCAGTCAAAATTGTAATAAGTTATGATTTACGTGTTAAACAATAATAACATAATTATAAACTATGATTTTCGTGTTAAACAATAATCACATAATTATTCATGCTTATATTTTATCATTAAATGGGATTTTAGGAAAATTTAAAAATATTTAAAGAAATCATTTAATTAGAAACAATAATTTTGAGAAATTTGATTTTAAGACGAATTGATGGATCCAGGTTTATTCTATTTTTCAAAAAATATAATTCTCAATTTGCTTTGATCTAAAAATCTTAATTACGTAATAATAATAAATAATTAAATCTGGGTCAAGAAAAGAGACGACCAGCTTGGCCCCCCATCTGGGCCAGTCAACGCGGAGAAGAGTACCACCACGCGAGTAAACTACACGCCCACAGAACAGCAAGTGAGAAATATTTTCAGCAGTTCGATAGCAACTTTATTATATTTGTAAATATACGCGAAAAAATTAATGTTTTCAAAAAAATAAAATAATTAATTTAAAAATTCCACGTGTTTTTAAAAACCATTAATACTTATTCAATCACCTAATGAAAAATTAAAAGCTATCACTTTAACATTTGAACATAATCAGTTAAATGGAGATTTAATTATCAACTTTCTTTTAAAATTTAAGTTCTTGTCGTTGAATAAAATTACGTTTTTATCAGGAGATTTTCAAAAATAAACAATTCTCAATAATACGATTTTGTAGGTTTTCAAAAAGAAACAAATTGACAACTCGACATAAAAGACGATTTCGGAGTTGATATTGAACTTCATTAGCTAATTTCCATAACAACTTGTTATTTCACTATAAAACTCACAAACATAAAAGATTAAATAACTGTTGTCCCGTATCGATAGAACGAAAGTGAAAAAGTCTGTATAAATATGAGGAAGATTCTCTCTGTACTCGAACTAAACGCGTAGACAAATGTTATCTCACATCATAAAAATTAGAGTGTACTGAGTTCTGCTATCTTACTTTATATTAGTAATCGAAATATTTATTTGATGGCATCTTGTGCTAACGAGAACTCGTATGCGACACGTATGTACTAATAATTAATCATTTTGTACAACTAACCTTAATCAAACCATCTTTAGCATCTTAGTAAGTCGCTAGAAAAAGACACTTTACATCGAATTATCAAAATCCACGTGGATTTATTGTCGTTTACGGCTCGAAAATTGCAATTTATTAAATAATAAAAGAAAAGAGAATATTTAGAAAGAAGCGCGTGGATTTCGAAAGGCGAGCAAAACTGCCCGCAAATGGTGCCCTTCTCCTTTCTTTATTACCAATGAGTCACCGACTTACTGCCATGGCACGTGCGCACGTGTCACCTAATCTCTCTCGCCTTTCATTTTTTATTATTTTAAATAATTAGATCCAACTTTAAACTTAACCACGATTAACTTTATTTTATATTAAATATAATAACCCATCATGAATTTATTAATTTTATTAATAAATTTAAAATAAAAATAATACCTTAATTATTATAAAATTGCCTATAATTATCAAAGAGGTATTTTTAACTAACACGTTAAACTTTTAATTTTGTCAATTGACACCTTATAATTTAAGATGTTAGAAATAAATATCTTGTCGTTAAAATCCGTTAAATTTTCTAAGAAAGTTCGTTAAATTTCCTTAAACTTGCAACATGACTGGCAATTTCGTTCATTATTCGTTGATGGTGAATAGCCTCTATAAAGTCCACCAACACCACCCGGACATCATATTCAGACCCTTGTTTGAGGAGTATAGTCAAATTGAAGATTAGAATTAGCTTTTAAATAGAAGATTTAACGAATATTAACGATTAATGTCATAAATTATAAAGTGTCAATTAAAAAAATTTAAAATTTAAAATATCAGTTAAAAATATCCTCTTAACACGTGGTGTATTTTTACAAGCACGAAGCACCCTAAATTTATTGGGTGAAATATTAAAAATTATTTTCCTACAAATAAAATAAAGAATTAATAAAATGAAGAATGAATTGAATAATAAAATCCAAATCCAAGGCTCAGAAATACGAATCCTACTTTTGACTGTTCAAGATTCTCACAAAATGCTCTTTGTCTTAACTTTGTACTCTTCTTAAATAGAAAATTAAGGATAAACAATTAAAAATAATATTGTTATTTAAATTTAAATTTAATTATTTTATAATATGTGTATTTAAATTGATTTGGGAAGACAATCTTGACTTTAATTTGGTCGATTGGAAATATGTTTATCTGATTTGACTGTCAAAAAATAAGTTGTGAGGAACGAATCCTATGCAATTTACTACTTTTTAGTTTGAATGTTTTTCAAATAATTTTAAAAAAAAATTATTAATTTCTTAAATTGTAATGTTCTATTTAAGTTTAATTTTATTACTTTTGTTTTTTTATTAAATATAAATTAATGTATTTTTTTTTACTTGAAAGAATATTATTTAAATAAATAATATTATGTTTATTTTCTAATTTTTACTTTTAATATCATTGATTAGTGCAATTAATATCTTATTTAATTATTTATGCTGCATAATATTAATTATACTAATCAATAATTATCACATAAAATTAAAATATAAAATATAAAATTATAGAGTGTATACGGGCAAAGAAATTTTGATATTATAAACAACTTTGCCGTCACACATTTGAAATATAACTTTTTTTTAAAGTATTTTGTTTTTCATAGTAATATCTAGATTCTTAGATATAAATACAATAATAAGCATAAAAGTTACTTTTAAGAAAATAAAAATAAAATATACTTTAGATTTTATAAACAAAAAAAAAACATTGTAGTCGTGATGATATTTGAGAAATAACTCTTTTTGAAGCATTCCCTACTTAAATTGGTTAGTGTAATAATGTATAAGAAAAAAAAGTTACTTTTACAAATATTTTTAACATAAAATAAGAAACTTTTAATATAGTAAAAACCCTTTTTTTGAAGCATCCATTACTTCTAGATTCATGGATGTCATTCAATAATTCGTGTAAGAAAATAACAACTTACTACTAAAATTTTTCGTATTTTTGAGTGTTTATCTCCAATAGCAAAATATGTAGTTTATTTTAATTTCAATGCGTGTAAAGTAAATTCAGAATACCATAAAAACGTGTAAATTTAGAATAATATGTTACAACTAATTATTAAGTTAGAATTGTTAGAGAATAATAGGGTAGAACTTACTTCAAAAATTACCTTGACGATTGAAGGAATTTCTCTCATATTTATACAAAATCTTTCACTTTGATTTTGTCGATGTAAGACAACAGTTGCCTACTCGTTTAGCGTGATAAATTTTTTTTCTTTCAGGTTTAACGTGTTTCCTACGGTATTTATATCGCATTGAGCTAACTCTGATACCACGTTAAAAAGTGAGACGATAGAATTCACTCCAAAAGCTACTTGAAAATTGAGTAAATCTTTTTTATATTTATACGTAACAAGAATAGTATAGTAGATTTTCTAAGTCGAGAAATATTTTAATATATTGACACTGAAATTGTACCATTTTCAAGATCTAAAGATTAAATTTTGCTAATATAAAAAAGAAGAAAGATCATGTCACATAATAATTATATAAGAGACTTAAACCTATCTTCATTAGAAATCATAATAAACATAATATAAAGTTTTACAAGATAAGCTCGGTTGTCACACTTGACGTTATATCAAAATTAAAAATAAAAATAAAAATTTATGTAACAAGTTCTCTCTCTCTCTCTCTCTCTCTCCCCTTCTTCACACTGTTGTGGTTTGCAAGAGAGACATAGAAAGAGGATAAAAGCTGTCCCCACCATTCCTTCATATTTCCCAAGTACTTCCAACACCAAACTCCTCCCAGTCCCACCTGCTCTCTCTCTCTCCTCTCTTTCTCTCTGTATCACAGTTATTGTTTTTACCAAGCTCTGTCTGCTGCGATTAACAGACGGGAGCTCACTTGGGTTAAACAAAAGTACATGGAGAGAAGTTGCAGAGAGATGGATAAGGAGTTTAAAGAAGATAGTAGTGTTTAAAAGGTGGAGAAGCGCAAGAAGCTCGAAATATTGAAGAGAGAGAGAGAGAGAGAGAGAGAGAGAGAGAGAGAGAGAGATGGTGGGCTCAGCAGGAGGATCAGAAAGAAGCAAAGAAGCTTTCGGGATGATGGCCCTTCATGAGGCCCTGAGAAGCGTCTGTCTCTCAGACTGGATTTATTCTGTGTTCTGGACCATCCGACCTCGCCCGTATCGCCACACTCCCCCCCTCTCTCTCTAGCTTCAAAAGCATGGTTTTATTTTTTGCTGTTTCCTTAAATGTGATATCTCTTCCGCTTTTGCAGAAGAGTCAGAGGTGGCACTGGATGCAAGGTTGGAGACGACAATGGCAGCTTGTAAGTTCACTCATTTTCTCAACACTAATTCTGTAGAACAACCAGGAAAATGAAAATAACTTACCCAGTTGTACTTTTTTTAAGCTGTTTCATCCAGTAAAGATTGATTACACTTATTTAATCATTCGGACTTATCATTTTTAACAATTTAGTGATAAATTAGCTGAACTCTCACAGATTATCTGAGAAAAACTATATATTTTTGTAAAGGATGTTGATGTGGGAAGACGGTTACTGTCGAGGAAGAGTTCCAGATTGTCTGGAAGAGATTGATGGAGAAGATCCAGTCAGAAAAGCTTTCAGCAAAATGTCCATTCAACTCTATAATTATGGCGAAGGGTGGGTACTGGGTAGGTGTTTGTATTTCTGGGTTTCTGGTTTTCTCTCTCTCCTCTCTCTCTGTAAATCAAATAGCTGTAGGGTTCTTCCTCTTACTTTCTCATAAATTTTCTCGGATTTGAACAGATTGATGGGGAAAGTTGCATCAGATAAATGCCACAAATGGGTGTTCAAAGAACCCACTGAATCTGAAGCAAACATCTCCAATTACTGGCAAAGCTCATTTGATGCTGTATGTTCTAACACAGTCCTGTTCTCTCTCTCTCTCTCTCTCTCTCTCTATATATATATATATATAGATGCTGTGTGTGTGTGTCTGTATTATGCTTACAGAGTTGATGGTGTAAATTGCAGCTTCCTTCAGAGTGGACTGATCAGTTTGAATCAGGCATTCAGGTGAGGGAAATGGAGAATGGTGCTTTCGTGTTTGTTCATTTGCTCTCTCTCTCTCTCTCATCTCACATTTCTTACAGACAATTGCTGTTATTCAAGCTGGTCATGGCCTTCTTCAGTTGGGTTCCTGCAAAATTGTAAGATTTTCCTTTCTTTCTCGTTAAGTTTTTGCTGTTTTTCTCTTCTATTTGCTGATAAAAATCTGATCTTGATCGCACAGATACCTGAAGATCTTCACTTTGTGCTGAGAATGAGGCATACATTTGAATCTATTGGATACCAATCTGGATTTTACCTTTCGCAGCTCTTTTCTTCAAATCGAAACTCACCTTCTTCGTCTGCAATTCCTTCTAATCAATCTGCAATCCCCATTAGACCTCCTTCAAACCTTCTCAACTGGGCTCAAAGACCACTCCCCTCCCCTTCTGCAACCATTCTACTTCCTTCCTCCCATTTCCATTCCTCCAAGCTTCATCTTCCTCATCTGAACGAAACCCGAATCGCCGACTCTGCTGGAGAGCACGAGAATGAGATCAAATGGCCGAACGGGCTGTCGTTCTTCAATGCGCTCACCGGACGGGCCGATGACGCAAAGCTTCTGATCAATCCGGAGAGCTTTGGAAGCAAGTTGGATCCCCATCGGGACGAGTTCTTGAGCCTGGACAGTAATTTCGAGAGCTCGAGAAGAATGGAAGGCAAATTCGGTAGGAGCTTCACTCTGCCTGCAAGAATGGCTTCTGCATCTTCTTCCACTTCACTTGATCAGCATCAGAACCAGACTTCAGAATTCAGCAGGAACTCTGAAACTGGTTTGTATAATGATGTTATGGAGACCTTTTTGGAGTGAATTAACGCTAGGATTTTTCTCAGCTCTTTGAAATTTGTCCACTACTTTCCTAGACTCTCTTGTCATCTACTTTATCAAAGCACTACTTTTCTCATAAAACTGCAGATATCCTTAGTTATCTTTTATGTTCATGTCATAATCGCGTACAGAGGAGGAAAAACGAAGGAAAAACTTCAATTTTATGCAGAAACGCCTAACGCCAAAAAAATTACCGTCAAATGAAAGAAATTTAGTGTGTCAAAATTGAAGTACAAAATAATCTGAGTTCATAAGCCATTACATTTCTAGCAAAAATGCAGATATTTTGTTTGAGTTTTTATGTCCTATCATTATAATCGAATGTGAACAAAAATGAAAATACGAAGAACCAACACCAATTTTACGTAGAAAATTCTCATGGGTAAAAACGTATTGGCGAATAAAAGAAATTTGACATGAAAAAACCATATACATATAATGAGTTATGCGAGTCAAGCGAACAAAAAATTCATAAATTTGTTCAGGAAAGAGAGATTTACAAGTATAGTTTTCCTGAAATTCTGAGAAAGAGAGAAAATGCAGTACCTAACATTCTCACGGCTGGGAAGCCTGAAATTCAACACTATCAAGCCAAGAAACAACTTCTTCAATGGAAGGTCTCCTCCTTGGATCCATCTCAATGCATTTACAAGCAATACCAAGCACCATTAAGAGCTGCCTCTCATGGTCTTGGTCCCATATGTCAGAACTAATAACCTCTTTCTCCCTCTTCTCGGCTTTCATATCCATCACCCATGACACCAAATCTCGACAATTTTTCCCTTTGCATACTTCCACGGGCCGCCGACCCGTCAAAAGCTCGAGAAGAACAACACCAAAACTATAAACATCGCCCCTGAAAGTTGCAGTTAGAGTCTGACTATACTCTGGAGGAATATAACCCAAAGTCCCAACCAAATCGGTCGTAACATGCGTATCATAAGGACGAAGAAGACGAGAAAGACCAAAATCGGCCAAATGGGCATTGAAGTTTTCATCTAATAATATATTGCTCGATTTCACGTCTCTGTGAATTATGTTTGGCTCGCATTCCTTATGCAAGTAAGCTAATCCACGGGCAGAGCCCTGCGCGATTCTAAACCGAGTTTCCCAGTTCAGAGACGAGCCGTCGTCGATATTCTCATGAAGCCAATAGTCCAAGCTTCCGTTTTCCATGAAGGAATATATCAATAGTCTATCATTTCCATTTTGGCAATACCCTTGAAGAGAAACAAGATTCTTGTGTTGAGCTCGAGACAAAGCTTCAACTTCGGCCTGGAATTCCCGTTCCATCTGACCACAATCGCCCGAAAGTCTCTTGACGGCAACTTTTGTACCATCAGAGAGGTTGGCTTTATAAACTAGACCAAATCCTCCGCAGCCAATTATGTTTGCTTGGCTGAAGTTATTTGTTGCTCTTAACAAGCCTGCAATTGAAAGATCTTTACACTTCGAATTCTGAAAAAGCACCAACTTTGATGAACAGTGAGCTTCGGATAATCGGGGGGGTCGCCCTAGTTCCTCCGTGAAATCCTCTATCGGAAATTTTGCACTCTTCCTTGACGTCTTGAGCCAAATAATTGTCAGAAGCAAAGCAATTCCTATTCCTGCTATAAATGTTATGCAAATGATGCTTCTACCACTAAATATGGAGTTGGAATCAGCAACTCGTTTTGGATTCCTTCCAATTCCATCTACTTCCTCACACGGAGAAAATATTTTGCCGCAAAGTCCAGGATTACCCTCGAAGCTTGACGCCGAAAAGCTTAAGAATTGTCCTCCGGTCGGAATTTCTCCCTCCAAGTGATTATATGCCACACTAAACCTCGACAGAAATGTAAGCTTGTTAAATGATGGAGGGATTCTTCCGGAAAGATTGTTGTTCGATAAATCCAACACTTCTAGATTCTCCATCTCCGATATCGACCAAGGGATTGTTCCCGAAATGCCATTATGGCTCAAATCCAAAACATGCAGCTGCTTTAGTTGCCCGATTTCAAGCCAAATTGTCCCATTTAGTGCATTGCTGCTCAAGTAAATCGATGGTGGAAAACTCGATACTTGATTATACGGCAAACCAGTAGAACTCTGATTACGCTTTACGTATAAAGGTATGCCGGACGATGCTGGATTCAAAAAACTGCATCCTCCAAGAGTGAGTGTCTTCATCTTGACCAAACTTATTGGGATCTCTCCGGTAAGAGAATTGTTCGAAAAATCCATGTAAAATAAACTCTCCATCTGTCCGATCCACGGAGGTATGCTTCCCGTCAATCGATTCCAAGACAAATCAAGAACACTTAACCTCTGGCAATTCAATAACCAAACTGGAATCTGACCCTTAAGACCACAATTTCCGAGAGCCAAAATGCTCAAATTCTCAAATCTAGAATTACTTTTTGGAATTTCTTCACCATGGAAATTCTCTGTAAGAATAAGAGTTGAAAGATTTCTACAGTGCTGTAGCACAGACAATGCCCCACCTAAGCTCACCAAGCTGTTGTTAGACAAGGAGAGAAACCATAGAAAGGAAAGCTTTGCATAATTTTCCGGAATTCGGCCTGTAAATTCGTTTCTGGCAAGACTTAAAATTTTCAATTCCCGGCAATCCGAGAGAGAATTAGGAAGAGCGCCATAAAAGCGATTAGAGGCAAGATCCAGTGTATGAAGATTAAGAAGTCCAGTAAAATTAAGCCCAATATCTCCACTAAAAGAATTGTTTCTAAGATCAAGCACTCCAAGCTTCGAGCAAAGTGAGAGGGTTGAAGGCAATTGCCCAGAAAACAAATTTGAATGAGCAGTTAACTCTTCTAACTCAGTCAGATTCCCAAAAACATTGGGAAGTTCACCAGAAAGTTGATTTCCAAAAATAACAAGGGATTTAAGGCTCGAGAGCTTACTCAATTCTTCGCTCAAATGGCCGGAAAAGTTGTTACCGGAAAGTGAAAGACGCTCCAAACTGATCAACGAATAAAAAGATTCTGGAAAACGACCTCCAAAGAGATTATAATCTGCATGAAATTGTTTGAGAGATGAGCTACAGTAGTTCAAACCTTCCAAAGTACCCGAGAATCGGTTAACTGCAATATCAAGAACTTGAATCCCATCAGAAGTATTGCAAATTTGAGAATTGAACGGGCCAGTGAAAGAGTTGTAGCTTATATTGAATATAACAAGATGATGAAATCCTTTGAGCTCAGAAATTTCCCCATTAAACATATTACTCGAGATATTCAAAACTTGAAGCGATACCAATCCGGAAAGAGCGGCTGAAACAGGTCCTGGGAGCAAATTATGGCTCAAATCAAGAACTTGAAGATGACTTAAGTTTGAGAGCTCTTTGGGTAAACCACCTTCAAGATCGTTATGTGAAAGATCGATCTGTTTTAGCTGATCTAATCGGCCTAAAGAAGGAGAAATAATTCCTTTCAGACCCATATTTGGCAGAAACAACTTGGTCACTCTATCAGTGAGTAAACTATCATTCATATAACCACAAACAACACCATTCCACTGGCAGCAGCTGAGTTCATTAGACCATGTTGAGGTAACAGAGCTATTAGTTAGGCTTTCTGCAAAACTCTTCAGAGCCAACAAATCATTTGGATTGCAGGCTTGGGTTAAGGCTTCTAAACCCAGAAATGAAGAAATCAAGCAAACTAAGAATACCCATTTGAGAAACTTCATTGAAACGGTTATCAACACTAATACCATCAAAATCAGAGGGGATCTCAAGCAATGATCAAAGCCAAATAACCATAAAGTTCTCCACTTTTCATTGAAACTTGCAAATGAAGCAACAATTGAGGAAACGGAATGACATGGCCAATCCCAAGTAGAAATCAAATCCGATATCAGAAATAAAGAAAATATTATCCTTCAAAATCCATCTCACAGGAGGCCACCAACAGCATAAACTGAGATTGGAACATCCAAAATCAGCACCAAAACTATATTAAAGAGCAACTAACAACAACTTGTAAGATCAGCAATCAATACAGGTCATTAAAAAATGAAGAAGCACTACTCAGCTTTAGTAGAAGCACTAATATCCTTAGTCCCCACATTACTAAAAATACTCCATTTTAGTTGAAATGGCGCACTTACAAATAACTATCATGGAAAGAAACACAAAATCACCACTTTGCCAAATCAATCTGAGAAGCTACTTAGATAGACTCCTTGAAAAACTTGCAGGCATATCAAGAAGTACAAGTGCATCAACACGATAGCAGAACCAAGGCCAGAAATTTTGAGCTGAAGCGGCAACAAAAAAGTGGTAATGAACACTCAAGAAGAAGAAATGGGGTATTCTCCCATCAAATGATTAATCAATATTTTCTCAAAAGTAGAATAGATGGTCACAATTTCGCACAACTGGGACCTCCCTAAATTCCCAAAACCAGACGTCTCTTCTCTTCCACGCAAAAAACAATGACAGAATCAGGGGAAGTCAAAGGGAAAAAGATGTTTTCCAATTGTCAAATCATCAAACACCCAGAGTGCAACGTAGAAAAAGAGAGGTTCTCTCTCCTCGTTGAGTATCGATACTTTATTATTTTCTCTGCACAGACTCCTGCAGTGGAGCATGTGTGAACTCGAGAAGAAGACACTGCCACGACTGAGCTGACTTCAGAGGCGAAAGACGACATTCGTCGGAGGAAAACTTGTGGCAGTTTACGAGTCAGACCTGTCTTCCACTCTCTGATTGTCAATGCCCGCCTTTGTCTGTTCGTTTATCCATCTACTGTGAGGAAAATCAGAGAAAAATACAAGAAAAGTAAGTAAGGAGGAAGGAAAATTTATGTTGGGGATGGTGGAGTTGGTTGGCTGAGCTGATGAAGATGTTCAGTGGCTCTTCACGCTCACCCAATGCGCGTCGACCCACGTCCATTATCTTTTTATTAATTTAGGAGATATATAATTAAACCTTGGCATTTAAAAAAACAAAATTTAAATTAAAGACATATAACTTCAAATATTTATTGAACTTTTTTTTTTTTAATTTACGAAGTTATTATTTATTTTTAATAAATTTTAAGATTTCATGTTTCATCTCATTTATAATCTTGTAAGGAATATCTTTACTTATTTATTTCTTCAAATGTTTTTAAACAATTATAAAATAAAGTATGGAACAACCCTACTAAAATATTACACCATACGTATTTAATATGTATTGTCGTACGTAAAATACTGTGAATTATGTGTCTAATGAGTCAATGTAATAAACAAATGTTAGTACGTAAATTTATGTTAGTTATGCATTCTAGATTTTATGGTTTATAATTCATAAAAATTCTTTGAAACTTTATGTTAACATCTATTATAAATATGTAGAATAAAGTACAAATAGTAATAACGAAATCAGTCAGTGACTAATATTTAAAGTATGAAATTTTCAAATAATAAAGCATAATTTATCTCATTAAAAATGTATAATCAAATCCTGAATACATATGTAGTGACAAAAGGGTTATATTTTATATAATATTATTGTATAATACTTGATCAGATAAAATAATATTACTCTCAGAATTTTCGTTAAATATATAATAATTAATTTTATAATAATGATGATCATATATGTATGATCTTAATTTATTTTTATAAATAAATTCTTGTTTTAGTAAAATTTTATATGAATTACAGTTTAAACATTTTTTATATTGGGAATGAAATAAAATAGACAGCTGAGAATATTAATATCGATACAATAAACTTCATTTTTATAGATTCTTTTCTTTATTATTTCAGAGACTGAATAACTAGCATGTAATTCGTAATCGATATTAATAATTATTAATCAAAACAAATGGTAGTCAATCATATAAACTCTATTATGAATCTAAATAGAAGATTAATATAAATGTGATGTCTATATCAACGTGTATTTTGAGTAAATATATTATATAGTTTTAAGAATAAATTTTTAAGTATTTAGTAGAATTATTTTAGAGTTATTAATTATATTATTTAATATCGTATTTTACTATTTAATTTTTACATGACCTATTTTATAAGGATTTAAGCATCCAACTTATCTCTAATAACGATGAATTAGAAAAATAAAATATTTTTATTGACATAAGGTGAATAAAATTAAGGAATGAAATTCTATATATAGTTAAATTTATTATTATTTGAAAATAAAATTAAAACTATAAGAAATTAATTTTAAAAATTAAAATGATAAGAACAAAATTGAAACATTGCACTAAAATAAAATAATTGTTAGATATTTTATTCTTTAAGTGAAAATAAAAATAAACTTGTTTATTTTATCTTTTTTACTAAATAACTTATGGGCAAAAAAGTATAGCAAGGCGCGTGGAAGCACGCTTCTTGATTTGGAGGATGGAGGGATTAGGGAAGGGGGTGTTCAAAGTCAAAGAGGTAGGACATTGACTGGATATAGCCGGTAGTTGAAACGGTGGTTTAGGCGGAGATCACGCCACTTGGCCGCCCTCTAAGAACACAGGGCAGACGTCAACTTCAACGCTTTTCCTCATCCACCGCCTCCGCTTCCCAACTACTTCACTTTCTCTCCTCCCTCCATTTTCTTTTTTTATTTTCAAATATTAATTAGTATAATAAATATAATTAATTAATTTATCCAATCTTGTTTTCTGTCAATTTAAAGAAAATTAATTAAAAATTTTGATTTAATTTTAAGCAATTAAATCAAAGTTAATTATTTTACTGCAATTAGGTATTTAACTGGCATAAATAAATAATAAAACTGTAGATTATATATATTTTTTTTTTTGTAAATTGACAAAAACTTTATTGAAGAACTGTGTGAAAATAAAAATGAAATTATGGGGACCTTAATAAGAAAAGCAAAACTACAATGGCTAAATTAAAATAAATGCTAAATTAGAAGGACTAAAAACAGATTTGAAAGACTAAAATTTATGTTTCTAAATAAAACTTAAATGTATCGTCATCATTATTATTTTAATTACTATAAAATTTCATAAATACGAAATATATATTAAAAAAATTTAATTTCTCAGAATTCTATATTATTAATTTCATTATTATTTTGTCGATTAATAAAGAATATAATTAAAAAAGGAACAAAGAAGTTTTTAAGAAGATACAAAATTGATAATGGAGAATGAACTTATTTTCTTAATACAAAATATTACATATGATCCCACCAAACTAGAATAAAATGTTCTTTTACCGACTAATTTTAATACAGAAAAAAAAGTATAGAAAATCTAAATTTAATTAAACAATAATTTCACTTAGAAATACACTAATTTTCAAGACTCCCTCTTAGGGCCTACTTACAATAAACGACTCTAATTGCAGTTCTAAAACTTTCAAACTTAGATTTAGCTAAAGTTTTAGTGAATATATCAGCAATTTAGTTGCTAGTATGAACTCTTTTTGACTCAATTTCTTGATTCAACACTTTCTCCCGAACAAAGTGATGGTAAACTTTAACATGTTTCGTCATCTCATAGAATACCATATTTGAAGCAAGTCTGGTTGCATTTTCGTTATCACATTCAATTGGCCTGCATAGTCAACCTTACAAAAATGTCTATTATCAAACATTTCTACCAAATACACTTATATAAAGCTATTGTTGATGCCATGTACTCATTGTCACGACTATGGGACGAGCTATGCTAGCTTGATTCTCGAGAAGGCAATCCAATCATTCAACTCAACGCTAGATTTGACATGAACAATCTTATAAATATTTACAGTCAAGCCCATGTAATAAAACCCCAAGCAAATAGTATAAAAAGATAAATGTTTAAAAAACATCCAACTTTGTAGGAAAGTAAAGGAAATCCAAGTCATCAGTTATCGTTATAGACCGAAATCAAATACTAAGTTCTTACCAATGACCTACAAATAAAGTTCAACAAAAAGTAAATAACCAGTA
>CM039525.1:1692003-1736193 GCA_022433055.1 Begonia peltatifolia | reverse complement strand
TACCAATGACCTACAAATAAAGTTCAACAAAAAGTAAATAACCAGTAGTCTCCTCTCATATCTATGAAACTAGTTACTGTTCTCTTTAACTAGATTGTAAAGGAATTGTTGGGATAAGTAACTAATTTAATAGAAACGTTATACCTAATATCTCTTGTCTTAAAAAAAATAGATTTTCTATCTTTATTTTTAAAAATTGTTATTACACTTCGAACTACGCATGAGTTATAAAACAGTTAAGAAAACCTCTTTTTTTTTACAAAACCGGTTCCATAAGCCCTCAATGAGCTAGTTATAAAACCGCCACATACATAAGTCATTATACACTGAAAATAACGTTTGGCGTTTTTCACAGAATACGTCATCAGTGAAAAATGAGTGTAGCACAAGGACCACTCCGACACACTATCATAGAAAGATAGTGATCTGAAGAACAAATAACGTCTCATGAGACTGGAGGAAACCATGACGGCGACCTGTAGATCTAGCATATCCCCCGAGTGGTTAGCGATCGACAATCTGTCATGACATTAACTTGAACCAATACATACTCTGATAAATTTTAGGAATTTGAAATCCAAAGAGCACGTCATCACCGTCCTATTGCCAGTTTTCCATGCGTGCATATATTACCACCTTCATGCAACAGAAGGTGTACGAGATAGCCTTATGATACTTTGACACCATGACTGCTTGAAGTATCAAGAGGATTCATCCTCCCAACATATCATAACAAAAACATCTATCGTGTATGCTGAAAACAGACGCGAGAAAAACATACGTACATATACGTATAAACAGCGACGTGCTGGTGACCAGGTTCCGTCATACTTTTATAGGTGGCAACCCAACAAAATAAGGTTTTTCGAAAACATGATACGCAATGCAGAAAACATAAAATCTCTACCTGGATGATGACTACTTCTCTTATTTACAGGGGCAGCAACCTCAAATACTGGCTCAAAGTCAACGAACTTGTTCTGGCCTATAAGGAAAAATCAAACCATAAAAATTTCACTTCATACTAGAAAAGACACAATGATGAGCCCTATCAAAAACTAAAAACCTAATCCAACTACTTATGAGTGTCAGTGCCTTAGTGAAAAAATTCTCTCTAAAAAATAATGTGCGGTCAACCTCTACCATCAGACGGTCACCCAGACTGATCCGCAATTGTCAACGAATTTCATTGGTCGAGTAGACATCTCACCCGGTCGCTGGGGCGACGGTTCCACCGCCATTTCGTCCCGAATATCACCCTCTCTTATGCAATTTTTGCTCCTATTCAGCTGTTTATCCTACAAGGACTTCACATTCACCAATATACTTCTAAAACACCAAGGGATTCAAGCTTCTTTGCTCAAATTCGATCCAAACACATAAACCCTAACCTAATAATCCAAAATTAGAAAGAGAAAACGGACTTACCGTTGAAGGTTGTTTCGAAACTCGAAGTCCTTCACCTTGGTTGCACGAATCAGAGGTCGAAACTTCTCCTCTTCTTCCTCCTTCTCTCGGCCCTCTCTCTTTCTTTTTTATTCTCTCTGGCGACAACCAATTGAGAAGAGGAATAAAGAAACTTTTCATTGTTCACACTTTGACGCTACACTTGTCTTGATTTATAAAATGCACTCATATCTTATCTTAAATAAAAATATTTAATCTGTTAATAACCGAATATTATTGCAAATATGACTCGTGGTAAATTTTCAATTATCCGATGTTAGTTTTTTTTTAAATTAACCACACGATAATTTAGCTAACTAATAAACTTACCAAAACTTTAGAAAAATCCAACGTGACTAAAAATGAAAAAACGAGTCAACCCATGACATGTTGTCAGTCAATAACTAAAAGTTTGACACGTAGAAATTAATAAACCATACAAATACCTAGTTTTACACTCATTTTCAATACTTGATCATGCAACAATTGATTGCTCCTTGTTGCTCCATTAAATTATAGCTGAACCAATACTAAAACAATAGCCTGAAGTCGAACGACGGTCTTTTGCATTATTTGCTTAGTCTGCATCAGTAAATCCACTCAACAAAAAATCGTTACGTTTCTTGTACATAAGATCGTAATCAAGAGAATCTTTTACATACCAGAAGATGCTATTGTTAAGTTAAAGTGTTTTAAGATCATTTTGACGATGGATGCTTTTAAGTGAGATTGTTTTATATTAAGTTGTCCTTAATTAATGATTATTGTTATAATTATTGATAATAAGTAAATAAAATTATTCTATCATTGCTTTTCATTGAAAATACCCTTGAAGAGTGATATTTAATCATAATAACATGTGTGTTCAAAAACTTTTAGTCATTAATGAGCCTTTAAAACTTAAAGTTAAATGAATATAAAAAAACACCTTCAAAGTGTTGACTGAAATGACATATTGTTGACCATTAGGCAACTTTATGAAATTTCAGAGAGCTTCAATGTTGACTGGAAAATGATAGTGTCAATCACATAACCAAATGAAGAAATTCTAAAGAGGTTCAAGTGTCGATCGAAAAATGATAGTGTCGACTGCATAAACAAATGAAGAAATTTCAGAGAACTTCAAATGTTGACTAGACAATGCTAGTGATGCTGCATGAAAAAATGCAAAAAATTCATAGAGCTTTAAAGTGTTGACCAGGAAGGCAAAGTGTCGATCGATTTGTTGAAAGACTTTTAAAATAACACACAACGACAACAAAATGTCAATCGATCAAGAGAAACTGTCGACTGAACTATCTGTTTTTTGAAGAAGAAGAATAAAAACTCATGTAAAAATCACCCAATCAGAAAATTTCAACAGAGTGCCTGCCAATTATAATTTGAGAATCTTTGTCTTCAATTGATCTCTCACCTCTCTTAGTTCATCAACTTGTTATTGTATAAATTGATAGTTTGTGAAAATTGCATTCATTGGTATTCCGTTTTCATTGTTACTTATGAACATGTAAAAGGTGACTCTCTGAAGAAGAGTATTGTAAGGCATTGATTGATGCCGAAAGTTCAATCAAGTGAATTCAAGAAGTTGATATTAGAAAGAATCTTCAAAGAAGAGCAGTAAAGTACGGACATAGGTAAGATTGGTCAAACCGCATTAAAAAGTCGGTTGCATTTCTTCATTCTAAATTCCTTTGATTTTATTCATTCTAAGTTATAACTCTGAAAATCAAATCATATTGCTTGATAATATCACTATATTTGAACTTGTGCAAATTCGTAACTTAATGACGAAAAAGTTGTTAATAATCTAATTCACCTCTCTCTTAGTTTATTTTCGATCCTACAACTCTTAGCAACATCTAGATGATGAGTTCTTAGACTCTGCATAAATTGAGATATGCAATAACTGGATATGCAATTTCTAGTCTTGTAATTATTAAATAAATTAAGTTGTCAACGAGTTTCTGAAGTCATCTTACATCATTTAGCAAACTTATTTATTCTTTATTCAACTTGAGATACGACTTTCTAGGAGTAGCTATTCCTTACGACTCTCCCATGCCAAAACGCTCCAAGAGATTCATTTCAAAACGAATTGACAGAGCACTTCTCAAGCGAGATTCAGCTTCATTTTCTCTTATGATTTGAATGTCGTCTACGTATAATAAAACCAACATGAGCCTTTTTATTATGTTTTCACAAATCAACTAGAATATGAATCAACAACAATAAATCCACAAATAATGAAAAGTTGAGCCACTTTACCATACCAAACACGTGGTGCTTGTCTGAGGTTATACAATGCCCTTTTTAACTAACAAACATGAGGGAATTCTTTTATAGATACAAATCTTTGAGGTCGTTCCATGAACACCTTGTGATTCAAGTCGCCAAAAAAATGCATTTTTTATATCAAATTACCATATTTTTAATTCTTAAATGCAACAAGTGAAAAGATTGACCTTAGTGTCGCTGTTTTCGCATTTGGACTAAAAGTCTCTTCATAATCAGATCTATAGTTTTGAGAAAAATCACGAGCAACGAGAAGAACTTTGTATCTGTCAATTGTACAACCTGATTTCTTTTTCAAACGATATACCCATTTGCAAGTGACTGGTTTGCAATTGTTTGGTTTTGGCACAAACTCCCATAGTATCATTTCTCCTTGATGCTTCAATCTCATATTTGCACTTCCACTTCCCATTGTAAACAACATTTAGCTTCCTCATAACACCTATGTTCTTCTTAGTTCAATGCTCTAACAAATAAACATGAAGTGATGGTATAATGATTAAGTTAGAGATGTTTAACGAGCGGGCTAGCTCGTTAGCCCGCTCGCTCGACTCGCTACAGTAGCGAGCCGAGCTTGGCCCGGTCTTACGAAGCGGGCCGAACCGAGCCTAAACGTTCGGCTCATGAGCCCGCCAGAGACCGAGCCAAACGAGCGAGTCAATGAGCTAGCTCGTTGGCTTGGCAGGCCAGGCTCGCGAGCCAACCCGCTCCTCCTCTCCATCGGTGGTCGTTAATTTCAACTTTTTTTTACAAACAAAACTATTTTTCCCTTGCAAAAGTCAACGTTTATAGTGCTGCTCCAACATTCAACTAAAAAATGGGGAAAAATTTTTGACTTACGGCGGGATTTTTAGCCACAAAGTTGACAAGCATAAAAAAGATGGTCGATTTAAGACTTATTTCGTCAAATCGGCCTCGATCGGCCGATTTCTTTTTTCCTCGTTGTTTGTCTCTCTTCACCCATCTCTGTTTTTCGCGGCGCCAGACTCAGCAAGAAAGAAAGAAAACTCTTTCGAACTTTCGTTTTTAATTTTCTTTCATTATAATTAATCATATTCGGTGCAAAATCCAAATAACTGTGGTGTGTCGAGGAGGCGATGTATCGCACAAAAAGAGGCGACGCATCGCCCCACTCTCTAGAGTGGGGTGATGCAAATCGACTAGTGAGTTGTTGCATCGCCTCAATGAGGGGCGATTGATCGCCCCACTTGCTGAAGTGGGGCGTTACATCGCCCCAAAGGGCGATTGATCGCCCCACTTACTGAAGTGGAGCGATCAATCCCCCAGCACTGTTCAGGTGAACAGTGAAGGCACTGTTCACGTGAACAGTAAAAAAATATTTTTTTTTTAGTTTTAATAATAATTTAAACGAATGCACTACGAGTTTAAATGATTTAAAAATGTGTAAGCGTTTCAAAACGTTGTCAATTGATTTAAAGATAAGAATTTAGTGAATCGCGGTCTGAGGACTCTACGATTTTTGGGTCGTGACAAATTTTGCTGAGAAAACGTTGTGTTTTTTGCTATAAAACACCATTTTACTTGCTGTTTGAATTAGGTGACTCTATGACTGAATCAAGTGATGATCACGATGTTGTATTTATTCATTGTTTCTTTTGTTTGGTGATTTTTGTTATATCATTGTGAAAATTGAATGTTTGATAGTTTTTTAAGATTTTATCCTGTTTTGATTTCTCCTATGACTAGTTCTAGTGTTAGTGTTCGAAGGGAAAGAACAAAGATATCTGATATTTGAAATTATTTTAATATTGTTAACGATGACGATGATAAAAATTCCAGAACTAAATGTAATCACTGTGGAAATTAGTGGATAGCAAAAACATCTAATTCTTACAATGTATGTTTGATTATTTTCTACTTCAATTTTTATTTAATTACAATGTGTTATGTACTATTTGTTTTTTTTTTTTATCTTTTCTTGTGGCTTTAACTTTGATATTTTACATCTATCTCGTTATGCGTTACAAAAAAGAAAATTTTTTAATTTATAATTTGCAGACAAGTTTAGAGAGAGAGAAGAAGAAAAGAAAAACGGGAGGATCAGAACCGAGACTAGAAATCTGGCCCGGTCCTAAAAAAATTTTTGGATTTATTGATGCAAAAATTTAAAAATCGAATTTTTGTAGTCCAGTTCTAATTTCTCTAAAAATTGGATTGTCCCGACCACGATTACCCTTAAAAAATAGCAACTTAGACAATTCAAGTTGCTTTTATTATTTATTAATAGTAAAGTGCTTGAAAAACTTATATTATATTAATATAAGTTGAAAATATTTATATAGGATCAGCTCATTAAACTCGACTCATTAAACTCGTTGGACCGGCTCATCTCGACTTGTTAGGCTCGTGGCTCGCGAGCCGGCTCGGGTTGAAAAAGTTTTTTGGTCAGCTCGTTAGGCTCGGCAGGATCGGTGAGCCAAACTTTTCCAGACTCGGCTTATCTCGACTCGCTCGTTTAACATCTCTAGATTAAGCTACACTACATTAGTTTTTAATATAATATAGTCGTCTTCTTTTTTCACTTGAATATCTTCTAACAGCACCCTCACGACCTTCTATTCTTCGAGCATTCCTTGTTGGGGTTGGAGATTCATTACTTTCTTGATATTTTAATAAAATAAAATAAATTAAAAATTAAAGTAAATATTATTTTTCAAAGAAATTATAAAATAAAATGAGATTACTACGAAATTAGGTTCAAATCTCATAATCCACAATTTTATTCATTTTAGTTTATAAGATATTTATATTTTTTTCAATAACTAAAAAATTGTCTAAAATTCAAATTATTTAACTATCATAAAAATACAAATATTATAAATATCGTCCTAATATATATTATTCCAACATAAGACTATAACATATGTTGAAAATCAAACTCGAATCGAAAAAAAACATATAAAAGAAGGACACCAAAATTTACGTGGATAATACTTTAAGAAAAAAAATCATAAGTAGAGGTGAAATTTACTACGATCAAATCAAGGTACACGAATTTTGTGATTAAAGCATCAATATATAAAAAAATAACAAAATTCTAACATTAAATATGAGTCTAATCCAGCTCAACTGGAATTCGAGTCATACCGATCTCTGACAATATAAAATTAGAATGTTTGTTGACACGTGACATTTCTAAGCATTTCTTCTTAGGTTTGTTTTGTCAAGACTAATGCTCTACTTGCATAGCAAAGATTCGTTAGAAAATTAATGAAATTTCACAACCGAAATTTGCGAGTTTCTAAAAGAAAAATCTAATTTGTTCGTCATGAAAAATTTGAGTTTCATTTTAAAAATGAGGGTTCAAGTTGAATGTACCCAAGTTTGAGATTCAATTTCTTCAAAAATAAAATCAAGGTTTATTTTAAATTATCTTTAAAATTAACAGTTTAGTTTGTAATTAAAAAAACTAAGAATATTGGAGGTGTAAATTCTCATGATATTTGACTAGTTACAGGAATCCAAAGAGATTCATCTTTCTTGGTTTGATTCTGTAAAAAAAAAAACAATCATTTCTAATCCTTGAGACATGAGCTCTGGCTCGGCCTCCCTCTTCTATCTTCATGGACCAACTTGAACGACCCATTACAGTGCTTGGAAACCCTCGTCAATGCCTTTGAGATTTCCACTCTCAACCCAGTTTTTCCCCTATTTTTGACTTAAATTTGCGGACGAAGCATGATCAGAAGGTTCTGAGGAATTCCGATGGGTTGAAGAAAGAAGGCGACTTGATTCAATCCTAACATGAAGCTACAGTTCTTGATCAGACAGTGATTTTGAGCAGGTTTCGTCGGAAATTCAAACGGCAGGGAAGAAGACATAACTCGACTCTGCTCGGAACTGAAAATGCATGGAAGAGCTCTTGCGGTTTCACTGCCATTTGTCGACTAGTCGACTTAAGAGCCGACGTTCGAGCTGCCCCTTCGAAATTGGAAAAGCTTGCAAATCGGCCAGCATTAAAAAATTAGGTTTATGGTCAAGCCGGACCAGACCATGATCTTGAGCCGAATAATGAGGCTGACTATATACTAATGCAAGTCACCTAGGAAGAAAAAGAGGACCAGGTGTTTACAACTACAGTAGAATAATCGAACCATCTCGACTTTGAATGCACGTGATATTGTTGATTCGTAAACATAATATGACACATAAACAGTCGTTGTAATGTAAGGTTAGAGTGTTTATTTAGTCTCACGTCTTGTTTAATTTTAATATTTTTTGTCAAATAGTTATGGGTGGAAATCAGTTCGTTTAAAACTAAAACTTGAATTGAACCAAATTGAAATCTTCGTTTGTTCAGTTTCAATTTTGAGAAAATCAATTTTTTGTTCGATTTTTAATTTTTTCTTTTCAAAACCAAATCAAACCAAACTTATAATATTTATGTAGTTTTGTAAATTTTTATGTTCAAAATTAGAAATTTTAAACTAAACAAGTCAAAACTGGCACAAACCGAGCTTAAAAAATAAAAAATCAAAATCAAACCAAACAAAACTGAACATATCAGTTTAGTTCGGATTCAATTCTGAAGGCAGATCGATTCGGTTTTAGTTTAAAAAAATTGAAACCCAACTAATCAGTTCAGTTTCAGTCGGGGTGGAACCCATCAGAATTGGATTGATTCCACCCCTACAAATAGTAGATTGGGGGATCATAAAAATCCAAAGGGTGGCCCCCAAATGAAAAGGAAGTGTTTGGAAAATAATGAAGTTTGTATTTAAATGCAGCCAAGAAAGAGAGTGGAGGGCTCTCGGAAATCACATGCATGTCCTTGTCTTGATCTAAATTCCATTCATTCTGATGTTGATGCTGCTGTCTTCACTTAGGGCATTTGTTTAATGCAATATGGGATTGATCATGTGATTTCTCATTAGAATCTTGGGTTTGGATTTCCCTTTATTTCTTTTTTAATATTTAATGTCATTTTTTTTATTACTTTAGTTAGTTATATTCAAATATTTTAGGTGAATTTTGACCAAATTAGTAAAAGTTGATATTGATTTAATTGACGTTTGTAGTAATCGTCTACTGAAGTCAAAAATAATAGTAGAGCATAGTGCCATTAAAGTTGTCACGTGAAAAAAGTTGGAAGAGACCAATACATAAGTAGGTTTCATCTCTATGCTAACAACACGCATTTTGAAGTCAGACCAAATAATAAATTTGTTACGTTTTCGCACAAAAGAAACAGTATTTTTTTGGCCGAATGAATCTCTACGTATGGTCTGATAGTCAAAATTAACTAGAAACGTAGTTAACTGAATCATTTAGACCCTAAAAAGGAAAAACTATGGCAACCTATTTACGAGGGTAATACTATCTACGTATCAAGTAAATATCTTGAAAACTATACAATCTTACGTCGTTTGAAAGAATTAAATAAGAACAATATACAAGTAGAGTTCGGCGATGGACGGAAAAGACTAGTCTCAAAATTTCACTTTGGAGTAGACCAATTTGAAAAATGTTATTGCTTAACAGCTTGGAAATGTTTTAATTATTTAAAACAAAGCAACTCCTCTTTTTCATAATATAAATTGGTATGACCCACAGCGAAGAAAAATTTGCTCCATTGTCGTCGGTGGGGATATGCACGTCATTCGCACAACCTCTATCATTGATTAAAATCCTTACTGAAAATAATATTTACTTCTAAATATCATTACAATTTAAAATTATTTATAATATAACAAAGTTACCTGGTCACAATGAAATTAATTCTATGCAAGTGAATTGACCAAATTACCCCTGACACACGTTTATGAGTGCGATACCCAGTAGACATTTGAGGAATTTCCATTGGTTTTAAAAATTAATCCATGGTTTTATTTTGAAACTGAAAGTGATGGAAATGGAATCCAAGATCTAAATAAAAAGAGATTATATGAAATGAAAAGTAAAAAGAAATAAAGGGAAGGCATTTGTTTTGATTAAGGAAGAGAGAGGAGGAGAGAGCAATGAAGTTCTTGTTCCAGTGCCCATGCTGCTCCTGCTTCTGCTTCATGAAGCCAAACCCAGGCAAACCCAAGGAGAAGAAGGAGAAGATAGAAGTCATGGAAGTGAAGGAAAGCATTGAAGTGAAGGAAACTAAGGAAGAGAGTAAACAGTAAATCAAATAATTACTCAGAATCTGTTTGCTTTCTGGGATCTGATGGGTTTCATCTTTGCTGTCTGAATTATGCTTCGTTCTCGCTGTTTTTTCCATTTCTAGTTGCAGTGTTCTTCTCTTGTCGATAATCTCTCTGATAATTTTGATTATTTTCTGCGTAATTTCTTGAGGAATACATTTACTTTGGTATTAATGTATTTATTTTCTCTACTCTTGGCTTTAATTCTGGCTGTTGCGTCTCTTATTTGTTCATGCTATTAACTCCGTCCCATTTTTTCTCAGATCTGATTAGGTTTTCCCGTACATATGAAATTTATGCGAATGATGTGAATATCAGTGATATTAATATTAAATATTAACCTTTTTGATATGCAATACTCCTGTGGGTCCAAAAAAAGGAAGGAGAGAAATTGCAGATAAAACATCAGTATGAATGTTGTTTTTATTAAGTAAAAAACAATTAATTTTGGAAATATATTTCACATTACTTTGGAACAAAATTAAAGGTAATATATACAAATGGTTTTACTTTTTTAATTTTGATGTTTAGTTCTCATTAATTTTTAGGAAGAAATTGAAAGTCGTATTGTTGCGACCCGAGCACGGACTTAACATAACGTCAGGTCGGGCGATCCGATCGTAAAAAAAATCCAATCATTAAGCTCAAAGTTTATTTCACAGTGGAAGACTTAAACATATTATGAAAATACAAAAATACGCATAGTAATTGAAAATATAATAAAGTGATAATTAAATAACATATTAATAAAACTCAAGCTAAATATTTAAATTTATTTCAGTTAATCTTATACAAACTCAAAATAAATAGAAGTCATCGCCCATAAATAAATAACACTCAAACACGAAATAAATTAAGGGACCGCCTCCACCTACAGACTACTCTATACTTACCTAGAAAAGTGTGGTCGTTTGAAATAAGAGACTAAATCAGTAAGTGTAACACCTAAAATTTTCCGTTTAAATTAATTTTAGATTTTTATAATTATGGTCAGTGGAGTTTTGATTATAATCGATAACGGAGAATTTCTACTATTAAGTAAAAGATTATTTTGAGGCTATTGAAGGAGAGAAAAATTTAAGAATTTAACTGGAATTGTACTATATAACAGATTTATTAAACGGTTAAGAGTTTAGAGTAGTTTGGTAATTAAGTATCATTTTATAAAAAAAATAAAATAAAATAAAGAAATGGGGAAGAAAAACACCATCGGTGTTGTCCTTCCCAGAAAACCCTCCCCTTCTTTCCCTGCTCTCCTTCTCTCCCGCGAGAGGTTCGACGACGTTCAACTGATTCCTTCTCCGTTTTTTCGAATTACCGTAAGTTTTAGTTAGTTTTGGGTAGATAGTTAGTGTGTTAGTTGTTTTTAGCAACAAAAACAAAGTTAGTAAGAGTATCGGGTGATTTGGTGAAAACCTAAAAGGGAGATACAGAAAATTGAATGTAGAGTCGATTTTTATCCGCATGTTGATACTTAAGCTAGAAATAGGAGTAGATTTTGAGTTTTGATAGAAAATATTGAGTGGTTGATTAGCCGAATATATGAATTTTGGAACGGTGTCCGTTCGGCCACGTTCGGTCAAGTTGTGGATATCCGATTAGGAAATGAATGAAACCATAGGAAACTAGACGCCCTAAGGAACCTGTAATACTTTGCATCGTCCAATTCGGATGAATATTGAAGAAGTTGTGAATTTTCAAAATTGGTTGGAAATTGAGTGGGATTTCAGGTTTAGTGGAGAATTTTGGTTTTGGTATAAGTTATGACTTTCAAGTTAGGAATTTATGAATTTAACGAGTTAGAATTGATGGATGTGTAATTTTATAGGTATTCCCAATTAAAGTACGAAATTACGAAGTACGAGAAAATTTCAAGGACGCCAGGTAAGTGATGGACTATTTGTGATTTGCCTTCGGGGCTACACCATGGAATGGTAGAATTATTTGTTTGTTTTGATTGTTTGTTCTGTTGTTTGGTCAGTTGGTTGTACATATGTGTTGTCATGCATCATGATTTTGAATTACGAAATAACAAGTTTCGAGGATGTTTTGAATTGTGCATATGAAATGTAATCAGATAATAAAAGATGTCACGCATGGACAAATGTCTCGTCGTTAACGTGCTAATGAGAAAGCACTAAGGGGTTTCCATGGATGAAAGTACGTAAGATGACACTGTTTGTGAATTCCTCGTCGTTAACGTGCTAGTGAGAAAGCACTAGAGGGTTCTATGATCGATGTTGGGAGGAGATTATGTATGGTCGTCCCGTGTGTGAACATGATGTGTGCCTCTAATCTCGCTCCGTAGGTCATGGTTTGTGATAGGATGGATACCTACTTGACTAACACGTGAAAGTGGAAGATAATAACAATGGAAACGAAACGAAAACGAAATTGAGCATAGAAACTAGATGTGTTAGGGGTTGAGTTGTGCATTGATTTTTAATTCATACTTTATACTTGCTAAGCATTAGGCTTACGTTTTGTGTTCCACAGTGTAGGTGACGACGAGCTTTCAGATGAGTTGCTAGGTGACGAGCATGTCTAGGATGGTGTTGGTGGCATACGCCGTATGCCGGTGTAGGAAATTGTTAGGGCGACACGACCATGGTGGGATAGGTGGTGGAATTTTGTAAGCACTTTGTATTAAACACCAGTGTATGGATTTTTGAGGATATAGGTTGTGTAGTACGGTTATAGTCAAAATTGGAGTAGAATTACGTTTTTTGAGATCACTTAGTGAGATTATGTTTTAAAAATATAGGTTTTACTTCGTGGATTTAATTAGGGAAATGTTCGTCGTGTATTTTTTCTGAACTGGTGTTGTTTTTACTTATACTGGTGCAAGGTATCGACCGAAGTCGATATGTGTCGATCGGTCAGTGTAAAATAGAAGGTGAGTGTCGACCGTGAGGTTCGATCTGTGCGGGCAGAGCCGAAATAAGTGTCGACCCATGGTTATAGGTGTCGACCAGTCAGGATAAAAATGGCAGTGGTGTTGACCGCAATGATCGACCTACGCGGACAGAGAGGATTAGTGTGTCGACTCCTATCTGAAATGAGCGTAAAAGTGTCTAACACACGTTCCCAGTGTCGACCGACAAAAAGACCCGAGAGAAACGTGGTGTCGACCGATGTTCCCAATGTCGACCGACGAAAAACCCGAGACGACCCAAGTTTCGATCGACGCTTGTAGGTGTCGACCGGGTGTCTCTGTTTTATGTTTAATAAAATGAAGTTTTATTCAAACTGAATTTAATTGAGTTTTCCACTGCAAAGCTGTTTAAAATATTTTTTAAAAATAATGTCGTTTTAAATAGAGGAATAAAAGTTTTAAAATTTTATGAAATTTTTACGATACGAGTAAAATAGGGAGTAAGTGACAAACCGATCTAAAGTGGACCGGAGACGTGCAGAGTTAGTATCAGAGCAGTAAACGAACCAGAAACTGGTAGGTTTTCGGGACGTCACAGTAGGAATGTTACACTAAATACGATGCATATAAAACTTATTTTATCTCTCATCTCAAAACATGTTTAAATATCAAATGATTCTTAAACATCGTTTCAAGAAAAATTGTTTCAATCGTTTCAAGAAACTTGCTCCGTGAGTAACCAATGTGACATTATTTAAAAACGTTGTTATATACGTAGACAATTATACCAAAATAGGTCACCATCGTACATTTCGAATAAAAATCACATATGACACAGTAGCATAGAAAGATGGAGATCTAAAAATTCATTAACATCTCATGAGTAATGATGAAAAGGAAGTAACGGCAATCTAGAGATCTATCAATGCTACCTGGGCAGTCGGCATGTAAGTTCAACACGACGCTACCTATGAACCAAAGTAACAAACACATCCTGGTCAAATTTAGGGATTTAAAATCCAAAAAGCGCATAATCACCGTCTTATTATCTATTTTCGTAACTGTGCAAACAAAAAAACCTCCAACCATCAAAATGTGTACTGTAATATCTTTTTGATACTTTGACACCAAAATCGTACAAAGTATCAAAAAATTCATCCTCCCAAATGTATATATCACAATAATATAAAATATTATACATTAATGGTAAATATGTAAATCTTATGTACATATGTAAAAATAGACGTCTTGGCGACCTTAAACAGGTCACAACTCACCAAAATAGATTTTCATAAAACCATGCAATGCAATGCAATGTCAAAAACATAAAACCTCTAAATCAACAAGATTCGCTCTTGCTATACATATGAGCGACAATCTCTAGTACTGGCTTGTAATTCATAAACTCATATGAACCTAAAATTAACCAAAGTTATGAATATCTCACTCAACTTTAGAAAAAAAAACATGGATGAATTATTTATTAAGACTAAAAACCCAAACCGAAAATACTTTAAATAACTGCGGACTTTGCTGTGGCACTACGCGTCTCAACGACAAAATTTTTCCATTGCGGCATACAAACCCTACATGGATCGACATTTCAATGCAGGAATCGACACTTGTTCATTTCTGTTTAAATAAGGGTCGACTATTTAGTCGACACTTAAAGGTGGGGGGTTGACCCCCCGATCGACACTTAAAGGTGGGGGTTGACCTTTATAGGCAAGGGTGAAGACCTTTAAGCAAGAATTGACCTTTAAACCTCTTGGGTTTTGATAGAAATCGACATTTTCACCAAAGTATTTGACATTTCATGTATCAACAGCTCTCTCAGTGAGGTCAACACCTCAATTTCTTTGTTTGTAATAGTATGGTTCAAAGTGTCAACTAATCGAACAACTAACCTATAGAAAACTTGATTCTACTCAAATAGACCAAAAATAACTCATAGATTTGAGTTTTGCATCTCGAATCCGAATCTTAAAATGGAGAGAAAAACTTGCTAACTTTTGAAGTTCTTTTACAAATATTGTTATTCGAAATCCCACGAACATGATTTTGGCTTTAAATTGCGATGATTTGTGACTTGCTCATTCCTCTCTCTGTGCAATTGGAGTTTCTCTAATTTTAATAATTTATTTAATATATAAAATATAAATTAACATATTAATTAAATTTCTCAACTTTCAAATCAACGAAATCGAAACACATTCTAAAATTTCAACTGGAGAGGTAAATTTTAAAATACCCACAATTATTTCTCATATTTAACTGGACAGTAATTTTTTAAATTATTAATTTTAACTAATTGACAAAAAAATTTAATGTGACAATAACATGACAAAACAAGTCAATTTATGATATGATTGTTATTAATGCGAAAAATTAACACGTGAAATTTAATTAATATAAAATTTCAATTTTTACACTTATAAATAAGAATAATACTAAGTTAATGTCTATTTTTACAATCTAATTTTGACCTTTGGTCATGATATTTATTAATCAATATAATAATTCAAATATAACATTAATTCTTCCAATGAATAAACAGCTAGTCATGAATTAAAATTAGAGCCTATCAACCCAGAATTTTTGTATCAGTGTAGCGTCAGTTTTGTATTGAAACTGAATTTTTAATTTTTTTAGTATATTTTAAATTTATTTTTGACAACCATAAATGATAAACTATTACCTATGCGATAGTTTAGTTCCAACGCATGTTATTTATAGCGAGGAGAATCTCACCATAACTTGTAACGTTATTAATTTAAGGAAAAAGTTCAATTTGAATCCTATCGTATAGGGTCATTTGTCATTTGATATATAATATTTTTTTAATCCAATCAAATCTTATCGTATACGTCGTTCGCAATTCAAACTTTGTCATTTAATTTTCTGTTAAATTTATCACGTGCAAAGCACGTGACCTGCTTTTTTATATTTAAAAATTATAAAATTATAAATTAATTTAAAAAAATTACAAACGATATTCAATTTACTTAAATTTTTACCACATATTTATCATATTATGGGAAAATAATTTGAAAATTTTTGTCATTTTCTAATACTTGTATTATTTATTATAATTATTTTATAAACTAATTAACTAAAATTATAATAAGTCGTACAAGTGTTAGAAAATCACAAAAATTTTCAAATTATCTTCTTATAATGTGCTGAATATGTGATAAAAATTTTAAGTAAATTAAATATCGTTTGTTTTTTTTAAATTAATTTATTATTTAGCGTAAGAGAACGGCCGATCTAATTGAACCGACATTCCTCTCACATGTCCACGGCAAATAACGATATTCAATTTACTTGAAATTTTTATCACATATTTAGCACATTATAATAAGATAATTTGAAAATTTTCGTGATTTTATAATACTTGTAAAATTTATTATAATTTTAGTTAATTAATTTATAAAATAATTATAATAAATCATACAAGTATTAAAAAATGACGAAAATTTTCAAATTATCTTCTCGTAATGTGATAAATATGTGGTAAAAATTTTAAATAAATTAAATATCGTTCGTTATTTTTTTAAAATTAATTTATAATTTTATAATTTTTAAATATAATTTTAATGATAAATTTTAAATTATAAATAACGTATACACGATAAGTTCTGATTAAATAAAAAAAATATTAAAAATTTAATGATAAATGAAACATGCATATGTCATCAAATGAACTTTTCCCTTAATTTAATAAAACTATTATGTCTCGTATTCTGTTTTGAAAAAACTATTAAATTAAAATCTATATAATAAATTAGTAAATGCTGTGTTTACACCCACAATTAGTCAAATCTACTCATAACACGTATGTCTATTATAGTTTGTCGTTTCGTTTTGTTTTTATTCTTTTCTTGAAAGTTGAAATCTTATAGCTGCTCCTTGCATAATCAATAATTGGAGAGCGAAGAACACGAGAAAAAAAGGGAAGCAAACATGGGTAGTAGAAACCCATCTCTTCTGGAAGTTAGTCTGGTTGAAGAAGAAGAGGAAAATGGCGGGGAAGAAGAAGACGTAGAGGGAAAGGGTTTAAAATGGTGGAATACCCATGTCTTGGATTTAAAGGAGGCCAAGACCCAAATCGTGTTTTCGCTTCCGATGATTCTCACAAATGTGTTTTACTATTTGATTCCTCTGGTTTCCGTCATGTTTGCCGGCCACCTCGGCGAGCTTGACCTCGCCGGAGCGACTCTTGCTAACTCTTGGGCCACTGTCACTGGCTTTGCTTTCATGGTAATTTTCTATCGCGTTTTCTTTTCTTCGCAGGAATTTTCTCTGTTTTAGTTGAGTAATCTTCTACTTTTATGTATGGTGTTCTGATTCTTTTCTGGGTTATTTGGGGAAATTTTGTTGGTTTAATGATTACTCTATTTGCTCGGAAACTTGAAATTAACATCTAAATGGGTGATAATAAGATGTTAGAAAATGTATTTAGGCTTTGTTTTTTCTCTCAATTTGTTTAAGTGAAATCTCACAAGAAGCGGAAAGAAAATTGTAATTAAAACTTTAATGTATGGTATCATTTAGCGATTTGGACATTGTTACGAAGTTTTCCATTGAATACAGCACTTGTAAAATGTGTTTTTCATTTAATCATGTCAATTTCACTTAATTTTTAGCCTCTGCTACAATTTTTAATTTGATTTTCAACTCTATTGATCTTCTCTCGAGCAATTGGCCGAGTTCGAAATCGAGTTACTAATTGTAGGAGTTAGATTTCTAGTTTGAACACCTATAAAGTAGAAAACATAATACACCCATGCTAGATTTAAGAATCTAGCGAATAAATTGATAGTAATATATAAATTGTTGATATATAAAATGTGAAGATTTGATTTGTCAAAAAAATAATTTAAGTTATAACGTGTGAAAGATGTCAAATGTTATGGTGTAAATTTCATTTACCAATTATTTTTTATATATACTTCTCTCAATTGATTTGTAAAAGCAATATTAATGCAACAGATTTTGAAAGTCAAAAAAAGATGATCTAGCTGATTATTCTGATTGATTAGAACTAAGCTATAAATTTGATATAAGTTTTGCTAACTGTTCTTTGGAAACTTTGACATTTTATTTCATGTTTTTCATTTCGATCTTTAGATAGGTTTGAGCGGAGCTCTTGAAACGCTATGTGGCCAAGCATTTGGTGCGAAATGCTACAGAAATCTCGGGTTATATCTCCAAGCCTCTTGTCTCATATCGTTCTTTTTCTCTATCCTCATTTCTGTCTTATGGTTTTACACGGAGCCGGTGTTGATTGTACTTCATCAAGAACCGAAGATTTCAAAGAAAGCCGGTTTATACATGAAGTTTCTAATACCCGGATTGGTAGCCTATGGATTCTTACAAAATGTCGTGAGATTTCTTCAGACACAATCCGTGGTTATGCCACTGCTTATCTTTTCAGCTCTTCCCTTGGCGGCTCACATTGCCATTGCATATTTGTTGGTTAATTTCTCTTCGATGGGATTCGAGGGAGCTTCATTGGCTGTCTCTGTTACGATATGGATTGCCTTTCTGGTTTTGGTGAGTTATATGCTTAAATCGAAGAAGTTTGAGCATACGTGGGATGGATTTTCAATTGAGTCATTTCAATATGTTTTCACGAATCTTAAACTTGCTCTTCCGTCAACGGCCATGGTTTGGTGAGTTTTCTTATGAGATTTGTATTTTTATTTTTACCCTTTATAATTTGATGTTAATCTTGATCAGTTGATCTTATCTTTGTATATATATTTTTTTGAGTAAAGTATAATTTGAAATTTAACTTTTAGAGTTATTTATAAATTAGATTTTAAATTATTATTTCTTTTTTAACTAATCATACTTCTATCTTTCAATTATCAACAATTTAAAAGTTATCTTGAATTTATCTATTAATCCTATCACATGTATCGTTTAATCATATTTTTTATTCTGTATTTTAACTCTAGAGATTTCTAACCCATTATCGAATTTTATAAATCTCTCTCCGCAAGAAATCACCGGAAGAGTTAAATCAATTACAAATATATCCTAAAGTCAATATAATCTTACACAACCTCTCAATTTATTTACGTTAGTCTTAATATAAATCGATTGATGTCTTCATAAAACAAATTGAGAAGTCTTTTTAGTGAAGTAAGATACAGATAAACTTTTAGTTGGTATATAATGCTTCGAAACACAGAGAATTCATCATTTTACGAGTTAAGTTCTGAAATTTTGATCGCGATTCAGAACTTATGAGTTTGTAATTGGCAAGTCTGGAGTACTGGGCGTTCGAGATTCTCGTGCTCTTAGCTGGATTGATGCCTAACCCAGAAACAACAACTTCACTAATTGCAATGTGGTATGCTTATTTCTATTTCCCTGATTCAAGATTAGTTCTTTTCCTTTGTTTTTATGGTGGAACTCAGATAGAATTTTCGATTGTATTTGCAGTGTAAACACGGAAGCCATTGCCTTTATGAGCACCTTCGGCCTTAGTGCTGCTGCTAGGTAGAGTTTCCGTTTGTCGGGAATCTCCTCTTCCATGTCAGAGACTGTCCATTTTGATTGACTCTAACATGAATGAGCACATTTATACAGCACGAGAGTGTCGAATGAGATGGGAGCGGGCAATCTAAAGCAAGCAAAGGCGGCCATGGCTGTGACTCTCAAGCTCTCCCTCCTCCTTGCATTTGCCATTGTTGTAGCACTTGGATTAGGCCATAACATCTGGGCCTCCCTTTTCAGTAGCAGCCATGTGATAATTGAAGCCTTTGCTTCGATGACGCCCTTTCTTGTTGTTTCGATAATATTCGATTCAATTCAAGGCATCTTATCAGGTCCGATCATTTCTTCAATCTCAATTTTTTTTCTTCCAAATTTCTTATCGTTTTGGTCAGTATGGATGAGCAAATTTCCATAGACTGCCCAGAGCGTATTAACTCAGTCTGCTTTTTGGTTGGTTCCAATTGAATGAAACGGTCCGTTCGTTCCAAAAACTCGAGGATTGAAGAATTCGGTTTGGTCCTCAATCTTCTTGACAAAAAATGGTCTGGAGTTATAAAATTTTAGAGACCATATTATTGATGGTTTATTTGGATTATGCAAATTTGGATGTTTAATAGTTATTTAGAAATTGGTTGGACTTGAAAATATTTTTCTTTTTCGGTCAGTTTCATCAATGGCCAATTTCAATGGCATGTGGTTTGGTTTCTCTAAACCGGACCGAACCACGTGACTATGGAAATCATTTTTTCTAGGCTTCAGTGTTTGGATCAACTTACCCATGATTTGATTAATATTACTAAACTCGTGCACTATATTCTCGTTTCATTATTGCCATGATTCAAAGCGTTATGTTGCAGGGGCGGCCAGAGGTTGTGGGTGGCAACATTTTGCGATGTACATAAACTTAGTGACATTTTATGTAGTCGGCATGACAATTGCGGCTGTGCTTGGGTTTAAGTTTAAACTACACGCCAAGGTAATCGACAAACGTAGAATTAGCATAGTCACCGAGGACAGTGATTTCATCGATTTTTTTTTTTTATTTTTATATGCAGGGTTTGTGGGTCGGCTTAATATCTGGCCTCTTTTGTCAGAGTAGCTCGCTCGCGATCGTTATGTGGCGCGGGAAATGGAAGAAGATTGATTTGTACGAGAATGGCAACGACGAAGCTCAGAAACCACTTGTTCTATGACAAACAATGAATTCGCCCCCAACGGATTTGACAAATTAAAGAGTGTTAGGCATGCATCTTTTCATTAGATAAGTGCATTTCATTAGATAAGTGCAGCTAGACTCGAAAAAAAAAATTGTGTTTAATCTTCAAATTCGATATCAATCGTAAAATTATAAATTGAACTACAATGTCAAATGAGCGGATCGATGCTTGCCAAGCAAGAAATTTCCCAGTTCACCAAACTAATGACCGGATTTAGGTCATTTAGTTAAACGAGTAGAATTAAAACGAGTTGTGATAGCTAAATGGACTGTCATTAAGATATCAGTTGAATATGTCACATAAACGAGAGTTTCAACATTTGATCAGGCAGGTCAACCTAATCTAATAAAAAGAAGCCCAGGTCCAATCCAAGCTTGGGCTGACCATCTACGGTTGGATTGCCGAACCATTCTAGAAAACGGCAAACTTGACCGGAACTTCTAAAGTCTCGGGTTCGTTTCTTCTCTCTCTATCAAAAATTCCAAGCATGCACTTGGCCCGTGACCCCAACTTAAGTTAGAACTCAATTCGTTTGCGTCGAGACAACTATTAGAGATACGTGACTTAAGACGATGCAACTATGACCTTAATACAAAAATATGACACAAAATGATTGGACCCACAACTGGAGAAGTCGAGGTCACAGCTTCTCAACAGGGGATTTCTTTCACTATATTTTCATCCAGAATTTTGAGAGAGAGAGTCAAAATTAATCATGTATAATTAATAATTTATATAAGTAATGACCTGATAAATATTAATAGATATAATTAATAATTTATTATAATAATTCCATTAATCAATATTTAACTCGAATTAAATACGTTGCTGAATAATTCCAATTACATTAGTCGTTTTGCTAATAAACTACAACCACATTTTTTTTGTCAGAAAATTATTCTGGTAATTTCCCAACATCAGATGACATGACTTTCATTTATCGTATAATTAATTATAAAAGAGTATATAAATAAGGCTGGACTCGAGCCATGCTTCCCTGACCAAAACGGACTGTAAAGCAGCCTGTAGAATTAAGCGGAGGAGATTCTCTCAAAATTCTCTCTCTCTACAGGTTGCGGAGGACCTGCAATTTGTAGCCGACCCATTTTCTCTGTGGGTCTCTTTTGGTGTCTATATCTTCTTCTTCTTCTTCTTCTTCTTCTTATTTATAATCATCCAAATGGCGACAGCTTCAGCAGTATCCGTTGCCATGAACGGAGGAGTACGCGTCGCTGCATCCTCGCATTCGCTGGCTTATTTGGAGGGAAAAGCTGTAAATGATACAAAGGTTCTAATATCGGAGCTCTGCCGCCAATTCTATAACCTCGGATGGGTCTCCGGTACCGGTGGCAGTATCACTATGAAGGTCCATGATGACTCTATTCCTAAACCCAATCAGCTGATTGTCATGTCCCCTTCTGGTTAGTGTTTCTTAATCTCTGCCTCTCCCGATTTGGCTCTTCCTTGCTCAAGGACATTAAATTAACTTTCGGGATGTTTGAATTGTATCCGATGACTGTGTTTTGCATGTATTTTTAAGTTTTTTGTTCTGAACCCATTTAAGGTGTTTCTTTTTTCTTCTGAGCTCGTAGGTTTTGTTATTTATCAGGGTGCTTATCTGAACACCGTATGTCTGGTCGCGTGACATGACTGCACATTTTCATATTTGTAATGAGTTCCCCTGTTCTGCTTGTTTCCTTTGTACCTTATTTTGATCTTACCGATGCATAATCTGTTATGGGATGTGTTAATTTGAGCTTAATTTATTGAAATATTGTCTGAGTGATTAATGTCCGAGAATGCATGCCATAGTAAAATGCTTAATTTTTACGATATGTACTCATTTTTCCAATTAGGTGCCTAGCTGCAAGGCTTGTGTAATTGCTTTCCTGGTTAAGAGTTTGTAGTATCCTCTCTATCAAGCGATTACTAAATCTTTGAGTGATGTATGTTCTATTATGTTTTACTAATCATTGGCACTTAAGTTAATTTTTTTGCAAAATTATGGAACGTGGATAGGTGTTCAGAAGGAGAGAATGGTGCCAGAGGACATGTATGTAATGTCTTCCAGTGGATCTATCCTGTCCTCACCTATTCCAAAGCCATATCCTCATAAGCCTCCAAAGTGTTCTGATTGCGGTCCACTTTTTATGAAGGTATGCATTTTGTTCTCCAAGTTAAGATTTAGTTTTCAATATAAGAATCTGGTTAGGATGGATGTGCTGGATTTTCACTTTACTTTATCCTTCCATCCTGAATATGTGATTATCATTTACTAGCAATGATTCATTTTCATGGTCAACTCAATTCAATTAAAACTAATGCAACAGTTCTTTATTTTATTGTTTTTGTGGATTCATCTGTAAAACTCTACTAAAAACTTGCTTCCTTTTTTCAGGCCTATTCAATGCGAAATGCAGGAGCTGTCATACATAGTCATGGATTAGAATCCTGTCTTATCACCATGATCAATCCATCATCTAAAGAGTTTCGAGTAATTTCTTAGCATATAAATTGGAAAAAGTTCTACAAAGGCATTTATGTGAATGCAAAACCACTCTTTTTTTTAACAGATACTAAGCAGTTTAATTGTTATTTATTTTTTTAAAGATTTCTCTACCTACAACCTCACATGCAATAATATTTTGCCTTTTAATAGTTTTTTTTTAAACTTCTTGTCTAGTTTTGATTGGATAGTATCTGATGCAGCTGGAGTTAGTGTTCGAGTATTTTTGTGATTTTTATGTTATGTGTTGCAGGGGTTGTGTAGCAGGGTGTGTGTGTGTACTGTCTGTTGATTTTGTGGGGGCCATTAGGAGGTTATACTCTCTGCGTGGGGGAAGGAAGGGTCTGATCATTTTGTGTAAAACAACTCTGTTAAGAGTTTCTGAGTCTGGAGATTCCAAACTTGTGGCTGTGTTTTGGTTTTGTTCATCGTTAATATCAGTTCTGGGAATTTATCTCCCATCAGAATCCTACTTTACAAAGATTTTTTTGAAAAAAAGTTATATTTTTGCTATGTTATAATATAATCTCTGGGCCCATGAACTTATTATGAATCTGTGAATTGTGTCTTTTGAGCTTAATCTCAGGGTGTCAAGTTCTCTGATAACTTCTGCTGGCTTTCTGCAAAACATTCTTTTTTGGATTGTCAGAATTACTTTTGTTATAACATCTCATGTGCTATGTGTTTATCATTATTGCAGATAACTCACATGGAAATGATAAAAGGAATTCAAGGGCATGGATATTATGACGAACTTGTGGTGCCAATCATAGAGAACACTGCATATGAATATGAGCTCACAGAATCTCTTGCTAAAGCTGTAAGTTCTTTGTTGCATATTCAGTCTGTTGATCCGTATTTGCTGAGTTCTGAAAGGGAAAAACTTAATGAATCAAAGATTTCGTATTCATATAATCTTGATTGAAACTAGAGTTTACCACAATTTTTGAACACGTGTGATTGCACAAAAGATGCTTTGGTCTGCTGGCCATCGGAGTCACACTACTGAGATTCTGAACTAGGAAAAATGAAGAGACGCAAATTCGTCATTTATCTTGCTTTTTGGTTTTTTTTACCATAATGGTGTCTAAAACACAGCTTGTCAACCACACGGCCGATCCTTTGAGGGTACTTTCTTCATCCAAAATATGGCTTATGTTTAATCTTTCCATTTGCTAAATGTGTTTCTTGCTTCTTTCATTAACATCACTATATTTTGACTCAAATCATGTAGAATATTGCACGTGTTGATTTAACTTAATTCATTTTCTACAGATCGAAGCATACCCGAAAACAACAGCTGTGCTTGTTCGCAATCACGGTATTTATGTATGGGGAGATTCGTGGATAAGTACCAAAACGCAAGTAAGAAGCATATCATGTGTTTATGATGAGATAATATCAATAGACTTTATTAGATTTTCGACTTACTTTACATATTTTTTACATTCTGAATAAACAAGATTACATGAAATGTTTTTTACTAAAATGAGGTGCTATTTCAGAATCTGCAGGTGGGATTGGACACTCGATCAGAATTAAACGTAGGATCGAAATAACCGAAGAGGGGAGTGAATTAGGTTATTAAAAATTTTTTAGCAATAAATACCAAATTCGTGCAATTTCAAAAGAATGGATTTACCTGGACTATAATCTTCCACTATTGAGATCAAATTTATCACAATAATAAATTATGAGATAAGAGAAAGAAAGATGCACACAAATTTATTAACACCGTTCGATTATGTCTGCACTTCAAAGCTCCTCGAAGATGCTTACAAACCTCAAAATAATGAGTTTACTTGATTGAACTTTCGGGTGTCAATTAAGCCTTACAATGACTTTGTTTAGGGGTCACCCTTCTTTCTTTTACAATGAAATGTATAGTTTGAACACTCAAGTAACAAATTCTTCTACATTCTCAAGCTAGACAATCTCAAATGTGGGAATTGGAGATTCGTAAGAATAGAGCAAGATGTAGATATTAAAGGAAAAATTTTTGCAACACTTCGTTGCAATTTTCTCAAAACTGTTAGTTTCCCAAAGGCTCTTCTCGTTTATTTATAGGATTCTTCCAAAACTCCGACCATCGGTCGACACTTCTTTAGATTGGTCGACACTTGGTGACACCATTGCATGTAAGTTTTAAAGTCGATAACAACCTGGTTGACTTGGAGTACGACCGCGCGGTCGACACCTAAGGCTAAAATGTTTGGAGCGGTCGACATAGAAAAACTCTCGTGTGAAATTTTGCACTAACAGTCGACACTTAATAGTAGCAATCGACACCTTTTGAAATTTTATCAAAAAATTTTCATTTATCATTTTTCAAAACTCTGATCTTGTACATCTTAGGCCATATGCCTTAGATATTTTTTAGAAAACTTAGATTTACTTGTTGAAAACATCAAGTACTCAAAAAGATTATTTCAAAATAATGCACAGAATTCAATTTAACACTTATTGAGTTTTGAGTATTAAATTAGTTAGTTCTTATCACGTTAAATACTCATTATCAAAATAAATAACATTAAATATTGTTGTGTTTTTTTTTATTTGTATCTAGAGACATATGATATGACATCATTCTTTTAAAAGTAAAGAAGGTTTTTGCTTTTTTTTCAGTCCGTTCGGATGTAATATCGTGCAATCATTCTTTAAATTAACGTGATATCGTGTAATTATTCCTTAAATTAATGAATTTCTAGGTTTTTGCTCTATTTCAGACCGTTCGGATGTGATATCGTGTAATTATTCTTTAAATTAATGAATGTTATTTGTAGGCTGAATGTTATCACTATCTCTTTGATGCTGCTCTCAAGCTTCACCAACTGGGTCTTGACTGGTCTACTCCAAATCATGGTCCTATTCAGAGAGGCAAAGAAATTTCTGCTAAATCTGGGACTCTGGATTTAACTCATACAATTGAGCCATTGTCTGTGAGTTCATGTTCTTTTTTATTATATGAGATTCCTAAGAAATTCCTGAGAGAGGCAAAAGAATTTCTGCTAAATGAATCTGGAAAATTTAGAAATATATACAATTGGAGTTTCATTTTTCTCTTGGAATTGTTGGTTGCAGCGCTGCATTGTCCTTGACATTGAAGGAACTACAACTCCTATATCATTTGTGACTGATATTCTCTTTCCTTATGCCCGTGATAATGTTGGGAAGCACTTATCTTTAACATTTCACACTTCAGAAACTCAAGAAGACATTAAGTTATTGCGTGATCAGGTACGATTGTTAGATTGGTTGAAACTTTTGGGAATACCCATGAACAGATGCAATAGCCTATACTCAAATTTACTACCAAAACTGCATGAATATCATTCTGATCACAGGCTCAAAATGACTTGGACAATGGAATTACTGGTGCTGTTCCTATTCCTCCAGAGAATTCAGGGAAAGAGGAGGTGATTGAAGCAGTGGTTGCTAATGTTGCAGCGATGATAAAAGCCGACAGGAAAATTACTGCCTTGAAACAACTGCAAGTATGTAAAGTTATTTCCAAATGCAATTATACTATAATGGTGCACATTCGTGAAACAACAAAGCTGATGTCTGTTATATGTCACTTGTCAGGGTCACATATGGAGAACTGGTTTTGAACAGGGTGAACTGGAGGGAGTAGTCTTTGAGGACGTACCAGTAGCTCTTGAAAGGTGGCATGCTTTGGGCATAAAGGTAGCTGGTTTACCATTATTCTTTGATACTGCCTTATTTATCATGTAATATGCACAGTTTTGGGCTGTTCATTTACTGCTTCCACAATTTGCTCCATTAAATATTTCTGGTGAAAGCATTCCAATTTTAAAAAATTGAAGATCTTGATGGATCAAAACCAGTAAAAACAGTGCATTTTGCCAGATTTTTGCAAAAAATAAAAAAAAAAATCCCACTATTCTGAAACAGAAGAGATCCTGATCTGAGTTTGATTTTGGATTTGTAGTAGTTAGCCTTTTCAAATATCACATTTCCAGATTCCCAATGAGAAAATCATGTTTTGTTGTTAGCTTTCTCCAATGCACATCCTCCTCTTGTATTTCTGGCATCACAGGTCTACATATACTCCAGCGGTAGCAGGCTGGCACAAAGGCTTTTATTCGGAAAGACCAAGTATGGCGATTTAAGAAAATTCTTATCCGGGTTTTTCGATACGACCGTGGGGTAAAATTTATTTCTTTTTTTCTGTTTTTCTCAAGTGCTGCTTCTACGGAAGTGAGAGATCAATGCATACATTTCTTATTTACAGGAACAAAAGAGAAGTAAACAGCTATGTTGAAATCTCAGAATACCTTGGCGTCAAGCCATCAGAGATTCTGTTTCTAACTGATGTCTTTCAAGAAGCTACAGCAGCAAAGGCTGCAGGTTATGAGAATCTTCTTCTTTCTATCTTCCATGCCTTCTTTCGTTTCAGCTGTTGTTTACATCATCATTAGAGTTAGAAAATTGTCTTTATATGGTTTGGATCCTGGATTATTATCAGTTTAACGAGAATAAATATAAGTATATTAAAGCTAATTTTGGACTATGAAAACCAACCTGAAACAATGATCCAGTACCTTTAACCAATTGAAACAATTTTTCGATTGCTGAAATACTACAAAACTTCAGTAGCAATGAGCATGGGCCTCTGGTTTGGTTGCAGAAATTGATCGATGTTTTTGTCCTGCTTACTAATTGTCTGTTTTTTTCAGGATTGGAATCGATTATTTCTATCCGACCCGGAAATGGACCTCTTCCGGATAACCATGGATTCAAGACAATCACTTCTTTTGCAGAAATTTGAGACGTCTTTGTAATCTTAATCATAAACTGCATAAATAAGGAAACCTTCGTACCCAATCACAGTATATTTTTCTAGATTGACCTCCTGTTTTCATGCTCCAATTCTCTATGAAATCAAAGCTTCTTTGCTGTGCAGCTCAAACATGGAGTTCATCAGTTAAACATGGATTTATATAATGTTGAGTTTTCTGCAGTTCACACAATTGAATCTAATACATAATATTCTTTACCATTTGTCACAACTCAGGGGCAGACCTGACAAAACACCGGGTCGGATGACCTGATTCTCAGATAGAACTCAATTGCAAAGCCCAAGGCAACTGTGAACAGCATTGGTGTCTCCCAACTTCCATTTTTTGTAAAATTTCACGAAACTTAATCAGTAATTCTATTCTCCAAATGTGTTCTCAAAATTTAATTGATTTTGGATAATTGATATTACAAATAATTACAAAACTCATGAAACCTAGGTAATGTCATTTACATCTTTCAAAATACGACTCTCATCCATCTGTGCTGTTTATTCACAAACAAAACGTTGCAGAACAATGAACAAATTTGCTATCATCCTCTAGTATTCCACAGCAACATACCAACTTTATCTTCCTGCTCTCAATCTCTGAAACTCCAGAGTCGAGCAATGGAATTAGATGAACTGTTATGATCTTTAAATGTATCGAATGAGCTCAACAGCGAATTTCCCTTTCTTCGTGGAGCTTATTTCTCCAATCTGAAAGCAAAATTAATCTAAAAGTTTGAATTTAAAACATGACAACCAAGTTTCATCAAGTGGTGTGCATGAAATTGGAGAGCTTATTTATTTTACCTTTAGTTTTCCTTTCCCGCTGACAGAAACCATATCGCCTGACTTGAGAGCCGCTCCATTTTTAGTCACGGGTGTCCAGTTGACTCGAACGTCGCCATTGCTAAACCAAGAAAAATTCACTCATTGAGCGTAGCGGAGTTTTGAATATTATAAAATTTAATTGTGGTGTATTCACCCATCGTTAGATATTGATGTACTATAAGCAATATTATAGGTTGACGTTAGTGAAAATATTGAAAGGACGAGATGGTAGATACGGACACAGCTAGAGTATTGAACTTCAAGAAATATCAATTCTAATGAACTTTCAAGTGAAAAGAAAAGGGAAGAACAAAGTTTTTGCCGTAAATATGAAAATATTTCAAACAAAAACCTGTTTATAAACCAATATTATTAGATGCAAGTTGACGAAAGACAAGATTCATACATGTTGCTTATTTCTCATAATGAAGAAAATTGTCTTTTTCACATGATATCAAAAGGAAGAACAAGGAGAGGAAAATATCACAAAAATTTATAACCACGATTTTTTGGTAGCTAAAACATGAACTTCTGTCATGACGCAGAAGGGAATCACAAGAATCGCAGTGACGGAACAATCCAACCCTCGATTATCTTGGGTTGGGCAGTCCAACTCTCTTTGAGAGTAGGATCAAAATCATAAAGATTAATAACCATGATTTTTTGTAATAAAAATATCATAGCCTCTGCAATAAAGAAATGAATAAAACAGATTAACCACAGATGGTGGGAAAAGAATGTACCTAATCATCTCCACTAGTTTTGATCGTGAAATCTTAAATCCTGCACTGGCTAGAGCATCCACTCTTAGGGACGATTCTACGGTTTTAAATGACTTTGTTCTGCAAAGAAAAAAGTCATCGCTGCATTAAAATAACGACACAACTAGATCAAGCAATATTGGCAATAAACATCGTGAAATGACTCCATACTGTGGTGGTTCATAATCAAGAGAATTCAATGGTATTCTTGTACAATAAACAGGAACATTGCCAACCTGAAAATGAAAAAATTATCAACTTTTTTTATTGGTCAAATATAATATATATATATATATATATAACCAACTCAATACATGCCATGTGAAAAATTAAAAGAAAAAACTTTACTAGATACAGATATCGTAATGTAAGCTCAAGATTTATCCTGGATGTCCAGACTTGTACAACAATTTGTGACAGATAGATCTTCTTTAGTAGATCTTTTTAGCCATCAAAGAGTTTTTCTTTTAAAGATTTTGTAAGAAAATAATCTACTTTCTTCACTAGTTCACATTTCAAAAGTATTAAATAGCATAACTAGCTAGAAGTTGATCATCTATAAAGGTCGATGTATAGACATGTACTGAGATATCTGTGAAAGTAATGAAAATAGGAGTAAATTCATCTTTCTACGGTTTCTTTTGGATTTTAATGATGTTTCTTCCATTTACAGAGGTACACATTCCATAAGAAGAAGTTCCATTGTTAGTTAATAAGACAAATTTATTCAATTATTAAGATATTTTATTTTCTATTTTCATTTAACATGTTGGAGCAAACCACTTAATATAGCTTCTATAGGTAGAACCTAGGATGTGCTAGAACCTCTTGATTCTAGTTGTCTTCTTTCTTTTATTCTGATTAAAAAACAGTAAGAGGTGCCATATATGTGGTTTATATTATCCTATTCCAAGAAGAATTCAGATGATAACATTACCTTGTCCAATGATGATGTAAGGAAGTCAACAAGTTCAGGAACAACTAGGACTTGTGCACTCTTTCCCTAGAACACAACTAAATTTCAGTGAATGGAAAAGTTAGCTGGAGTAGAAAATAATGTTAAGAGTTAATAGCACTATCCGACTGTAAGAATGTTTCACCATCTTCTAGTCATATAGAAAATGTTAAAAAAAAGGTCGATATTAACTAATAAGATGGCAATTGAGGTAATTAACAACGAAGATATTCATTAATGAGAAAATTTACTGCAAGATTGACACAAAAAATTAAATACAAAAGAGGAGGACCAAAGAGAAAGAAAAACAACCATATGTTGAGGACATGATATGGTCACAGGAGTTCAAGATTGAGTGAAGCTGAGGGTGGTGGTGAAGAACCAAATGAAAAGGTCGAGCCGGCTTGGAGACAGTGACAAAAGAGAGAAGTTTATAGTTTGGTGCTCGTTTGTAATTTTTGTTGCATTTGGATTATTCAGAATATTAGTTATTTCCTAAAATAAAAATTCAAGGATGATGTTCCTTGTCATTCATCTTTTCTATGCTTTATATTCAATCTTTTGACGTGACAATTTGATGTTAATAAAATTTTCAAGTTTACAGATAAAATATAACCGTGGATAAATTGATCCAGTTAATTATGTTTCATAAACATTTTTTTTTAGTTCCTTCATATGAAAGATTCGTTGTATTTTCATTCGCGTTGTCGATATTTTTGTCTGTAATCATATTAAATTTTTCTATTTTTTATTTTAATAAAGGACAAAATTAAGATAAATTTAGTTTAAAGTTAAATATTAAGCATAATGTTCCAAAAGATAATTTTTTTTAGTTGATGGAGTTAGTTATATTTTACAATGGATTTAAGGGATAAGAAAAAAAATTATAGCTACAGATTGAGCTACCCATAAGACATGGCATTTTTTAGCCACATTTCAAAACATTTGCAAAATGTACTTTCCAAAAAGAAAGTATAATATACCTGCAAGAGGATATCACCAACTTTCTCTCTAGCAATTCCTGTACCAAGAATTGACCCAAGAAAGTCCCCATGTGAACATGATTGAAATCCAAAGTTGCCTGTAATACTGAGAGAGAAAGGATAGATAAAATACTTTTGTCCCATAATTTTTTTTTCATTTGAAAAAAGAATAAGGATGTATATCGCTGATACTTAACGCTTAAATGGTCAAAAGTCGAAGAAAAAAAATACCTCAATGCTGCAATTATATCTGGATTGCTTGTCAAGTCATCTGGATGTCCAACAGAAATTCGACATCGCTCAGCCTAAGTAGTTGAACAAATGGAAGGTTACCATAAAGAAAATTACAACTTCTTGAGTGAGTACAGATATTATGTAAAGAATTTATCTACTTTAACCTGTGGATATCCTCCCTGAACAATCGCTTTTGTATCGGCTAGTTTTCCTATAGCTATCATAGACTCTTTCAAGACAGGCGGGGTAAGAAAATTTGTATGGAGGACCTCTCTTCTTGACAGTGCTCGTCTTGCCTAGAATAAAAAGAGAGTACAATCGAAAAACTAAGACTATCATTTCATTGTGCAGTGATTTGATGGGATTTTTGTAACAAGTTTAAAGATCTTGGATTCATTCATCTTTAAAACCAAGTGAAAAGATGAAAGCAAAACAAATTAAAAGGAAAATGGAAAGAGATCAAAACTAATGAGGAGATAATGAAAACAATTTTCTATCAAATGCTAATACCATTTCAAGAACACGCTTCACTTCTTCAAGAACACTTATGTCTCCCCCACCTTTAAGTGGGATATCAAAATCTCCCTTCACAGCTCGTGCTAAGTGGCATATTCTTGAAACTGTAGCAAGTGATAAGAATCAAAATTAAAATTTGAGCTTGTAACCAATAATACATTGAAAGGAAGAGCGAACTGATGGGATTTACTGTTAAAAGTGAGAGAGGAATGTGATAGGATCGTAAATATAGTGAAGAGGAAACCCAGAAAATATATTGATGGAAAGATAAAATACACTCTAATGAGCAATTCGAGAAGCTTAATTCTCTCCTAATTTCATAACAAATTTTCCCTTTTCCATCTAAGTAGTATCGTCTATTCTTCTCATTAGTGATTCTCGCACCAACAATGCATTCTCTTTCCCAACTCATGTGCATTCTCTCTCTTAGTCCTAATTCTATTTCTGCCTCAACCCCAAGTGGATTGGGGCCTATGACAATAAAGATGAATTTCTAATTAAAAGTAACTAGAACTAAATCCTGGCTTGAACATTCAATTTTTTAGTCATTCAAAATGATACACAAAAATGTGTGAATTGTACACGATTCAGACTACAAATATGGTTGATGACTAGTCACTCAATTTCAAGCCCTTCGGAAGTCATCCAAAACATAATCATCATTTACTTATGAACGATGGTACAAATATATATATGAGTGCATGCAATGGCCAAAGGCGTCTTGTATGAGAATAAAAATGTTGCTTCAGGCATCACTAGACTGTTCGAAAAGATTTTCGTAGGACAATAGGGCAGCACCACACTGGTGCCAAGCCATTTGGGATATGGATCACACTCTGATATGCTACGGATCTGCTACTTCTCAAACATTGAATGGATTAATTGTAACATATTTTCGAGTTTATATTGTATAAGAGGATCATATGATAAAACCATCAAAGACATGAAATCATGTAGACAATGTTTAGTGAGCATGATCTTTATGAAGCATAGATGGAAGATGAAGCTTAAATGAATATCAAACACATGTACAAGAATTATTAGACTTTCCAAGAAAGCTGTCGTGAAACTGACCTCCGAGCAGTAATGAGCATATTCGACAGCCTTGCCAACTTTGTTACCACAAGTGTGCTTCATGAAAAATGTAACTGACATTTCAAGGTTTTCATAATGGGTTAGATCGTGGAATTTGGACATTGTTTACTTAGTCAAACGGACCAATTACAGAAAGGTTTTTTCTCACAAGAAAATCAAGCTCAAGGCACAATCCGAAACCACTCTTTTATTTCTTTTTAAATTTTAATTTATTATATGTTTTTATTTTATAAATAGCTTAACACGTTTAGGAGGAAAAGTGGACTAGATTTAAATTAAATAAAGACACAAAAATGTGAATGAAGAATTGGCTAGCGTGCGGCCTTTGTTTGGGCCGAAGTGGTGGCACTCGTGATGGGCCTTCTAAGGTCTTTTTCTTTTCCTTTAATTTACTAAACTCTAATTGTAATTTGCTGAGAGGTATTTAAATCACCCTTAACACTTCTTCAGCCTCAACTTTGATTGAATAGAATTCTGAAGATTATTCTTTCAAAACCGAGTCTCTCTTCGAACTCAAACCCCATCATCGCTGGTGAGTCATATCTGAGTATCTTTGGTGAAAATTGTTTTCCATCTTGTGAGTTTCATGGAACGATCTTATTATTTCACCATTTTCTATCATCTTATTTGAAGATAGTCATCCCCATAAGGTTGCAAAAACTCTTATATTCAGATTGTCGGAGGGTTTTCTTCAAATGAATAGTCAAAACCCGAAAGATGCAAACTTATCACCTTTTCGAACCAACATCGATGTTTCATCCATATCTTCTTCATCCCATCGACTCATCTGCTCATTTTTACATACAATCAATCTCACATCCCCAGCTTTCATTTGCAACAAGAATCACGTCGTTTCATTTTCGGACGAGAGAGTTACGCATATCCGAAGTTGGTATTCAGTTCTCAATCGGAGCAATAAAATGAACTCCGGCAACCGTCCGTATTTTGGCCATAACTTTTCAACCACAGCGAGTTAGGTCCTGAAACTTTGAAGGAATTTCGTCCACACCACAGGTAATAACGTGTTAAAATTTCACATCAATTGGAGTTTCACAGCCGAAGTTATAACATCCCGAAGTTCATCCTCGTGCGGCCATTTATTGCTATTTTCGGACAGATTGTGCAAATCCGATTGTTCCGATCATATCTTCTCCTTCACTGCGATTTAATCTCTAAAATTTTCAGAGATTCTCATCCACTCACCAAGTAAAATCATTCTAAATTTTCGTGATTTTTGAAGTTGAATTTATATTGCTTTTATCTATTGGAATCTGGATATCTTTCGGTGATATTCAGTTGGACATTCGAGAGTGAACTAGTGCTTGTGATTGAAACACAAGTTGATAGAGGTCGAAGCATATCACACTCTTTGATTAATTTGGGCATGGAATGCCAAAAAATAATATAATTGACTACTACAACTAGGTGTTGCGGATTATATTTTTCCTCGTCAACCCTTCAAAAATAATTCTTAATGCTGAAATATTAAATTATAGAGCACAGCCCACATTTGAAATTTTGTTCAAAGTCTAAGCCAAGTAACCAGTCTCATCCACCTCATTTTTATCACAAAATTCATCATCATTGAATTTCCTGATAAGTAGGACCTGACTTTCTATCAAACAATAACTTTTTGGACCAATCATGTTGGGCAAGAACTCAATCTCAAAAACCTATTTCCAAGGCAAGGGCTGTCTAAACGGTACAAATTAGATGATTACATTCCTCACCCTTGGAACTAACTCCACACAAGTCCTATTTACTTAGCTGACATGCCTTTATACCTTAAATTCACTCCATCCTCAAATGGATTACTTCAACAACATCACATTATTTTAATTTCTTAGGTAGGGTTCAACATTGAACCATTTCCCAGGACCCTAAGAGGTAACAATCAGCTCTCGTACCAATTATAACGAGTTCGTAGGCCAACACTCACCCTCGAAAATTGACTTGCAAGGGGAGGGTGCACAAGTGGTTATAAACTCAATTTACAAAAAATTGGATCCTTACCACTTCCACAACTAATCTCCATATTCAAACTACATATCAAGTATTTAGACGATTTAACTAGATGGATAAACGAAGTAAAACAAACTCGAAGATATAGCAGCATAAATAGAAACGAGTAGCACTCAAACATACACCATGGAAGATAAAAAAAAAAAATTTGTGGGAAGAAACACTATTTCTGAAATAATTAACTGGTATAAGTGAACCCAACCTGAACAAATTAGAGGAGCAAAGAGAGGAAGAGAAGAATGGGTCTTATGATAGCCACAGGAGAGCTTATTATCGTATACGCGAAGAGGATGATGCAGAACGGATGGTAGAACTGATCGTCGGACACACCATAGTGTTCCGGCGACAGAAACAGCCATGGCCGTGTGCGTTTGCACTCAACCGCATCCTGGTGGCGTGGAAAAAAATTGGTCGAAATGTGCATTTCTGACCAATTAGATTCAACCACGTCATCACACAGTTTTATTTTGTGTTAATATTTTTGAAAATGAAATAAATAGCATTAAGATTTTGTCATATGACGGTTCTAATTTCATGTATATATATTTAAATTTATGTAACAATTCTAATTTAATAATATACATTTTAATTAATAAGGCTAATTCATTCACATTTTTTGTTAATTGAGATTAGTGTTCTAGTAATTTTTAGTATTTTAAAACCTTCTTCGTGTAAAAAATATTAAAAAAATAAAGCTAATGTACAAATTAAATTTTCAAAATTGAAGGTCTATTGAAATTAAATCTGCATTTTTTCTTAAATAAAATAAACTAGGGTGGGCATAAGCAATTCGGTCTAGTTCTGCCCCAGAATCCGGATTGAACCGTGCCCACGATTCTCAAATCTTGGAATTGGAACGTGAAACATGGTTCGGTTTCAATTATATTTTTAAAAAATTATGATAATAAAAAATTAGAAATCTTCTTCTATCTTCAACTCCTCTCGATCTTTATTTTCGCCTCACATCTTCAACACCTAGGCCTCTCGGAGTTAGAGGGTAGAGAGAAACCGACCCTGATTTAAAAGACGTGCATTCTAGTATTGTAAATAAGCAAGTAGAAGAGTAGTCATCTCTTCATATGATCTAGCTAAGTTCAAGAAACATGAAATCGAAAGGAAACAAATCAGAAATTAAGTCGGACAAGTCAAAAATAAAGTTGTAAAGATTCAAGAAGAGATGGTTGTGCTATTGACTACTAAAGACTTATTTGACAGAGTCGATTTGTCATTTTTATAATGAACTTCAAATTTTAGAGTCTGTTTAACTTAAATTTAAATTTTTTTTTTTAAGAAATGAATATTAAATTTTAAGCTCCGAACAAATTAGACATTATTCTTAAATAGATCATGTTTACAACACGTGCAACTCAAAACCCAAACCATGGTTTTCTGTTTATCTCTCTCTAGGTCATGCACTTGCTCCATTTGTGTGTGTGTGTGAGAGAGAGAGAGAAGCATGATTTGGTTTTTGGGTTGCACGTGTTGTGCATGTGATTTATTTTGACAATAATTTTAAAAGCATTACTGCATAATTTAATTTGTTTACTGTGTTAAATTTACTGTTCGTTTTATTCCAAACAAAATTAAACAAACTGTAAAATGAAAAATTAACTTGTAATTAATTTATAAAATGAAAAAAAAAAAAAAGAAAAAAGAAAAAAGAAATTCAAATTCAAACTCATTAACAAAGGCAAGAACAAGAGTCAATTAATATAAAAAAGTCAACTTCAGAGGTCAAAATTTCAAAATACAACGAAACCAAACTAAGAACTCTTCCATGTTAAAGTTCCAACCTCCAAAAAAAAATAAATATGAAAGGATTGAACTAAGACATTATCGGGTCTGTCTCTTCCCAGATTCAAAAGAAACATGAATCAACCTAGATTTCCACGAGCTAATCAGCCAGAAAACTAGTTCTTCTGTATCCAAATTTTCATATTTACTCACAGCAAATAGTTGTATCCAAGAGCAACCATTATCGCCAGCAATAACACTGCACAAGGAACAGCCCATTCCCAGTAGTTGTTCGACTTTTTTCGCTTCAGTATAGCCTTTGGAACAGCTTTCAAAGAAATTGAATCCGACCCTTTCGATCGATTCTTGATCCGAACCTTGTTATCCTTCTGAATCTTTTCTTTTTCTGGAACCAGAGATTCGATCTTTTCGTTTATCTTTTCCGGTTCTGCAGTTTCTTCTGCTGTTTCGACCTGTTCTTCTGGTTCAGTAGCTGGCCCAGATACTGCAGCTTTCTTTTTGGCTTTCTTCTCTCGTTCCTGAGGTTTAAACACAAATATCATTTCAGTACTTTATGGGTAATTTAAGCAAAAAATTGAAATTTTCTTAAGTAGTTTTCAGCAAAAGGTGAGAAAAGGTTACTTTGAGTTTCTTTTCTTCTTCCTTTTGAGCTCTAGCGGCTGCTTTTGCAGCAGCTTTCTCAGACAACTTCTTCTTCCTCTCAAGAGCCTGCTTAGCCTTTGCAATTTCCTCCTCTCTTTTCATCTCTTTCAACTTTACTGGATCAATTTCAATGCTCTGAGTAAGGGCTGCAGTTTTTGGATTTTCCGACACATAAAACTCAGGTTCTGGTTTTTCGATTTTCTCTGTCGTGGGTTTCAATTCGTCCACTTTCTTTTTCGCGTCTTTCTGGACCTTCGGTGCAGGTGCTGGGGCAGGTAAAGGTGCAGGAGCCATATCCAATGGAAGAGACTTCAAATCTTCCTTATTTCGTTTAGAATTTGCCTTTGCAGCCGACACTGGCTCAGATGGTGGGATTGGTGATGTTTCAACTGAGACCAATGGTTTCTCATCCGGATTCCTCATCCGTCCATCTCGACTCAAATGTCGACTGTCCAAGGATGTCAAAATTCTCGATTCGTAATCATCCCGGAAAGCCTTGCCGCTATTCCAGAGGGACATAAACTTTTCATCCTGAAAAAAACATTGGAAAAGATCAATTGAGAAATTATAGATGTTCGTCGATGTTCCTGTTCTCCATAAATGGCAGGTAATAAATAGACCAACCTCAGTATAAGAAAGTTCTTCAATTCCTTTGACATCTTTATTAGCAGCAAGTTCTCTGGCCTTTGTCATGACTTTTCGACTTTCGTAATAGTTTGAATTCTGAAGAAAATAAGCATTTGCGTCAAATGTAGCAACAATTTCCAAAACATAAGAGGACTCCGAAAGGCCAAGTGTGGAATCTCTAAAATTAAAAACAGTAAAAGCTTATCATGTCTATAATAATACCCAAAAAAATCATTGTGAGAAAGAGAGAAAGAGAGAGAGCCTCAGGATTACAATAAGTTCGTAAAACTTACACTCTCGTCACGCTTTTGTCGAAGGTGCTTAATGGTTTCGTAACATTTGTCTCTTTTTTCCGTCACAGCTATTAGTTCGTCCTGTAAAGACTTGATCTCACTATCTATCACATTCAACGCATCTTCAATCTGCTTAATCTTGCCCCTAACTTCTTGTTGTTGTTTCCTTACTCCGCTCAAGTCGCCACCTATTACCTAAAATCGTATTTCCAAGAATTACAAAAGATTAATAAAAAAAGATTCCTATATTGCAAAACCCACTTGAAAAAAATCACTCAACTTACTTTAACTTGGTCTTGAAGAGCTTCCTTCTGAACCATTGAATCCTGAACCTTCGCTCTAATGGCAGCATTAGCGATGACTTTCTCCCTCGTCCCTTCAAGCTGTTTGATTTCTCTTAGTATTTGCTTTTCCTCTGTTAACGGAATACTCTCATGTTGTATGCGATATTGCAGGCTGTGGATCTGTTTCCACCAATTCAACATCACGAGAGAGATAGAGACTAAGGCAAATTCTAAATCCATTAAATAACGTAAAAAAATTTCTGAATACGAATGTTTGTTGAAAAACGTACGAAGGCATTAAGCTCTTCCTCAGAAGAGCATAAACCACTACCACGGCCGGTGTTGCTTGCATTGCGAAACTTGTCGAGAGCCTGCTGAAGGGGTTCCATCTCCTTAATTTTACCATCCACGAGTGTCTTAATCTGCCTGTTGTCGTCTTTTAGAGATTTAATCTCAGATATCAACTCGGCTCTGACTGACTGCACGAAAAAGGGCACAATGAAATCAATCACGAGAAGTAGAAGCTAGATACGATATTTTGAGTATTTCTAATCATAATTTCCCAACCGGGTTCAGTTCTGTTTTATCAGAACTAAGAATCATCATCGAGAAATACATTGCCAACCAAAATATAATCAAGACAGAAAATTTGATCAGCATACCCTCTTCGCCTGCAGAGCCTCCTTGATCTGAAATCGAGACTGATTCCTCCTCTGGATTTCTTTGTCAGCCAAATCGATTTTGGTCTTTATGTTTGGATCGTCATAAGAACGATGCCTTACGAAATAAAACGAGTAAATCTGCTTAGCAGCAGGCCATTCCTCGATTGCATTTTTGGGCAAATTAGCAGCTGAAATATCATTTCCAGCTTTGTTGACTGATTCATCTCCATGAGTACCAAACTTTATAGTCTCTTTCAATCCATTTGCTTGATCAAAATTTCCGTTCTCTTTGCTACGAATAACAGAATTTTCTCCTGCAGAAAAATCTTCGCCCGGGCCTTGAACCATCTCAAATCCATCAACCTCAACAGCCATAACTCTAACCAAAGGAAACTACAAACAACCTAAAGGGTGATACCAAAAAATTAAATACATAAATAACATCATTTATAAGAAGATTAATAATATCCAGAGCAGATCTAGATACTCAAAATAACATCATTTCTCTGAAATAAGGAACACCCTTCTTCACCTAGAAATTTCTTTGGTACTCTTATATCGTATCAACAGCAATATTTTACTAGATAGAATCCATCCTCTGTGGTATATTATTAACCCATCTTTCATTTCATATCTATTCAAAACAGACTTAGAAAACAGGTCGCCAAAGACAATTAAGGGAAGTCAGATTTAGGAAATGGGTTGAGAAATTTCTAGATCAAGAACCAATAAACAACAAAATCTGAAAATGGAAATTCGATTACGTTTGTGCATTGCATGAGAAACAAAGACCATCATCGACCACTCCAGAAAACAAAAAAAAAAAAAAAAAAAAAAAACTCAAACAGGCAAAAACTAAGGTGAAAAGTCAACACGTTTGCATGTACTAAAACAATAAAGATATGATAATTCATGATCCCCAAAAACAAATCACCACTCCAGATAACAAAGATCGAGACGGATCAGTCTAAAAACTACTCAATAAGAAATCCAAGAGGTGAAGAAATTGAGAAGAAAATCACCAGAATGTTCGAAGGCAGCTGAAATGAGGAAGAAGAAGAGCACACCCGTTTCCTAAGAACCAAAGGGCGCCTCCAAATTTCCAAGTTTCGGTTAAAACAAAACCGGGACACTTAGAAAAGAGAAGAAAATGGGTAAGACCCAGATCTCCACCTACTCAACAGGGAACGAGAGAGAGAGAGAGTTTCGGTGGGGAGAATGGAGAAAGATGATTACTTTAATTCCTATAAGGAGCAAAAAAAGATTGGACCACCTTTTTTATTGCCCCTCTCCACATTATTATTTTCATTAATTTTATATTTTACCCCAAATTCTTCGTCAAATTAGATAAAAAAAACACGGGTAAACATGACACTAAAATTAACGTAAAAAACCTTTAAATGAGAAAACTACGAACAAATGATGAATTCATTACAAAAAATTAAAGTATAACTGAATTGCGGTCTAACAACAGAGTAAAATTATCTTTTTATTGTAATCACGTAAATGTACGTTATCGGTTCGTGATTTATTATCAGATAAAACGAACTATTACCTAATACCGTTAACATTTATGGACGTAACTTTAAACTTAACGATTTTCATTCAACTCCAAATGATTGGCTTTCGGATTAATTAGAGATGGACAAATATAACATTCTAATCTTAAACTATATATATAAATGGTCAATAAAAGGAAATTTTAAATCTTAATTAATAAATAGTAAAAAAGCCGGAAAAATTCTTTATTTTAGTATTACCAAAAAAATTGTGAAAATACAAAATCTGAACGACGTCGTTGAAGGCCGGCTACTTTAGATTCTTCCACGTGGGCGGTTCTGATGGCTGTCCTTGTTACACCAGCAGTCCGGTCTACAGCAGATCTCTTTTTGTCATATTCCAATTATTTTCTAACACGTGGAAGTAGACCTTGAGATTGACGTTACCTTGGGTAAGTACAAAACTACCCTTTAATCTTTGATATTTTACCATGCATGACTAATTTAAAAATAATTAAAAGTAGAAACACTTTAAGGAAACATTTTAATCTACGAGGACTAAATTGAAACGACGTATAAAATACGAGAACCAAAACCCTATTTTACCCTATCTTTTGTTAAAATTGTGGTAGTTTAAGTTTTGTTCTTAAATAGTCTTTTTTTTTTTCATTAAATTAAATAAAAAAATATCTTGTACATTATTTTGTCTAAGTCATTCATCCATGATAGAGAATGATTGTTGGTGTGATAGAGTTTGCCCGAGTTGAAATCTTCGTGTCATCTTCGTTGTTGCCCTAAATATCTCGATCGTCTTGCCTTGTTAATTGGGGTACTTATTTGGCGAACACTACATTTAACGAATTGACCTTTTGGCGTCTTTGTTTTGGTGGACCACTTATGTGGTGATCCATTCTCGTGAAAATTTGTTAGGATTAAAATTAATTAACGTAATCACAAATTAATTTCAAAAATTAATGATTTTACGTTGCTTTATATATAATATTTCATCTTCCATTAGTACATTACAGTGAATTTGAAAATAAAATTTAAAGAACAAAATCTTCGACCCAAAACAAATAATATTATACTATTTAATAGAATTTGATATGTTGCATTAATGGTATCAGAGTCAAACCGAAATGTGGCTAACAAAAACATTTGGCCTCTCGAGTAAAGGTGATTGTGGTTGTTCATCATTGCAAAGGTTTGTGATAACATTCCTTCTCCAACTATTATCTCGTGTTTTGAGATAAAACTCAATAACAAAACTACGAGAGCCTCAACCCAAAACAAATAATATTATATTACAGTGTTAAATTTATATAATCTTACGATAAAATAGGTTATTATTTTTGCAGAAAACTCGGGTATAATCTGCATATCTTAAAAAAATACCGCACAAATCTTCTCTTCAATCTCTTTGTATAGTACAATAATTTTTAGTTTGCATTCTTTTGAATTAATTTTGAAGATTCATACGGGCAATTCTGATAATCTTATTGTTGTTTAGACGAGTAAGTTGGGTTAAATAATATCACATAGCAATTTCAGTTAAATTTAATGGCAAAAATAAATAGAACAATTATTTAAAAACAAAATAATTTAAAATATAAATTAAAATAACGTCTAAACTATCAGAACCAAAATGAATCTCGTAATTTTTTACCCACCTTCAACTTTATTTGATTACAATCCCGTTGCTGTGACAGATTGTAATTATAATTTCACAAAATATATGAGATTTTTTGAAAAAATAAATAATTTTATTTTTTGCTTTATAGAAATATAAATTAATTTTTTAATAATCATTACAGTGAGTAACTAATACCTCTTTAATTACTGTAATTAAGAAAGGGGCCACGCTAATTTTCTTCCTCTACCTCATTTTAATATTTGATAATATCATGACCTGATTTCACCGACTCGACCCTTACGAATTAAAAGATTTTCAAAATGAAAAAGTGCCGAACATTGAAGGATGCTCTCATTGACACTTCATTCTCTGTCCTTGTACGAAAATAACTGAGTTCTATGTCTTCTCCACTATTTTTTAGAGAAAATTTGGGATAGATTTATCTTTTTGTTCATGTAAATGTACTATTCTACTCTTTCTTATATAATTAATTACAAAAATACTATAATTACTTTTGTTTAAATATAGTTAACTAAAACTAATTAATTTTGATTAATATTAAGTTAATCAACTTGATTAACATAATTAATCATGATTAATTAATCTTAATCGTGCTTAATTAATCAGTTAAGCAAACTGTTTAATCAACATATACTGATTACCATGTATCTTAACTTTATTAGTTATCTAAAATTATTACATGGATACGTATTACAAAGTGTTGGAAACATTTTTAATTCTTTAACTTTCTCTAAATTTTCACTTTAAGATTTAGTTTAAAATCATTTACCAAAATAGTGCAGTTTAAAACATAAACTGCATTCATCAAATTAAAAAGTAAATAACTTTTGTTTCGCACATCCAACTTATTTCATTCTAAAGTCTTTTTTTTTTTTTTTTTACATTTCTAGTTTAATACTTTTAAATTTCATAATTATCTAATCATCACAGAAAATGTTATTACACTTACAATTAAATCTGTCCTCATAATAATTATTAGAAAATAAATAATAAAAAATATCACATATATTTGAATTTTTTTCAAAAGAAATTAATGGCATGACATTTCAAAATAAATAAGACAATATTCAAACGTATCTATCGATAAAATTCATTTCTCGTCCTCTTAAACTATAACTTTTTTTTCGTTTATAAGGATATCGAGTAATATGTTAACTTATATTTAAAATTTATTTAGAAAGCAAGAGTGAAGTGATTGATATGTGCACATCGTACGAGTCAATTAACAAATAATAATATTCTGTTTACGTTGCATTACTATTCTCTATTCTTAATTTTCTGTTGCGTCAATAATTCATCACGGAAGAAAAACCTCATGGAGCTGAGATCCCTTATTAATACTAATATAATACAAATAATTTTATATTAATTGTATCAATCAATATTTAACACGTAAAAAAAATAAATATAAAGTAAATGTAATATTACTCCAAACGAATTATCTGATGGTCGAAATATTTATTAATGACGAATATTTGAGAATTCAATTTATTCACAAAATTAGTTAAAGACAACACTGCTACAGTCGAGGGTATAAAATGAATTTTATTTTATTTTTTCTTAATTTTAAGGTAA
>CM039525.1:1621347-1691993 GCA_022433055.1 Begonia peltatifolia | reverse complement strand
AAAAAAAAAAGACAAGAAATTCAAATGTATACAGATGTCGTCTTCTTGTGTAAACATAAAGGCAGAAAGTCCAAATAATACAACAGAAAGAGGGCGAGGAAATAGTGGGGAGGGATTCCTGCAACAAACTCAACACAATGTTTTTCTACTCTTTCTTTTTTTAAAAACCCTCGATTTATTTTTGTAAGAAAACCTCTCCCATTTCCATGGCGTGAGTAAAGTTTGTGTCTTTCTTTCGCTAAAGCTGCTTATTTTTTTATTTCTCTCTTCGACGTGTTCCAATGCCATTACTCTGCATTTAAGAAAGGTAGGTTCTTTCGTTCTCGTACCTCTTTCTTCAACGTCACTCTTTCTTTGTTCTGTCTGGTTGTGTTTTTGGGGATTGTTACCAGAATACCAGTGGTTTGTTATCCTCTTTCTAGTTTTATCTGGATATGTTTTTTGGTTTTACAGTTTTAAGGTGGAGATTTAGCCTGCTGGGTTTTGTAGTTTTGCCATTTGTCTTTGCTCTGCAAGTTTTTTCCAATTTTACTATGACAGTGGAGCAGGTTTTCCTTTTTGTTTAATTTTTTTGGGATGATTTGGAGATCTGGATTCTGTCTAATTGCTTGAAATATTCTTGCTTTTAGCTGTTCGAAAGTGTTTTTACAGACTCTCTGGGGTGAACTCATTAGCATTTCCTATTAAAAGTAAACGTTCTGATTAGGGATTTTGCAGTACTGTTCATAGTCTTTAATAATGTAATATGCATATTCAGCGCCTAAATGATTCAAATTTGGACTATTAGTTCTGGTAGTTTGGATGATTCTTATGCTATATCGATCTTTCTTATGCAAAATATGTCCTTTTCTGTGGAAATTTTCATTTATCCTAATATATATAATTTATGCTTTGTTTCATCTTTATTGTCTGAGACATAGACTATGGCTCTGGTTTGATCTATTTTTTTTCTGCAAACTGCAGGCTTTGAATCTAGTTTCGAAAAATTGGCTCCTGCAGTCTGATTTAAGTTTGAGCTGTGAAGAAGGTGAGAAATTCAATAAATGATTGTGAATTTGATGAATGGGGTCCTTAAACATAGAGAAGAAATGGCTATTTCCTCTGTTCATAAGCTCTCTTCTATTCTTTTTTCTCATTATCACTTCCTGCAATATGGGTCTCATCTCTTCCCTCCAATCAATTAATTCGATCTTCTCAATTTTTCCATCTCGCTTTTCTGCGAAATTTACAAGCCCCGTTTTTGTCGAGGCAAAGGTCGAGCAAACTCCTCCCCCTCCTCCTTCCGGATCTACAATTCCTCGTTTTGCTTATTTGGTTTCTGGATCAAAAGGGGATTTAGAGAAGCTTTGGAGAACTCTTAAAGCACTTTACCATCCACTGAATCATTATGTCATCCATTTAGATCTCGAATCATCAGTCGAAGAACGATTGGAACTTTTCTCTCGTGTTGCAAACGAGTCAATTTTTGCAAAGGTTGGAAATGTTTTCATGATCATGAAAGCAAATATGGTCACGTATAGGGGTCCCACCATGGTTGCTAATACACTTCATGCTTGTGCTATTCTTCTCAAACGGAGTAAGGACTGGGATTGGTTCATCAACCTCAGTGCGTCTGATTATCCTCTCGTGACTCAAGACGGTTTGTTCGACATTATTTAGTAGCAATTTGAGTTTTAATTTGTCGTATTTTTCACTAACTTGTGTTTTCATCGGTTGTTTGCAGATCTTCTTTACACGTTTTCACATTTAGACCGAGACCTGAATTTCATTGAGCATACAAGCCAATTAGGTTGGAAGGCGTGAGTGGTCTCTCCCTATGTTCAAAGTTGACATCAAATCGTTTTTTCTTATTAATGATTCGTGAGTGTTCTATGCAGTGACAAACGGGGGATGCCATTGATTGTCGACCCTGGATTATACTTGTCCACCAAGTCAGATGTGTTTTGGGTCAATCCGGCTCGAAGTTTGCCAACGGCATTTAAATTGTTTACAGGTTAGAATTTTACATGCAAAATTATAATTTATATCTCTCAAATTTGTGCTATCTCTTTCATTCTCTAAAGCCTACAAGTTTGAAAATCAACTGGCTTGTAACATTAAGTTGATATTTTGTTATTTGATAATATTTATACCCGTGGAGAAACAAATTCTGACTTTGAAACCAAATATTTAGTAATCTTGTATAATAACAAGATGTTTTTTTTCTAGAAAAAGAGTGTTTAAAAACTGTTTGTGAAAAGAAGGCTGAGAAATTTGGGAACATAGTTTTTGAAAACTCATTCTGACAACTATGTATGTTCAGACCGGAAGTAGTATCGAATCATGTTTGTGATATGAACTAGCAAATAGAGAGGCTCAATTTTCTCGTACCCATTTCCTGCTCGATTTTGAATGAATAAATCTCATTGGGGCTACTTTTTTATGGGAAAAAAAATCACAAACAGAGCCTATGTGCATTTTTATCTTCGAAAGGAAAACCGAAGTTTCTCATGATTTCTTGAACTACATTTCAGGATCGGCATGGATGGTTCTATCGCGACCGTTTGTCGAATACTTAATCTGGGGTTGGGATAATCTTCCTCGGACGCTACTCATGTACTACTCCAACTTCCTGTCATCTCCGGAAGGTTACTTCCACACCGTTATATGCAATGTGCCGAAATTTGCCAAAACAGCAGTAAATCATGATTTGCACTACATTTCTTGGGATTTTCCTCCAAAACAACATCCACACACACTATCCATCAATGACACTCAAAAGATGATTGCAAGTAGTGCTGCTTTTGCTCGGAAATTCACACAAGACGACCCTGTCTTGGACAAAATCGATAGTGATTTGCTTGGGAGAAAGAACGGCGGATTTACGCCCGGTGGGTGGTGTGGAAGTGGAACCAATTGCACGGAAGTGGGGGATGCAACGAAGATCAGCCCCAACATCGGGGCACAAAGACTTCACCACTTGGTTGGCAGACTTGTTTTGGCTTCCAAGTTTGGTCATAATCAGTGTAAATGAGCTTTTGCTCAAAATTTTGAAGCTATAATAATCAGATGAACCCAATCTTAGAATTTGAAGCCAAATATTTGATCTGAGGTTTGAAAATGAGAGCTCGGCCATGTTACTGATAAGTTTATATTTTAAAAATCACAATATTTGCACGTCTTCCATGTTCAAATCTATTGAATTTTACATTCGTAACCTTCTCACTCTACGCAGATGATTGAATTATTGATAGTATTAACATTATTGCATGTAATTGATTGAGTTTAAAGCATCACAAAGTGTACAAGAATAAATATGTTTAATCTCATCTCTATTTTTTCCTTTCTATATACACACACCTTCACGAGAATGACAAAATTGTAATATGCAGCTTAAGATATAATCTCCCCACCATCCACGAAAATCTACCAGAAACCTGATTGATTTCTTTCAAAATTTGCTATGATTCTTGCCAAGATCATCAAAATTTCTGGGCCGAATTCATTGGAAAGTTTTTCGATTGAAGACCAACTACACCATCTCTAAAATCTTGATACTGCCGGCGGAATTTGCAGCGACCAATGTGGCCGACTGCTGGCGCCAGCAAACGGAGGAGATAAACTGGGATGATTCGTCCATTTCCAGAAGAGAAAACGGGTCTGTCTGAAACTTGAACGATAAAGACGGCATTGGGAACGCTTTGTGGTAGATGAAAACCTGGAAAAACAATTTTCCTAAATCAGAATAAGTGGATGAAAATGATGGAAGAACTATACAGAAAATCATATGATGAAAGATCAAAACCAAAAATCAAGTATGAATCATGTTTCAAAGTTTACTTAAATCACTCAAAATACAGAAGAATAATTAATCTGAAAGGGAGTATTTCATCTAAAGTTTACGAATTTGAATCAATAAAAGACAGCATCAAAGCCACATGAAGAGTTTTTGGCTAAGAACAGATAATAAAGGAAGAAAATTTGACAAAATTTACCTCATTAGTCTCTGAACCTGTAGCAATATAACCATCTGAGACAGATAAACCCACGAAGTTCTGCAACACAAAGTTGTCGTTTAGATATTGCCTTCCAAATTTACATTTTGGACTAAAAGATTCAATGATTTGTTCTTCAGTTGATATTCAAAACATAAGATTGATTAGCATCCAAAATGTGAAGGTATTTATCAAAATCTGTCTCAATCAAACTCTACTTCTCCACAAATCTCGGGTTCAAAACAGAAAAGGATTTATCATACCTTCCCATTGACATGGCCAGTAAATGATTGAAGTGGAGTGTCAACTACCCGAGACATACACTTTGACAAGTCCCAAAGCTTCAAGGTGTTATCAGTTGATGCAGAAACGAGATTGGTTGAATCTACAAACTTGACATAACTCACAGTCTTATTGTGTCCAACAAAACTGCACAATGGGGCTTTCATATTTCTCAGATCATAATAATAGATTCTATGATCTGCTGAGCCAAAGGCGATCGAACGGCTAGAATCCGTGGGAAACTGAACACAGCACACATTAGCTTTTGTCTTAATGGTGCCAATACTTGCTCCCTGAAACATCAATCCATTTTAGAGAATGAAATTCATTAAGTCGTTAATTAGTTAATTAGGCATGCATTTGATTAATGTAATATGCTTAGTTTCAAAGTTTACATACACAAAATGCAAAAGTAGAATTGCCTGATTGATACTCCATAGCTTAACGGACCCATCGTCACTTCCGCTTGCTAACATCATTGGATCTGCTGATGAGAAGTCGATAGACCAAATTCGTCTCTCGTGTTCTTTCATTTCCGTTAATACTTGTCTTCTTGAAACATCCCATACCTGAACATGTCGAGAAAGCAACCAAAATATAGAGAATTCAGAATTGGAACACAAAATGAGCTTTAATGTCTGCTGGGTTACTGTTTTGAAAAACTGTTTACAAGAAAACACTGTGAAAATGTGTTTTCAACTCTTAATAGACAGAAGTAATGGGTCATAGTGACTTACTTGAACCACACCAGCAAAATTACTCGAAGCGATTTGGCTTTTAATATAACTGTTCCAACAGACACTGCTTAACTTGGAATTGCTGACCATTTCAACTACCGGGTAATGGATATTATGCTCTTCGTTTATGATCGGATTGTATTCAAAGACTTTAATCTTCTTATTTACGCCAGCAGTGGCAAAAAATTCCCCATCACGATCAAATCCGAGTGAACATACAAGGTTGGAAGAGCTTAAGAGATCCCCGTGCTTCACATCTGCCTTAATTTTCAACTTATTATAGGTTAGATATTTGCATAAGCCTTCAAGGAAAGGATTTATCCAACCACCTTTTCTACTCTCCTCTGGTAGCTTAGATACCAAATCATAAACAGAACTTTTCTCTGTCGTAATTGACCCTTTGCCATTGTTACTAACGGATGAATGCCGTACTGACTGTTTTTCTTGGGACTTGTTTGGTTGACATCTCATAGAAATGTAAGCCAATTCCAAATTCTTGAAATGTTTCATCAATCTAGAACTTCTAGAGAGATAGCTTTCTCTATTTTTACCGATTACGTGCAATTTTTCCTTCTCATTTTCACTTCCGACAACTCCTGTTTCATTTTCTGTGATTCTCAGCCTAACTCTTTTCCTACACCCCAAGCTGACGGCTTCGTCATTTTCAACAACACTCGCCGAAGGAAGAACTGATGCTAATCGGTCTTCTATTCCGAGCTCGGAACCAAAAGTATTATTTTGCTGGAGATACGATTGGTGATTTGTAACTTCTTCTATGTCAGAGCACAATAAAGTAATACTGTCTTGCAACTTCTTGGAAGCCTCCTGTTTTCTTTGTTGTATAAGCAGAAGGATTTCTAGGAGCAGCTCTTGCTCCTCTATTTTTTCTCGGATCTCGATTGCTGATTCTCGGTTCTCTATCTCATCTTTCTGCTCGTTAAGGAAGTCAGTCTGTGACAATTCGCTGCAAAAAATGAAAAGTGATCATGAATATCATTCACTATTATGATTTCAAATGTGGAAGAAGTTTCAAGTAGAATGAGAAGAAATTGTAAATTTTTAGAACCAACAACAAAGAAAGTCAATGCCATGAAGAGATAATAATTCATAAAAAGAAAAATCAACTTTCCAAGTCATATCTTTGCGCTCCCGCACATATATATAGAAAAATCAATCACACCCATGAATTTCTTTGTCGATCTCAAATTACCCGAAGTATTCATGCCCCAGTTCCACAAAGCTTCGCAGTTATCAATTCAAATGCTTAACCTACTTATAGCATAATTCTCAATAATTATAAGAAAAGAAGACAAAAACCAATCATTTTCTACCCTTTTTCGATGAAACCTTAAATACTCCCTAATAAGTTCAATTTTGCCTGTGAGAGAACATAGTTGAGTAGCCTAGGGTGGCTCAGACCCCACAGTTTTCCGGAACACTCTACATTGAAAATTACTAAAATTATTTGGGTTCCTACTCCACAAGCTAGGAAGATAACCACAAACGAGATTAAGAGGGATGAAAAGGAGAATCACCTCAGCTTTGGTCGACTATTTGGGTCCGGATGCAACAACCAAAGGCAAAATGAAGCTTCCTTTGGCCACTTCAACAGCAATTGAGGAGGGAGAACTCGATGTCTCAGGCTCGACATGGTTCTGCTCTTCTCTTCTCTAGAGCTGAAGGAACAGAATAACTGGACATAAGCAGCAAAGTTTAGTATTAAAAATTACTAACAAAGGGGAATTTTGATAGAACAAACCTTAAAAAATAAAGTTATAATAACATCAACCTCAAAAAGAATAATGCCTAATCGATATACGTCTGAGGCAAACGAACTTTGGCCACCAGAAGCCTCCTCAGGACTAGTATACCAACAAGCCTCCATAACCAAGATCTGTTTTAATGGAAGTTGTTGCTTATTTTCTTGTTTTTCTTCCGCATTTGTAGTTCGTTTTCTTTCTTTCTTGGCCTCCTCGACTAGCGATAGTTTATACGAATTTGATTGCATACAACTAGCTTCAGATAGAGCAATTGTTGAAGATGTACCAAGTTGAAGACTAGTCTCTCCTCCCATGCTTCTTGGCAAGGGCAACGACTCATTTTGACTGTCCAAAGCTTCGCTATTTTCACCATCTTTCGGCGAATCCCTGCTGGAATCCGAACATGAAGCGGATTCAATGAAGGAGACATGGTTAAAAGAAGACATTACGAAGCACGAAGGTTGAACATTATGAACAACAATTCCCTGCGAATGTGCAAGATTGATAATCTCGACTATTTGCTTAAATATATGAAGAGATTCGGATGAATCAACGTGTCTTTCAGGTTTATCGAGCCATTGCCTCAAACTAAGTTCGCCCCATTTTCCGATATCGGCATAAGGGTCTACTCCTACTTCGTCCTCGTAAATCCCGGATAAAACACACTGGTTTATATGTTTACCTGTATCAGCCAATTCAGCAGTCTCTCTCTCTCTAGAACCATAAATATTATATAAGTTAGAATTAGGTCTGTCGAGTGGCTTTGGATTTCTGTTTGAGATTCTGGAAGTATTCCCAGACTTCTGGCAGGCAGAATTTGAAGAATCCGCCATTGTTATCCTCCTAAAACTGCATGAAGGCCTGAACACACAGAATCCAGATAAGATGGAAATGTCCGGCTTCTACTGCACTCTCTAACTAAAACTATCGCCATTTTGGATCAGTACTTCACTTCATATTAAGAGACCGATGAAACCCAGATTCCCATCCAACCAAACATCTCAAATCGATGAGGAACAACGAAAATTTCAACCTGGAAAAATCGAAAAAAAGAAATGAATAAGTACCAGATAAGCAAAATTGAACATGAACAACGCTCGATCGCCACGAGCAACATCAATCGACAGGAACAATTCCGAAGTAACAAATATGCAGAGAGATTTAAGGAGGTGATTTACAGAACTTGCTTTTTCCAGACGCACCCAAATATGCATTAACGCTATTTTCAAACGCGAAGAGCAAGAAAACAAAAAACCCAACTGAGAAAACTCCGAAGAACCTGTAAAATATTCAAGAACAGTCAAACTACTAGGTTTACAAAAGTGCGTAGAGAGAGAGAGAGAGAGAGAGAAATAGCGTACCGCCATGAAAGAGAGAATCCAGTTAATGTGAAGCCAGCCTGAGAATCACAAACCTACAGTAGCATTCTACAACCCAGAAGAACCACAGCCTCAAAATTTCCCGCAGTTTTTTTCATAAGAAATACTAAAAAAGATAAAAGTTCGCCCACGAGAAGAAATTGACATTTTTTTATAAATAAAAAACACAAGCTTCGGAAACCCAGACCCAAATCTCAGCTTGTTAACTGGACCCATCTTCCATTATTTAATATTTCTCCCTACTTTTTTTCGCTTATTTCCATGCTTGGAAGGCCACCACCATTAGCTCTACCCTCTTCGTTATCTTCCCACCTTCTCTCCTGCAGTCACTACGTGGTACGATTATGGCCTCATAGAAATTCCAGGGTTGTGACAAGAAAGAATCAATCTTTATTATTTACGAGAAAGAATACAAGATGAACATCGCACATTACCAAACTTTTCACTTCTCAGAACTGGAAGATCCATTCATCTACCTCTCTGATACAAAAATCATATCGAAAAAATTGTTTCTTTTCCTGAATTAAACTCAACTGATCGGTGATTCTCACAATCTGGACAACAAGAAGAATAACATGATTTGTTCAATGCAAGAAGACAAGTGCACTTAGTATTTCTCATTATCTGCTTTCTTAACTACATGCAAAGTTTTGAACATTAGGGTTATACATAGTATTAAGATCTATGGTTTATATTTAAATATACGGAAATATAACTTGGAGACCTTGTTTTAGGTCTAGAAAGACCATATAATATAATAATAACGTGACGTTTACTATCTATTCTCACGTGTCAAACATTAGTGGGTGCAATTAACTACATGTAATTTTTTACATTAGTTACACCAATCAATGTTTATGACGCCACGAAGTAAAAATTATATAGTAAAAATTACATTACTTCATAATATCATGTCTTTTATATTATGATAAGAATAATGTTACGTGTATTTCTTAAAAAATATGTTGACGTATTAAATAATTATGAGTAATATTAGGTGTACTATCTTATTAATTATCAGATTGATTAACATAATCCACAAACACGGGCATGCATATACTGTAGTAATTCATTCCATTTTAGTTGAATTTTTACTTAATTGTCAATTATAAAAAGGTTTATTAATTGAGAAAGTATAATATTTTTAAAATAAATAATGTGTTTTTTAGAATTAATTGGGAATTTTACCAGCAATAATGCATTTAAATTGAACGTCAGAATTATTATTTATTTATTTTAGATATATGCATGCATGTACGTCCGGTATAATGGAAGTTTGGAGGCTAGTGAGTGTTTTCCTTTTTTATCTTTTCCGAAGAGGAGTTTATTATTGAATATTACTTTACAATATACTTCAAAATTTCTTTTTCTTATCATAATAAATATATTATTTCTGTTTTCTCTAGCGTATTAAAGCACCTAATATTATTTAGGGTAAAGTACAATTTAGACAATAATATTTAATTTTTTTAATTATCAATATTCATTCATTTCCATCTGTTAAATTCAGGACGTGTATACATCGTATTCTATTTAATCAGATGTCGTAATTGATTTGTAACTTGATTTCGAACTTTATCGATCTCATATCTGACAATTTCAAATTCCATCAATAATGCAATAAAATCTGAAATCGGGATCAAAATCGTCGAAGAGATTAGAAATCAAGTTAAAATACCTTATTAAATAACAAAATATAATAAACCTGTGATGAATTTAATAGTTAAATTAACTGTAAAATCTAAATTATTAATAGTTAAGAGGTACATGTTCGTTTTGTTCAAAAACATAGTTGCTAAAAGACCATAAACATCAGGGGTCCAATCTGTGTTTTACCTTATTATTTAAAATTTATTATTTAAGCAATGTATAATCAGAAAATACCAAATATATATATAATTACTTTTATTTTTGTAATCTTATAAAATATAATATTATGATAAATATGGGACGGGAGTGAGAGTAATCACGATAGAAAGTTCTTCGAATTTGGCTACGTTATATCTTGATACATCTTTTACGATTTTGAAAATCTCGAGAATTTATTAGACATTTGAATTTTTGTCTTATTATAATTTTAATGTGTATCGATGGAAATAACCATTAGCCTTACACACGGTAGTTGTAATAGGGTATTACGTTTAATAACGTTAAATTCCAAGGAAAAATCAACAAGTTTCATCATCCATCTAGGGAACAAATTTCAAACTAATTCGATATTGTCATCACTTTTTCTAATGATCATTGCTAATTGTGTTTTTAAAATAATTAGTTGTAAAAAAAAAGCAACAACTGTTTAGCAAATTAAATTCTTAGAAGTGATTTATTAGTTTTAATTATTTGATAAATTATGATATTCAATCGTAAAATTATTTTGGAATCGAGAGAAAAAAAATAAAATGACGCATGGGAGAAAGTGGACGACTTAATGTCATTTTTTAACTTTGAACAACTTCCAATTCATTAGTTGAACAAATATCACAATCTAAGTTTTCCAACTTCTCCAAATTGTTTTACCTGGACACTATATCAATTAGTCTCTAATTTTTTTTTTTTGTTCCAACAGACCTTATCGTATACGCCGTTTGTAATTCAAACTTTATCGTTTATTTTTCTATTAAATTTAACTATCCAACATTAAAATTAAATCTAAAAAACTAAATTCAACTTTTCAATATTAAAATTAAATTCAACATCTAAAATAAATTCAAATACTTTAAAATCAAAACTAAATGGTGTTATTCAGGATTTTTTTTGTTATTTTAGATTTTTGCATAAGGATCTTGGACCGGAGTGTGAAGCACAAGGTTTGGGATGTGGGAACCGTTCCCGGTCTATTCAATGTGCATAATCAACCCGAACCGCTTTGTTCGGTTTGGTCTTGTTATTTTGGGCCGGTTATGCCCACCCTTAGATTCCATCCTAATTTTGTGTAAAATTGAAGAATAAATCCAGTAATATTTAAATTCAAAACCAACCCTATTTTATTGAGGACAAGGGAGATGGACGCATCAATTGTACTCTTTTTTTCTTCTAGGTTAAAAACGATGGTAGTATATGATAAAATATTATTAGCAAATAAAATAGTAAGACAATAAGCAAATAATAAAATATATTCTTCTTCAATTATTATATTACAGGAATTATTTAAAATAGTCAAATTCATTTTGGAGTAGTTAATTTTTCAATTAATAAATTAGCAAAAAATTTAATTTTTAATGATCAATTAACTCATAAAATTATGGGAATTACACCTAGTTTTATCCATTGAAATACAAAAAAGATATATTTTACAATTCAAAAATAGGATAAAAAATTATGAACATATTTTAAAGATAATATAAAATATCAAGATAAAAAACAATATATATTTTAAAAATTTCATCTACTTAATATTTTACTTTTAGTAAAAAGCAATGTGACAATAAATTAAAAGTACACTTAATAATTATTTATTTACGTAATTAATAATTTATTTTAATTATTTATTATACTTCATATTAATGGCAACAATTAATAATTAAAATATAAATAAATTAAAAAATAAATATAACATTACTCATGAATTAAATTATAAATTTCTTTTACTCATCTTTTACCATTACAAAATATTCGATTATGGTAAATAAAAAAAGATAAATAATACAAAAATCTTAAATTATGAGCTCATTAACAAAATCGTCATTAAAGTTTATTTTTGTTAACAGATAACTTTAGTGGGAACTGGCTTGTTGAGAGCGAGCTCCCGATCTCCCCTTTCTACACTCAAATGACGATATTCAGGAGCCTACTCTTCAAATATTGGATCCTACAACCGATGCATAATTTCGAGCACATGAATCCGCTGTTTAAAGCAAAATCCTGTTGAGGGTTGTTTTATTACCAAAAGCATAGTTTAAGAGTAATTTTGTTAACTAACATATTTTAAGGGTGATTTTGTTAATGACCTCTATAATTTAATATTTTTTTAATGTTATTTACCCAAAATAAAATTTATTATTATTTTTTTATTTCTTATTTGATTGAGAGAATATTCTATTTTAGGGAACTCAAATTATTAAAAATCTTTCCTTATCTATGGTAATTCCAAAATCATTGATGACAGCTTACACACACGTGTCCCACTTAGAATAATTGAGGAATTGATTAAAAATACTATATATGATAACTAAATTATAATATTTCTTGATAATAATTAACTTTTAAAAAAATAGAAAAATTAGGTGGAAAACACTATTAATATTTAGAAAATATTACTATATAGTCATCATATTTTCAATTTTCGTACTAAGTTTTTATAATTTAATTCCATTTTTAAATGTTAATCCAATTAATTTTCGTCAACAAATTTAACAACTTTACGTTCTAATCATTACACTTTAATTTTACCTCATAACGTAAGTACTTAAATAATATTCATTAAATAATGTAATAATTAAAATAAATTATAAATAATTAAAATAAAATATTAATTATATTAATTAATGATTGTTTTGTCAAAAGATAAAATCAGATGATAAACATGATATTACTCTATCTGAACATATCAGCAAATTTCATTTGAAATAATTTTTAAAACTGTGAGGTAAAATGTTTTAATAAAAAATCAAAGTTTGGAGAAGTTAAAAAATATAATAACATTGAAATCAAAAAACTTTTTTTTATTAAATATGATAAAAATTAATTTTGGAATTTCCTTAGTAATAACATTTAATATATCGAAAATAATGAGAATGTTGAAAGATGAACGTGAAATTGAGTGTAATTAAGAGCATAATTAATTAAAATAATTAATAATCCAATGGTTTTTGTTTGTCCCGCCAAGTTAAGATTGTCCCACACGAACAACCATGCTCATCTTCATCTCTCTCCGACAACAAATATTATTGTTTTCATTTTTGTTTTAATTAGTCGCGCAGATTCCAATTGGGGAAAAAGCCCTAGGAGTCTGGAACTGTTGGATTCCCCAAACCATGTAAGTTTCTCTGTTTTTTTTTGGGGTTGTGGGTGGCATTTCGGTTAGCGCCGTTGATTGGTTGTTCTGGTCTGTGTTGTTGATTCTTTGTTAGTTGATTAGCTGCTGAAACGAAGATCTGGATTTCTTTTTTGGGGCTTTGATTGGATTTGAGTTCGGGGGAGCGGAGATTTGCGGCGTGTTGATGCTGATCGGTTGGCGAATTGTCAATGGTTCTTTCTGGGAGTGAAACTGGCTATGTGATGCGGAAGTTGTTTCGAATGCGGGTTTCCCTGACTAATTTCATTGGGTTTTGAGATTGTAAATGTGACATTGAAACGTGGGTATGTTTTCTTCTCCTTGTTCGTTGCCTGCGCTTTGTGTTCAATTTACGTAGTCTCGGATTTGTCTTGGCGGCATTTCTGGATTTCCTCTGAAAAACAGTCGATGATTAAAGGGTAAAACATTCGGATTCTGGTTGGTGTTTACTGATTTGTGGTTTTCGGATTGGTGAATTGTGAAGTTGGAAATGAAAGTAAAAATTCAGCGCCTCAAGGTACAATGACTGGAGGGTCATTGGGTCTCCGCACAGGGAGTTACGGGTCACTGCAACAACAGCAAAATGGTGTTTTGCAGACTCAGACTACACCAATGCTTGTGCGAAAGTCTTCGAAGACGCACATTTCTGGTTCGAGGGAAAAGGAAAGACTCCTCCCCCTCATTTGCCGATACATTGGCCGTCGGAGAGTAGCAATGCTCCTTTTAAGTGCCGTCGCTCTTTTGGTTTTCATATCTGGTCCTTTAACAGTTAATAAAGGTTTGTTCTTATTCCTTATCTTATTCGAGTATGATTTTGATTTGTTCAAGCTGTTGGGAAAAACACTCAACCAATTAATCTCTTTGAACTTGTAAAATTTAGTGCTGTTTAAATGTTATTTCACTGATCTGGAGTTGTAATACCATTGATGGGATTAATTTATTGGGCAATCGTTTGAGACTGTCAGAATAAGTTCTTAATTTCCCTTGTTTTGATGTGTTTAAAGAATTAACATAGTACTTTTTGTGGTTTGTTTCTGCTGTGATGATGGACTAAAGAAAGCATTAGTTCAAACATTAATCAACAAATAGGAAACATGAAACTTGATGAAAGGGCGACATTAAGAGACTTGGGATTTTCAGTTTTTCCAAAAATGGAAGATAAGGACAGCAGAAGTTCTTCTACAACCGAAAAAGTAACAAGTGAAGGCCGTACAAGATCTCAACATCAGCATCATCCCCCCCTCCCTGTCTCTCATCTGCACAAGTCGCTTACAATTGACCCTATTCCTAAACATTCCCTTCCACTGCCTCATCCATGTGACAAATTTGCTCTTCCTCCCCCACCTCCAAGTGATGGCAAGCGATTCGGACCAAGGCGTAAGTTAAAATTCTTTTTTTTTTTTTTTTTTTTTCTTTTTGGATGATTTTATGGCACCTAACTACTATGATTCATGATCAAGTTTTTAAAATGTAAATTTAAAAGAAAAACAACAATGGTAGATGCATTTTCTCCAAGTTTCCTTTTTGAACAAGTTGAATGTTTATTGTTTATATTATCTTTCCTCCCTTTCCAGCTTGTCCAGTATGTTATGTTCCTGTGGACCAGGCTATTGCTCGTATGCCTAGTTTTTCATCAGCCTCTCCAGTGCTTCGTAGTCTTACGTATGTTCAGGAACAAAATCCAACAAAAATTGAACCACATGGGGGATCTGATTTTGGTGGATATCCTACCTTAAAGCAGAGGAACGAGTCTTTTGATATCAGAGAGTCGATGGAAGTGCATTGTGGGTGGGTATTACTTTTATAATGCATTATTATTAGATGGTTCACATTTATGGCAGAAATGCACTAATTTATTTTTCTGCTGGTTCATTTTTTTTGTCAGATTCGTCAAAGGAAACAAACCTGGTAACCACAGTGGATTTGACATTGATGAATCTGACCTTATGGAGTTGGAGAAGTTTCATGATGTCATCGTTGCATCAGCTATATTTGGTAATACAATTCATTCACTTTGATGTCTATTTTACTCCTCTGTATCCAGGAGTTGCTCTTGACAGTTGTATATTTAGGTAACTATGACATAATACAGCAACCACAGAACGTTGATGCTGCTTCAAGAAGAAACATTCCTTTCTTTTTATTTATTGATGAAGAAACAGAAGATTTTGTAAAGAACTCTAGCATATTGGACAGCAAAAATATGGTCGGGTTGTGGAAGATCATTGTTGTTCGGAACATTCCGTATGTTGATCCTAGGCGTAATGGGAAGGTAAGTTCACTTTTGTTCTTGACTTTGCAATAGTCATTTGACTGACTTTGGCAAAGAACCTTGCATTTATATCTGATTGTGGGTTTGGCAAGCCATATGGTTCATAAAATATATTTGGCAGAACCACGACAACACATATGAATAGAATATATATCGTTAATCTGATAAATTTCGATTGATCTCATGAATGGCATGAGCCTTGTTATCCTTGCTGTTTTGTTGATGTGATGGATAATGAAGAAGTTTAGTTAGGTATATGCTAATTGGATTGAGAATTTATTCATAGAAATGCTGTTGTTAATTGCTCTACCTTGCAGGTTCCAAAGCTTTTATTGCATAGACTTTTTCCGAATGTGCGTTATTCTATATGGATAGATGGGAAGCTTCAGCTTGTGAAAGATCCTTACCAGATTCTTGAGCGGTACGTTTTGCTTTGTTAGGTTTCTTTTAATTGCAAAGTTTTGGGTTTTTAGTTTTGTTGCAGTGGTTTCTTTGTCTGAATTTGCATCATACTTCAGCACAATTAGTTGAACAATGGTGGGAGTTATTAATCATCAGAACCTTTGCCTTTAGCACTTTCTTCAGTGTGTGTGCTGGTATTTTATAAAAAATTCTGAATGGAATTTTCTCTGCGTGGAGAATTTGTATAAACATGGTTTTTAAGGTTAATGTTTGGTTGCTTGAGAATCTGTTGTCAACCAGGTTATCATGTAGAAAAAAAGGGACATAAACGTGTTTGTTTTGTCTGAACATGGAGTAATTCTTTCCTTTTTTTGGCTGTGTCATTTCACTTCTGGGAAACCTTAAACCAATTTCTTTCCTTGTACATATTTCTAAATGATACAAATTTTTGCTCCATGATTTGGCCATTCTGGCCATTTTGTTGACCCGATTCCGAATTTGGTCAAATTTCTGCTTCTGCTATAGGTTCTTGTGGCGTGAAAATGCTACTTTTGCAATCTCAAGGCACTACAAGCGCTTTGATGTATTTGAAGAGGCTGAAGCTAACAAAGTAGCTGGAAAGTACGACAATTCCTCCATTGATGAGCAAATCGGATTTTACGTCAGGGAGGGCTTGACTCCATATTCTGCGGCAAAGCTTCCGATAACTAGTGGTATATTTACGATACATCACGCCCATTTTTAGATGCATCGACATTTCTTCTCTTGCTTCTTTGCTTGAGTTTTCTACTTCTTGATTATCACAGATGTTCCTGAAGGTTGCGTAATAATCAGGGAACATGTTCCAATTACAAATCTTTTCACCTGTCTATGGTTCAACGAAGTCGATCGGTTTACGTCTAGAGACCAACTAAGTTTTTCAACGGTAAGGGACAAAATACGGGCAAGAGTTGATTGGACCACCAGTATGTTTCTGGACTGTGAAAGACGGAATTTTGTGATTCAGGTTTGAATTCTACTTACGTGTGTTGGATTCAAACTCTGACCATAGTTTTCTTCCATTTGTACAAGAAGTATCTTTTTGTTCTTGTTTTGTAATTTCTGTTGAATGCCATAATCTCGTAAAGTCTCAATGTGTCATGGAATTTGAAGCAGTCGTTTCTCTTCATGGTGTTTTTCTGCCGAATATGATAAGTCGAAAGAAGGTCTAGATTTCACGAAAATCAAAGAATTATGTTTTCATTTCGGTTTTCGTCACCAATCTTAATTGCATTCAATTTGATTTCTTAAAATTTGCAGGCTTACCATAGGGATTTATTGGAACACATGCCCCCACCGCCTCCTCCAAAAGTGATACTTCGTCATCCTACGCCAACAGTCGGTGGAGATATTTCGTCGAAGACTCCATTAAAGAAGAACAATGCTAAGCGCGGAAGAGGAGAGAGGAGGTCTGGCTCAAAGCGACACCGCAAAACCGGTAGTAGAGATCCGAATTTGTTTTTCTAATATCATATCCATTTTTTTTCCAAAAAAAAAAAACAATTCATCGCTAATTATATGGCTCGGGATGGGGGGAAATGTGATGCTAGTTCATGTTTTCATGATGAAATGGTCGAAAATGATTCCAGATATGGTATGAGAAATTGTTGAGAGATATCTTTATTTTTTGTATATACTTCTCTCAAATAAGTTTTAAGAGCTTCTCTACATGTTCTTCTTGAAATACCATTCTTTTAAGTTCATCTTATTTCCTGATAATTTACTGTAGGACAGCTTATTGGTATATCTCTCTCCCTCTCATATCATGGTTCTTTGTCTCGCATTACTTGGCTCTCCTATTATTCAGAAACTTCGACCAAAGGGCTTTAATATGGCGAGTTCTATATCCCCAATATCAAAGTTCAACCCTCGATAAATTTACCATGAGAGATTTGAATTCTAGATCTCTTTTTTGCAAAAAGAAATCTTTTAATCAAGTGTTTCAATATACGGTAAAATTATTGAGAATTGGAATTTATTGTTGATGTATGGGAACTCCCTTGTTATGACTCTTAAGTCGAAGGCTTTGAGCCACGAGAGAGCCGAATAAAGTGCCACTTGGTGAATTGAGAGTTGGGTATCCATAACATTTCCCTACAGAAACACCTATCGGGTAGTTTATGATCCTGCAAACAGAAATTTTAAGTTTATTTACGGATCAAGCGAACAGGCATCCAAAAAAAAAAGTGGGCATTTTCTGCATGAGAGAGCATGGAGGGAGGAAGCAATCTCTACGCCCGACATCCCCACCGTTTTCCCAAATCCAAATCCATATGTAATAGTTATTTAATTATTGATGTTGCCGACGATTGCTCTCCCACTTGCCGATTTAGAAATGGAGTTTCTATTTCTCTCTCTTTCTGTTTCTCTCTCCACCTTTTGAACTGTTACTCTTACCTCCGAGTTTTTATCTTCTTCGAAATGCTCCAGCTACGGGGTTTTGGATCCGAGGCATTGTAGATCTCAAGCCTCTTATGGGTTTCAAATTGTGGGTTAATAATTGATAGGAAAAATGTTGGTGTTCTGACAAGTTTTTGCTAGAGATCTCTGTGAAAATTGAAGATGGGTTTCTCGTTTCCGCTAAAACCCTGGTTGGGATCTTCTGATCAAGCAACCTCATTCTTCTTCGACATTCAGTCATCGAAGTAGAGTAGATTATTTGGATAATAGGGCTGGTATGCTTTTCTATCACGATTTAAGATATAATTTGATAATCTGAAGGAATTTTCTTACTCTGTGCTTGATTACCTTCATTTAAACTCAATCGTTGAAGTCGAGAAGATGAACGTGGATGATGGGTAAATTCTGAAGGATTCTTTTTGATTGAATTCCAGTTTTAAGTTCAAATCCTCTACTTTACTCATCCGGGTTCTTCTTAATCTGTCGAACAATCAACTGTTTTTTCTATCTTATCCTATGTGATAGAACTGGAGTTATGGATTGGTGTATCAAGGTTTTAGATATGAACTTATAATTGTGAAGTATATTTCTCATCTGTGATCGGATTTGAACAAGATTTGGGATCAATCTAAGCTGGAAAAACTCCGGTCGATGGGTGGAGCCGGGTTTTTCTTAATCTGTACTCTCCATTCTCTGATAGCTATAAGTTGTGGAGCTTTAATGATGTTCTACTCCAATGAGATCTATGTCTTCAGCCATGGCCATGAAACTGCAATCAAGCTGCAAGGATCCACACCCCATGATCGGCTTCTGATAGAAACCTCGGATTCCTTCTCCGGGTTACTACTTTTTGCGATCGGGTTTGTGTTGTTTATGGTTTCTTTTGTGAAGGATATAGAATTTCAGAGCTTCTTTGCCAAAGGATGTGTGCTTCTTCATCTTTCAATGGCTAGTTGGAGAGTTTACTTTGGGAGGAGAGTTGAGGATCTTGCCCATGATTGGCCTAGACAGGTTGTTGGGGATGTTGCTCTTGCTTTTTCTTGGGTTTTCTTTCTTGTTTATTCATGGAGAGAGAAGTATGATTAGTGGTTTCTTTTGATTCCTTTGAATTTGCATCGAAAATCCGATTTTGTTTCTCATGTTCGATGTTGCGATATGATCTTTCGATCCGATGTTCTTTACATTTGTACCCTTTTTGTGCACTTCGTGTTGGATTTGAGTTGGTTTAGTAAGTAAAAAAAGCGGTGAAAAGATGATCTTAGTTAATCCGTTCTACTTTTGTTGACCTCAACTTTACTAATGATTAAGTTTGTTTCGTTGAGACCTTCATTTTCGGTGCGATGTTGAATGTCTTTATGAAATTTGAAGTACAAATTAGATCCAGAATTTTTGACATGCATTCAATTTAAACACGGAATTTTTGAATATAATAAATCTCAACTCTGAATTAATTTTTTAACAAAATGAAGTTGAATATTGCACTACGAACAAATTAGATTATCTAGTTTTGCTCCGTTTGAATTTAAATTGAATCAATAGTATAATATTTTTATATTTTTTAGTTTTAATTTTAAAAATTATGGAAAGATCGAATCAAACTAATCAAAATCACTTACACCATGCGTAAACCAACTAAAGCCAACCAAAATCGAGTCCAAACAAAAAGAATAAAACTGAAACCGAACCAAACAAAATCAATTTAAAGTCCATTTTGTTCTAAAAAAATTTGAAATTTAAATGGAAAGGATCTCAAAATTTAAAATTTGATTTATGCTTTACAAATATAAATACAAAAAAAAAAGTTAGATTTTTGAGGCCGAAGAAGGGCGTAGCCGCCGCCAAAGAGAGAAAGAGACGAGTATTCATGTAGATGAAATTTCAGAGAAAGAGACTTCGGACGATATTCCTGGCAAACGATTTAATGTACATGACAATGCTTAATTTCGATAAAAATCATTTACAAGTAAAAAATGTCTATAATTATTTCATTCAAACTTCTTGTGTTCATCGAGTTGCTCAAGCAAGCCGATGATGCATCTCGACTGGTCGACGCAATTTTCATCTCAACTTCTACGAAGATATTTGCTAATCAAATATTTCATACATTTAGATATTAATTAAGTAATATAGGGCAACATCTAATGATCTCTTTTACTCTAATGTATCGGTAACGGATTGAAATGACATATTATTTTAATTATTTGAGCATTAATATATTTAGGATAAAATATTATTGGTCCTCATAAAATTATTTTTCGTAGTTTCAATTTTATTTTTAAATAGTCATCTAATTAACAAATTATTGACAAATATAAAGTCACGTGGTCTAACTTTTATGACACGGTGGTCCTTGATAAAAATGAAGAACTCTTGGCGGACCTGAAAGCTATCTCACGTTAGGTTCACATGTGCATATTTTTTCGAACAAAAACAACCACCTTTGGGACTAAATTTTTATCCTGAATCTTTTTAAACTCTCAAAGAAAGAGTAGAGGAAAATATGAGAGTTTACTAAACAACTCGAAAACTTGAGGAATAATGGAGAACTTCTCCACACGGTTAGAAAACCGTGGATAACCACTCAAAGTTCTTCTAACGCTTCGCTTAGGAAAGAAACGAACTAATATATTAAAATGACAAAAGTTTCTACAAACACGATAACCATGACTTAAATAAAAAATCTAAGGTAACAATTAGGATTTGACATTTGAAAAAATGGAATGAGAGCCATTGGATGAATGATGCAATCAGCGCCCATGAAGCTTTATCCGTGTGCGCGCAATCCAATGGCCGAGGTGCAATCCACGCCATTCCATGATTGATCAAGGCACCACGTCATCCATCTTTGCCCACTCTCATGATGAACCTACAAAAATCTTACCTTTTGAGTTTCTGTTTGAGCTATTTCTTCAATTGGGTCCATAAGTTAGATGTTGCAAAAATCTGCTCTCTTTTCTTCTTTTGTGGCTGAGTCTTCAACTCATAATTAAACCACCAACATACATCTAATCTTAACTACATAATTTAATGTACGATCCAATACATAAAATTCATACATAAAGACTAGAGTTTGCTAAAGAAAAAGAAAACAATGTTTAAATAAAAGGTTACATGGTTTATAACCCGGGAAGAGAAATTCCCATTGGGCCAAATCAGAATGTGCAAAGGTTGATTTATATCCTCCAAGTTAGACTCTCATGTAAAATCCCTAATGAGATCAACACCTACAAGAAAAACAAGTTCGTCAACAAAAAAATTAAGTAAATTAAGGGTCTTAGTTTGAAATCTTGTGATGAGCCTCATTTTCATGTCATTTTATTTATGTCATCATGTTTACATTAATTAAAATATTTTTATATTAATTGGTTAATGGAATTTTATTAAGACTAAATTAAATAAAATACTAAACTATGAGGTATTTTCAATTTAAATACTGAACAATTTTTTTCATTAATTCGAACATCAAAATATTCAATGTTAGCAAATTGACCTACTCTGTTTAATGGCCATTAAAAATTATTCAATTCAAACCTTAAACTATGAGATATCCTAATTGAATTTTTTTTTTTTCAGAATTTCAATATGAAGCCCCAAAAACACACGCATAAACAACAACTAGTATTTAAAAAATAGGGTTAAAATCGTTTTATCCCTTAAAATATTGATTTTTTTAAATGAACCCTTAAATTAACAACTGTAACAGACCAAAACTTAAATTATCCAAAACCTAACAAATCAACCTTTGTCGGCCCCCTCATTCACTCTTGTTTTGCATTTTACACTAGAACGAGTGACCGATCTAAAAAGAACGGCCCCCGTTCTGTTGGGAGTTTGTTCCACATGCACCACACGTATAATGAGGGGGCTGATAAAAGAACAAAGACCCTCCGTTCCACGTGGGCCGTTGTGATGGGTGGAGGCCCTCCGTTCAGTTCCTTCTGTACTTTATAAATTAATTTTAAAAAAATACCACGCGATATTGAATTTATTAAAAATTTTTACTACATGTTCGTCACATCATGAGAGAATAATCTGAAAATTTTTGTATTTTTTAACACTTCTATGATTTATATTGTAATTTTATTACGTCCGTTTTATAAAATAATTAACTAAAATTTCAAGTAAATTGAATATCTTTTAGAATTTTTTTAAAAATTAATTTATAAAGTGAAGAAGAAACGAAGAGTTCCTTATATATTAATTTAAAAAAAAACACCAAACAATTTTTGAATTTATTTGAAATTTTTACCACATGTTCATCACATCATGAGAAGATTATCTAAAAGTTTGCTTGATTTTCTAACACTTGTATGATTTTTGATAAAATAGTTAATTAAAATTACAATATATCATATAAGTGTTATAAAATCATAAAATTTTCAGATTATCTTTCCATGATGTGGGGAACATGTGGTAAAAATTTCAAGTAAATTGAATATTATTTGATATTTTTTTAAAAATAATTTATAAAGTGAAAAAGAAACGGAGGGATCCATTATAAGTTAATTTTAAAAAAATACAAAACGATATTCAATTTACTTGCAATTTTTACCACATCATAGGAAGATAATCTGAAAATTTTCGTAATTTTATAATACTTGTAAGATATATTTTAATTTTAGTTAATTATTTTATAAAATAATTATAATAAATCGTACAAGTGTTAAAAATCATGAAAATTTTCAGATTATCTTCTCATAATGTGGTGAACGTATGGTAAAATTCAATATCGTGTTGTATTTTTTTAAAATTAATTTATAAATTAAATATCGTTGACATGTGCAGAGTACGTGCGCGGGGGATGAGCACCTCTCTCGCACTCCCCAGGGGAGAATGAGGGGCGTTAACTCTCACACGGTCCATCGTTCTCTTTGTAAAATGAAAACAGGGGGGCTATTGGCAGTCTCCCGAGATTTAGATCGTTAGGTTTTTAATATTTTAAAATTTATTTTATCAGTGTTAATACTTTAAGAGTTTTTTTAAAAAAAATTGATACTTTGAAGCTTAAAATGAGTTTTACTCTTTGGGTTTCAATGTTGAATTTGTAGAAAAAATTTCCAATTGAAAATATCTCCTTGGGGTTTGAATTCAATAATTTATAACGTTTATTTAATAAAATATGTCGATTTGTTAATAATAAATACTTAATGTTTGAACTAACGAAAAAAATTATTTAATATTTAAATTTAAAAATAGTTTAGTGTTTTATTTGATCTTTATTCTTGCATGAATAATTAATCAGCCTTTAAAACAATTAATAAAATAGAATATTTATATTGACATAGATGTATTGTTGCGAAGATAAATCATAATAATGACATTTATCATTAAATTTCTTTGCATAGATTAACGGGATAATCATTTGGAAATTAAATTAGACTATTTAGAAAATTAAAATAATATATTTAATTTCTAGTAATAAAAATATTAAAATAATAAAATCAATAATATCTTTATATTGGCCGCATTCTTTGGTCAACTCACTTGTGCTATTTATTGCTTCTTACTTCTCTCCCACCGTTAGCAAACGGAACCACAAACGCCTCCTCCACAAGTCTGAATTTTGAGCTTTTTTGCCAATTAAAATCGAGTGAGTTTTTCTCCGTTCTATTCTTGGTTTATATCAATTTCCGAAATTTTTTTCTCGTTCTAACTGGAATGGATGATTAGTCTGGCAGTTTTTCCTTGTACTGTTTGGTTGAAAGAATTTTCCTTTTCTGGGTCGTGGTTTTTGTTTGGTCTGTTAATTATGTTTATTTTTTTGGTGGGATGTTCGATGCTTCTGTGTGAGGTTATTGATATTGATGTCAAGTGACGGACCTATCACATGTTCGACGAAATGCCTCAATGGGTTCGTCAGCACTTGTTCGACGAAATGCCATATTAATTTGGTGATGAATAAATGCTTGATAAGCGTAATGAAATCAAAACAGTTTTTGTAGTGTCACAAAGATTGTAAATCCATTGGATCACTTTGTTAATTTTTGTCGGGTGGGCGACGAAATGTCTGAATGGGTAGCCCGTAGATTGTTCGATGAGATGTCTGAATGATTTGATGCTAGTAACTGCTCTATTATCATAATGAACTTGACAAAGTTTAAGCATTTTGTTTGGATAACGCTTCGATCAATTACTACGTTTCCATTTCTCATTCGTAGCACGAGCGAAATGGGTGCGCTGCCGGTCGAAAATGCTTCATCTGCCTTTCCTGTGCCTAGTTCCAAACAGGGTCAAGTGATCAAGTCTGGGACTGAAACCAAGCCCAAGAAGAAGATTTGCTGTGCTTGTCCAGACACCAAAAAGCTACGCGATGAATGCATCGTGGAGCACGGGGAGGAGGCTTGTACAAAATGGATCGAGGCTCATCGCACATGCCTCCGTGCTGAGGGATTTAATGTGTGAGCCGGTTTAATGAGTTATTCAGCCAAAACATTTGACATACTTTGTATTGCATTCATTTTGAGATTTCACACAAATAAAAAGCTAGGAAGCTTTGCTGTTTTTGACTCTGCTGCTTTTGTCGTTGGATGGGTTATACAATTTTGCTGTACACAGTTGAAAAGTTCTGTCTTTTTGAGTATTCATGAACTCCATTGTTGATGAAATTAGTAATATATATACACGTACTATTTGATAATGTTACGTTTATTTTAATTTTATACTCTAAATTTATTCTTTGACGTAACAATTGCGTGTCATACATTAATTGGCGTATTAATCAAGATAAATTACAAATAATTATAATAAATCATAAATTATATAATTAATGACCGTTAAATCAGAAAGTTAGATTCGAAAGTAAAATTATCAGATAAACTTAATATTAATCTATTAAATTATTTGTTGTTTCTTCGCAGAAGAAAACTCAATATTTGAGCCATTAAAACAAATCTAAATTATCGATAAAAAATTATCAGGTGATTTTTTATGTCAAATTAACAATAAAATAGTTTTAAAAAATAAAAATAAAAATAAAAATATTTTTATGAAAAAAATTGAAATTACCTAAACATTATGTCCATTAAGGATATAACTACAAACATAGAAGAGGATGAATAATTTTATTTCTTTCGATCATTTATTTCATTATGAATTTCCATAGTTTTTTTTTATTAAAAATTAATCGAACATTCTAAATTATTTTTTTTTCAAACTTCTTTTTAATTATTCTTAACTATAATAAAAAATAAACGTCTTAAATTTATTTATTTTTTATATTGTGAGTGAAAACCCTTTAATTAACATCGATTAATGAATAGTTATAAATTTAAAATTCAGTTAGTTTTCACTATGAATTAAAGCTCAGTTAATGTCACGTTAAACTCATACACGTGACACTCATTAATTAATATACTTAATAAAAAATATGAATTATTAAAATAATTCATTAATTATCTTATATTACCGGATATAAGAATTCCATATGATATGGGCTAAGAGGATTGGTTTTCACCCTTTTGATCTGGACCGTTGATTAATTAAGGTTTTTAATTAAGTTAAGATTCAGTACGGTAAATCTACGTGTATCTATAAAAGAAGAACTACTGTGGGTCGTTGATTTCTGACGACAACAGTCTTACGGCAAAAGTCAGACTAATGAAGAATTCAGTCTCATTGCGATACAGTGGCCTAACCGTAAATAAAAGTAAAAAACGAGTGCATTTGTGAAACGGAGTAATCTTCTATTTTTTCCGTCTCCTCTGAGAAAGCCGGTCGAATAGAGTCGCCACTGCCCCCGCCTCCGCAGCCGTCAACCAATCACATACTCTCCGATTATCTCTCTCTCAGGGTTACGATTTCGTAACAATAAAGAGAAGAAATTACTATCTTAGAACCTAATATATAAGGGGGAAGGAAAGAGAGAGGAGAAAGGCAAACTATTAGCAACTGTTTCTTTTGAAATGCTTTCTGTTGGACTCTGAAGTCTGACTAGATAACGTGTGTTATCCGGGGGAAGTTTGTCCTTGATGAACTCGGAGATCGTCGAAATTCTTCCGCCGACTCACTCGAATCCAAGTATTTTCATACCCAATGAGGTTAACGATATGTTCTGTCGGATTGAAATTTAAGTTTATTTGATTCTTTGATTGCTGATCACTGATCGCTCTACTGTTGGTTGTGATCGAGCGTTTTCTTTTTCTTTTAAGATTGTTTGCTTTTCAATTGCTGGTCAATTTCATTGAAATTATTGGAAAGGTTGTCAATTTAGGTTTGCGCTGGTGTAGTTTCTTGTTTTAGTGCTGTTTGATTGTGTGATTGTGATTTGGGACTGGTTATCAGTTTAACGCTTTCATCTGCGTATGGGATGCTCAATCTAACTGATAAATGGTGACCATTTAGAGCTGATTTGGGTCAATTAATAGTGGAAAGTAAGTGATGGATTAGGTCGTAGTTCTTTGTGGTGGGATTGTTAGAGGCAATTCTGGTTTCATCAGAATAGGTTTACTCATATTTTCCCTTTAAACTCACTGTTATTGTGCAAATTAGTGTTCTGAGTCGTGTATTAATTAGGGAAAATGTGTTGGGTGATGATCTCTCTCTCTCTCTCTCTCTCTCACACACACACACACACACACATTTAGGGTGGGTTCCTGAAGTCAGTTGTATTCTTTGCTGTCCATTGTCCCATGTTTTTAGTATTTTGTAATTGTCACCATCCAACGTCTTCCTTGCTAATAATAATTACTTTATTGGTTACTTCAGTCTTGTTCTTTGAGATATAAGGATTGATTTAAGTAGTTTTGTTTGCAACTAAAACATATCTCTTTATGGTCTGACAGAATGTTGTGAATAATATTATGGACGTTGATAAAGATGGAGATTCTTCAGTCATAGTGCTTAGTGATGAGAAAGTTAACTATAGGAATAAAGGAAAAGGCAAAAAAATTGTTTCTGATGGCTGCAGTAATGAAAAAGCAAAGGTCTGTGCTTAATTATCTGATATCTGACGGTTAATTTGAAGATTTTCTCCCTCACTTAGGATCCAGTAAATAAAATAGTTCGTGGACTTTTGCAGGAATCTTTTGTGAATAGTAGTTATGGTTTTTGTATGGCAATTAGTGGATCGGCACATTCAGTTGAATCTGAGAGCTCTTTCCCAGTACCACATGATTTAATTGATCTGGATGGTCATGGTTCAGATTGCTCCGATGACTATGGTTATTATGATCAAATTTATGATGATTTAATGGATGGAGATGAATACTCTATTTTGCAATCCCATTTTGATCGCGTGGACATTCCTCCTGATATAGAGGCACCAATACCGTTTGTGCTTCCTGATCATACTCAAAAAGAAAAACATCCAAATATTGGAAGTAGCTCATCTTTGTCTTCATGTTTGCCACATTTTACTCAATTGGAAAGTTATCCTTTGAGTAACTTAAACTTGAAGCCCGAAAGTGCTGTAAATAATCCTGGAGTTGTCAAACTGAATATTTCTCTACCTGGTCAAAGTAAGCAGAATTCAATTGCTTGCCAATTTCAGGAGAAGACAACTTCGCAAAGTGGGAGTCCTCTTAACACCTCTCTTGATGAACCATTCAATTCTCCGTGGTCTTTAGATCCTTTTAAGAGGAAAAAGACACCTGTTAAAGCAAAAAGTTCTACTAATTTAATGTCTAGTACCCTATTAAATGGGATGATGCTACATCTTGGAGTTGAGCCACTTGTTTCGAGACAACATGTTGGTGCAACAAATGTAGCTAATCCTACTCACATAGGCACATTGGATTTTTTTCCCGCGATTGAACCCGCATCACGGGTGGTGGAGTCTTTAAAACACAAGAAGCGTTCTTTCATCAATCCTGGAATTCCTCAAGGTTTTCACGAACTGTCTACTCCATTACATGACGCCAAAGAAGAAATTATTGACATTCATTTGGTTCAAAAAACCATTCGAGATCTAAAGCATGCAGAGTTTGGTGGTGGTCCAACAAACCCTTTTGATGCAGGTTCTACCCAGGACTCGGAAGAAAATTTGAGGAAGTTAGATAACTTTAAGCGGTTTGACATTGTAGAAGATCATTCAGACCACTATTTTTCTGATAAAAAATCTTCATCCCAGCAGGTATTACCATTTAAAAATGTTTCTGTATTCATAATTAAATCTACTTGTTGTAAGTGATCTTCACTGTCTTTTTTCAGCCTGTTACTAAATGGGTGAAGAGAGTTCAAGAAGATTGGGGTAGTCTGCAGAAGGATCTTCCAGGTATTTAATGCTCTGCTTTTATAAATTACAAGATGTTTAATTTCCCCCTGAAGTACTTATACATCATCTAATAATTAATTTTCTGGTCTGGAAAATATTTTTTACCTCAAATAAATGAAAATATTGCAAAATTGCCCTAGAGCTTAGCCAGTTCCCACTTTATAGTTTATTCTGGTATTCTCTTCAACAGATACTATATTCGTCAGAGTGTATGAAACAAGGATGGATCTTTTGAGGGCTGCAATTGTGGGAGCAGAGGGTACTCCATACCACGACGGTCTCTTCTTCTTTGATGTCTTTTTCCCCAATTTTTACCCAAGTGTTCCACCGGTAAGTGATTAGGTAATATGTGTCTCTATTAATTCCGTATATCTATTTCTGAAAGTTTGTATTCCCGATAAATGCATAGAAGCTTGTTTATTCTCAGCTTGTCCATTATCATTCTGGCGGGCTTCGCATAAATCCAAATTTGTATAGTTGCGGGAAAGTTTGTCTTAGTCTGCTCAATACATGGTCAGGGGAGAAGAACGAGATGTGGATTCCAGGTGTATCTACCATGCTGCAAGTTCTAGTTTCTATACAGGGGTTGATTTTAAATGCAAAGCCCTTCTTTAATGAGCCTGGCTATGCGCATTGGAGTGGCTCTGCCCACGGTGAAGTAAAGTCCCAAGAGTACAATGAGAATACGTTTATTCTGTCCCTAAAGACAATGGTGTACACTATGCAGAGACCCCCGAAGGTGATAATCATTTCTTGTTCTATTACTCTTAATTAATTGATGGTAATAACTTTCATGTCAAATCTTGTTCTCTTGTATGAAAGTATTGAGAAGGTAAAGTTCTCAGCATGGGGACCTTTATTATTGACATCTCTTCGTTTTTGGCATTTGAATATCTTAAAATTATGGACCAATTTCACTTTGCAGCATTTTGAAGATTTAGTCGTTGGGCATTTCTGCAAACGATCACATGATATTTTGGTAGCATGTAGAGCTTATCTGGATGGCGCTCAAGTAGGGTGTCTGGCTAAAGGTGGTGTTCAAGATGTCGATGCAGGTGACAAGAGCTCCTCGCAACATTTTAAGGCATCTTTGGCTGGGTTTGTGCCAAGGCTGGCAAAAGATTTTGTGGATATGGGAGCTAAGGACTGAGAAATTTCTCTCATCCACTGCAAATGGAAACAAGTCGTTTTTCCCTAAGCCTGGTCTTTCTTTCCTATAAAATAGGTAATTGGATCCTTAGCTGAAAGGTGCTTTGACCTTTAAGGTGTACACGTTGGGCGTATACACGTTCAAGATGGTTATAGACCTTGACTTTGAATAATGTGTGTGAGATAGAGTACATGATGGAAAACATAGTTTAGTTCTTTCTTCCCAACTGCAGGAAGACCCACTCCTGTCGAGGTAGGAGTTTCTCTTCTTTTATTTAGTCATGCATCACAGAAAACTCGACGTTATTTGTCTCACAACATGTTAGTTTTTAGACTCTGTGCATTGGTTTTATATGTTTGTTTTTAACATGCATAATAGTCATTTTATTTACGGGACATGGTCTCTTGCTGTATTGGATGCAGAATCTGAGTCATTTATTTGTCATGCACTTTCGATCGAGTGGGAATGTGTTTACACGCTATGCGATATATATTGAGGTAGCTTGTGAGAAATCTCCGAACATGATCAACATGTTTTTGTTATGTCTCGATTGATCTTTGAATAATCGTTTTCTTTCTATGCGCCTCTTTAGCACCAACGTGAAAAGTCCATGAATTGACTTTATTTTTACTGAAATTATTTTCTATGAAAAATGACATGTTAGATTGTCAATTAATCTGACGTTTCTGTTAAACTCCTTTCCGGATCGTGACATGTTATTTTCATTTTACGCCATAAAAAAAAAACTCTTATTATTTTTTTTTTTTCCATATTTGCCTCACCGGAGTAATATCTTGAAGTTAAAAACCTATGTATGGACACATTTTAACCTTCATGTTGTAATATTTATCGAGTTTGGGTCATAAAATGCAAAACTTAACTCAGGAAGAAATTCACTAACATATATCTATGATGAACATGTCATATAAGTGAGAATTGAACCCAATGTGAAAGAAAGATTAAAATGTATAAAGTGGATTATTTAACGAGAAATATACTAATAATTTAAGAGAATAAAATAGAAAAAAGTAAAAGCAGAGTTGTTGACTTTGTTGTATCCATCAGCTTGCAAACGAAAACAATCAACTTTGCGGCTCTAACCCTGTTGTTTTATCAACCAATGAACAAGTCTCTTGTGATTAGTGTTTGATTATTGAAGTCACATCAGCTCTAATAAAAATATCATGTAGGCTAATGCCTTCGTCTTGTTCATCCTTTTTCTGAGGAGAAGCTCCACCCCAATCTCAACTTTGTTGCTGACATTGATAAAGTCGGAGAGGGATTGCAGTTTGGAAGCAGGTGTAAGTTGTCTTTTTTCTAATGTCTTGAACTTTTAACTTTATTTTGAAATAAGATTGATTGATTCTAATACTTTGTTTGTATGACATAAAAGTGATAGATTATTAACCTGTTGTTGATTTCTAGGAAAGTTTACTACCCAAAAATAAGAAATTTCAGAAAAAATATGTATGTCTTTTAATGGATGAAATGCAATTGATCTTAGGATCATTGCAAGTTAATAGCAATGATGAGATACTTTGGTGGGTTCTGTGTGCTTGGTTAATCTCCGTTTGAATCGGAAACAATATCTTTTTGTGAGATTAATTAAATAAGAAATGGAAGAGACATTGACGAGGCAATTTCAACACTGCTAGAACTAATCAGATGTACTGATCTAGATGGAGTGCAAAAGCGGATGAGAAAGTTTGAAGAATTGGCCGGATTCACAGCAAAAGCAAGTCTGTACTCGCGGAGGGCATGCCATCTTTTTATCAGTTGAATGAAGAAACCAAGGCTTTGGTGCAAATATTGGAAAGGCTATTTCATCGTGGTATATTTCTCGAAGGAACTGCTCTTGATGTGGGTAAGAACAAAAGAGGTGTCATTCTTCCTACTTCAAAATTAACCGGAGAGACTACTGTCTAAAGAAATAAGAAAAATATTCCGAAAATGATAACTAGTGATGTTAGGAAGATTGGAGTGTATGGAATGAGAGGAATTGGTAAAACTACTGTCATGAGACATATCAAAAATGATATTTTGAAAGAAGAAAATAAAAAAATTAATTGTGTAATTTGGGAGACTGTGTCAAAGGAGTCAAATATTTTCACACTTCGAAATGTTATGAGCCCCAAGTTGGGTGAGCCTTATTCGAAGAGTTGAAAACAAAAGGGAGATATTTCTTAATCCTTGATGATTATCCTGTGGAAGACGTTGGATTACTAGATCCCGATCCTACAAACGGATGCAAATTAGTATTTACTACTCTTGTTGGATGTGTGTCAAAGTATGAAATGTGAAGCTATTAAAATGAATCTCCTTGATCATGTGGGACATGACGTATTGCAAGTCAAAGATTTGGAACTCATTATAAGGGGTGTTGCCTCGGAATGTGCTCGGTTGCCTCTTGCGATTTCCACTATAAGGGTAAAAAAGTTAGAAAATAAAGGGCTTTAACATTGTTTGTTGTTTTGTGCTTTGTATAGAAGTCTAGGCAATTGAGAGGAGAGATTTAGTGGAGCTCCTAGCCTTTGAGGCAATAATAGAGGAATAGCAATCTAAGAGGTATGAAATTGCAATGGAGAATAATCTAATAAACCAATGTTTACTTGAAGGTGAGATGACTTCTTAGGATAATTCTCAGGATAATTCTCCTCTCCACAAATCTAGAATCCTTCGGTAAAGAATGCAGCGTTTTTCCAAAGAATAAAAGAAAATTAAATTGCCATGTATTTTTACATCCATACAACACAAATTATAAAGACAAAAAATAAACATCTCTCCGATACATTTAAGAGGAGTAGAAGAAAATTGATGATGAGAAAAACTACATGGTTGAGCTGAACCCAACAAAACTCCCCCTCCAGCTCATGTGGTGGGCTCTAACAAGTCTGTTTTTTTTTATGACAAACCTTGAGTTTCTCCTTCGGCAATGTCTTCGACAACATATTCGAACTGTTCTCACTAGTGTGCACTTTCGCTAAGTGCAACTGCTTCGTCTCGAGCAAGTCTCGAATTTAATGATATCTCACAATCCGACCTCTTTCATAGTCCCCTACTTGTTGGACCCACAATCCGAGTCATTTATTTTTGTGCACTTTCTATCAAAATGTTTTTGTTATGTCTCGTCTTTGAATAATCGTTTTTATTCTATACCCCTCTTTAGTACCAATGAGAAAGGTCCATGAATTGACTTTATTTTTACTGAGAATATTTTTACTGAGAATATTTTCTATGTAAAATGATAATGATGCTATTTTCATAAAATGAAAAAAAAAACTATTTTTTTTTTCAAAATTTGCTCCCTCGATGGTTTACCTAAGAGATTTAAAAAGAGTAATATTTTAAGTTAAAGTTCCATGTATGGACCTATTTTAACCCTCACATGTATTCAATAAATAAAATTCGTTTTTAAACATTGACTATAGTATTAAGAATTTTCATTAAGTTTGGTCATAACATGTCATCTAAGTGATGGTCACAATATAACAATATGTTCATAGAGAATCTTATGGTTGGGTCGTGGATGCACGATGACCTCGAAAATAGATGGAAAGTATAATACTTTTCTAAAACCTATATTTTAAATTAGAAATCGAACTTTCAATGATAACCTAATCGTCTTATCCTATAATCTTGCTAGATTTTGGTCTTTTTTAATTTTCATGATGTGCAACTTCAACCAATGTGATAGAATTATATTGTCAAAACATGATTTTGGAATAAAAAATTAAATAAACATATTTCTTTCTTCATGGATGATGGTGTAGAAGGAATAGCAAGGTTAAAATATATCAAGTTGATTAATTTAATGAGAAATATACTAATAACTTAAGAGAATGAAATAATGATATTGCATACAAAAGTGAAGGTTGTTTTGTTTACTTTTTAGCTTTTGTTACACTCGTCAACTCGCAAACGCAAACGCAAACGCAAACGCAAACGAAAACAGCTCTCACATTGTGTTGTCAACCAAAGAACAAGTCTCTTTAGTAGTGGATGGAGTTATTAGTATTTGATTATTGAAATTACATCAATTATAATTAAATGTTTACTTAATTATTTAAGTGATTGTGTAATATAATAATAATACAAGTCAATTGTTTTTTTCACTGATTTTACATGAAATTTGGTGAATCAATACTTGTACTTCTAAATAAAAAAAAGTTGAAATTGACTCTTAATCTTCAAGAAATACTTATGATGCATTAAATTCTAGGCAACAATGAAACAATAATTGATTAAACTATTTAACTACCATACATTTTTATTGTGGTATTAATACTTCATCGATTAAACATTTTACTTATTAAGTATTTTTAATATTGTTAGAATTCAGTAGAACTCGAATTCTATCTGATCCAGACCATTTATATCTATATTGAAAATCTCATTATTTAAGTTTTCGGTTTAATGTATAAATATATACGTGATTCACAAAACTCATTATAATGATTTCGATTAATGAATTTCTTTTCTCTGTGTGTGGTTTTTTTGTTCCATATTAGATTTTTCACACAAATCTTGATATCCGTTATTTTCTATGTTTTTTTTTTTATTCTCGTTCAATTTTTAATAGTTAGCATCGGAGTGATATTGAAGATTTTCTGAAAATTAAGTTTCGATTTATTGATGGTATAAAACGATTTATGATTTATTGATCATTAACGAAAAGAAAACACAGAAGACAACAAGAAACCCTAGGAGAGGGAAGCCATCGTCAAGATATAGAGAGAAGAGAATATTGCAAATCCTTCAGTCATCAAAGGAGTGATAGGAGCCACTGTTGAGAAGGCCGTTGCTAGCCTAGTTAGACCCCCTACCGAGGAAGCTCCTCCACTACAGATCAATAAATTAGATTTGCCTTGGGTACAAGTTAGGTGTCAAGGGATTCAAGTTACGATATCTAGAATCCACAAAAGTGATAGTAAGAAAAAAAATTGTGGTATTGGTTGCTAATGTGGCCCACTAAAAGATGAAGTTATTTTTAATGAAGTTTTACAGATTCATTTCCTTACAGTAAAATTTTTTTTGAACATGAAGATTGTTAGAGTTTAGTATTTTAGATCCGCTTTGGGTTGGCTGAGTAGCTTGTATTGGATCTCCCATGTGGAATTTGTGTCAATGTGAAGATTGTTAGAATTTGGTGTGACTCGAATTCTAGTTGGGCCAGGTTGGGGTCGTATATCAATATTAAAGTTTTATGTTTTCTCTATATATTGATGCTTAGACTCACAAAACTCAATCGTATCTTGATTTTCAATAGTGAATTTCTCATTTGTTTGTGCTTTTTTCTCATATGATTTTCCATGTAAATCTTGGTATTTTTGTGTTTTCGTGTGTATTTTCTTTTTCCATATTATTATTGTTCGATTCTCAACCATGAGTATAAGAATGAGAATTGCGACGAAAAGCCGAATCAAACCCTAAAGAATGAAACTAATGTACTAGTTATTAATTTATTACAATTTGATTGCACAAAACATTGTTTGACAGGTCAACAAGTATGTTTACAAAGTAGAATAAACATAACATTACCTTAAAATCTTGTTAGCTTTTGGTCTTTTTTTATGTTCACCGTGTTAGACTTCAACCAATATGATAGAAAGATTAAAATATATCAAGTTGATTAATTTAAGAGAATAAAATTATAGAGAAAAGTAAAGGTTGTTTCAAACTGAGGTGTTTACTTCTTAGCTTTTGTTTTATTCATCAACTTGCAAATGAAAACAGTCTAACTTTGTGCTTCTACCCTTTTGTTTTATCTACCAAAGAAAGAGTCTCTTGAGATTAGTATTTGATTATTGAAGTTACTTCAATTCTAATTAATAATATCACATAGCCTAATATTTAATTATTTACTTAATTATTTAAATATCGTGTTGTATTTCTTCTTCCCAGAAGTCTTCCTGTTGTTCATCTTTTTCATAAAGAGAAGGTCCACCCCCGATCACATCTTTGTTTTTGCATTGTTGCTGGTATTGATAGACTCAGAGAGGGATTGGATTTTCGAAGCAGGTGAACTTGTCTTTCTATAATTTCATGCACTTTTTACTTTATTTTGAAATAAGATAGATAGATTCTATCACTTTATTTGAATGAATTTCAATAGAAAATTTAATTAAAATTAAAAAGGCTAGGGCAGTTTTTCTTGCAGAGAAATTTGCAGAAATCCATCAATTTTGTGGTCGTAAAATACTACTCTACGTTCCCTGTTCAAACCTACCATCAAAACTAAATTTATGTACTTTTAGCTTTATTCTTTTTAGTAATTGGGTGGGTTCTATGTGCTTGGATAGTCTCGGTTTGAGTCTGAAACGATATCTTTTTATGAGATACTTAAATAGGAAATGGAAGACATTGACAATGCAATTTCGAGACTGCAAGAATTGATCAGATGTAGTGATCCAGACGAAGATCAAAAATTGATAAGTAAGTTTGAAGAATTGGCTGGACTCCCAGAGAAGAAAAATCTAAACTTGGAGGGTATACCATCCATTAATCAACTGATTAAAGAAACCAAGTATTTGGAGCAAAAAGTAGAAAAGCTATGGCTTCGTGGTACATTTCACGAAGGAATTGCTCTTGATGCGAGTAAAGACAAAAGGGGTGTCGTTCTTCCTACTTCAAAATTAGCCGGAGAGACTACTGCCCAAAGAAATAAGGAAAATATTTTGGGAATGATAACCGGAGATGCTAAGAAGATTGGAGTGTATGGAATGAGAGGAATTGGTAAAACTACTGTTATGAAACATATCAATAATGATTATTTGAAAGATAAAAATAAAAAATTTGATTGTGTAATCTGGGTGACTGTATCAAAGGAGTCAAGTGTTTTCAAACTTCAAGAAGATATTAGCCGTAAGTTGGGTCTAGATTTATCAGCCGATGGAGATACAATAACACGAGCTGGAGCGTTATTCGAAGAATTGACAAAAAGGGGTAGATATTTGTTAATCCTTGATGATTTATGGGAAGCATATCCTCTCGATGATGTAGGAATCCCAGATCGCGATTCTGATAATGGATGCAAACTAGTATTGACTACCCAATCATTGGACGTGTGCCAAAGGATGAAATGTGAAGCTATTAAAATGGATCTCCTCTCAGAAGATGAAGCATGGAGTTTGTTCCTTTATCATGTGGGACATGACGTATTGCACGTCAAAGATTTGGAACCCATTGTAAGGGGTGTTGCCTCGGAATGTGCTTGCTTACCTCTTGCAATTGCCACTATAGGCAAAAGTATGAGAGGTAAAAAAGAAGCTAGTGAATGGAGGGTTGCACTTGAAGAATTGAAGCAGTTTTCTAAGGAGTCTAATTATAAGGGAAAACAAGTTATTGAGCAATTGAAATTCAGCTATGAACGTCTTGAAAATGAAGAACTTAAAAATTGTCTGTTGTATTGTGCATTGTATCCAGAGGACTACGAAATTGAGAGGGGACAATTGGTAGAGCTATTAGCCTTAGAGGGAATAATAAAGGACAAGAAATCTAAGAGGGATGAAATTGACGAGGGCAACGTAATGTTGAATAAGCTAATAAACCAATGTTTGCTTGAACGTGTAATAATTTACGATAGCGTTCCTTGTGTGAAGATGCATGATATGGTGCGAGATATGGCGCTTCAAATTGATCGTTTGCATTCTAAATATTTAGCAGTATCTAGTGTTGAATCAAAGAAAAAGAGCCATGAAATGTCGAAGGAACTTTCGAAGATGCATATATCAAATTGTTATTCTTTGAATATATCACTAATGAGTCCTAGACTTTCTGCTGGCATTCTACAAGACTATTGCTTGAGAAATATTCCTCGTTCATTTTTCCAGCATTTCCAAGCCTTTAACCTCCTCAATTTGCCGGGTTATCACTTTCTGCAAGTTTTGTTGAACTCAATATCTGACTTTGTGAATCATGTTGGCTTATTGCTTAGAGGTAACTCACAGATAAGATATGTGCCTACAATTTCAAGACTCAAGAATTTGCATTGTTTGAACTTTTCTTTGGACGAACTCAATCTCTTATCTCTTATGTGTCCTGAACTTGCCACCTTCATTCTACAAGACCAATCCTTAAGCAATATTCCTGAATCATTTTTTCAACATTTCAAGGCTCTTAAGGTCCTCAATTTGTCTTGTTGTTATAGTTTGCAAGAGTTGCCCGATTCAATATCAGATTTAGTGAATCTTGTTGGATTATTGCTCAGAGGTTGCTCAGAGTTAAGACACGTGCCTAGCCTTGCAAAACTCAAGAATTTGCGAAGCCTCGACCTATCCTTGGAAGAGCATAAAAATGAACTATTCTATAGTTCAGAAATGAGCTACTTAACCAACGTACCAAAAGGTTTGGAAGAGTTGAGTAACCTGAGATATCTCAATCTTCTTTTATCTTCACTAAATGTGTTTCCGGTTGGGATTATACAAAGACACTCCAATCTCCGATATTTAATTTGCAGTCCCTTTACTAAAGTTAGTGCAAGCGAACTGAGGGACTTGAAAAATTTAGAAATATTTAAGGGAGCTTTTCAGGACATCCATGACCTACGTGCTATTGTTGAACACTTGGAAGAAGAGGGATTACAGCTAACCTCTTATACCTTTGTAGTGGGTTCAACACCTCAATATCTACGGTTATATAATGAGTCTTACAGGGGTAATTATTTTGACAAAGTCGTCAGATTAGTTAAATGCAGTTTAGGTGAACTGCAAGCAGAAAATGATCAATACCTGCTTCCAAAAGATGTCCAAATGTTAGAGATAGAGGGTGTACCTGATTTAACTAGTTTATGTGCTGTGACATCTTTGAATTCTGCAATGGATTTGCAGGTCTGTGAAATTAAGAATTGCAGAGGAGTGAAATATTTGGTTTCTACTTCATCTTCTTCTTCCTTTGTTCTTCGGAGCCTTCAAAGACTCAAACTTGGAGCTCTAGACAATTTGGAAGCCTTGTTTGGTGCCAATGTCTTTCCTTGTCTTGAAGAGCTGCAGATCTATGGGTGTGCAAGAATTAAGGTTCTATTTAATATTGGAATGTTGTTCAACCTCAACAATCTGGAAAAGCTTCATGTCTCCGACTGCCAGGAATTGGTAGATATAATAGGAGAGTCATTGAGTGATGACAAAGATCGGAATGAGGCTAGCACAGACACCATTCTTAAGGTCTCTTGAGTTGTTCATGTGTCCCAAGCTAAAATCCATATGCCCCGTCTCGAGACTATGGGTTTGCGAATCTCTACAACTTATCAAAGCAAATAAGTGCCCAAAGCTAGAGCAATTATCTCTTTATGTACCTTGCGACAAGATAGACCAACCATCTCCGTCGCCCTCTCTTCAACGAATTGAGCTAAAGAGCAAAGAAAATAATCCAAGGAAACTTCATTGGCGCCGTCACTGAACAGAAACTTGATACATGTTCGGAATTTGGTTTATGAAATGCAAAATTTGGTTTGTTACCAGCTGAGGGCTTACTCGCGGCACACTGTGCATTGTCAAAATCAAACATCACGGGCACGAATAGCCTTCTGCACATCTCACCGATTGAAATCATTTTGTACAGAAACCTAAACTTTCTTCCAACCTGAGACCCTAAATTGCTGTGTAAAACCAGTAGATTTCTTCTCTCATTAGTATCAAAAATCAAGCGATGATATAGAAGACGCAAGCGAATCGATTTAGCAAACTGTAGTGTTCACACTGATGATAGCCAAAAGAGACAAGGAAGATATTTTCAATTAAAAATAGTAAATCACGAAGTTAAATGCTTCCCAGGGTAAAGTTGAGTCATGACTTAAAAGAGAATAGAAGAATCGGGTGTCAAAACAACTTCTGAGACGAGGCCCGAATATCCCGAGTCGCAGCCTCGACCAAGATTATCATTTTTCAAAAGTGCAAAATTCTACGTATTTTAAAAGATTTTTTGATGATTCAAAAAATTCTAATCGAGAATCTTTAAATACAACATTATTTGATGAAAAATGAAACCTTTGGCAGCCTTAAGATAGATTTTGCAGAGAGATCGAAGAAGATTTTCAACCCCAGACAAAAAGACCAACATACGTGTTACGTTATTATGGTGACATCGGAGACAAATTTTAATCTTCTGCACATTGATATTCACAGGCAACAACCTCCATCGTCCTCTCTTCGACTGATACTATGTCGGGGCAATTGATGAAAAAAGTAGGGTAGTCGATGTCTCCTTTATCTAAACACCAAAAAGAAATATGATTGGAGCTCATTCTCTGTTCTTCCATCTTTCATCTTCTCCAAAAGAGTCCAACAGCACTCACTCTGCAAGTTGAGCCTAGTAATAGATTCATTTCTTTATTTGTTCAAATAAAATCTCTTTCTTCTCAGATTATTCACTGTTTGCTTCCTGGATCCAAACCATTTTCGATCAAAGTTGATATGTTCAAGAATCCATGTGAAATTTTTGACCAATAAAACTGCCATTTGCAATATCAACACTATTTTTAACTGTTGCGTGTAGGTTCTTAGCCATGCAGTCGGATGTGGAAGTTTTAAAAGCTTGTGTACGTGAAGCTATCCAAGAGCTGACAAAGCTTCAGAACACAAGGAAAGAACTTGAATCTAACTTGAGGGCATTGAATGCCAAAGGAGATGATGTGAAGACAAAGAGAAGTGAAGAGCTTGGACGTGGAAAGGAGATACGACGAGAGGTTGAAAACTGGTTCAATGACGTAGAACGGATCAAAAACGAGGCTCACGAAAATGAGGGGCTGATAAGATTATTATGTGCACATGAAAATATAGCGAGAATTATAGTAGCAAATTCATCTAAAACTTCATCCTCCAAGGAAAATGATGCCCGAAATGTCTCATTTTTCGGAGTGGGCGGATCCGGCGATACCAGCATCCATGCCGAGCACTCTATTATCAGTATGAGTATCGAAAAGCTTGTAAATGCACACCACCATCACTATCACGACAAGCGGGCGAACTAAATAGGTAGTTCGTCAACCTCAATGGCTTGTTTGATTTTGCTGGAGGTTTTTTGAGATCTTACGCGCAGACAAATTTACTGCGTCATCGATATTTTCTTGTTACCTTTCATTAATTATACTCTCCGAGGAATTATTTATGCATTAAATAACTCGTCCTACTTCAAACTTGAACATGTTATGTCCTATTGTAAATCAAAATTGAGAAACAAAATTCACTAATTATTTAAAGTCTTGGGCATTTCTTTATAAATCACTCTTGTCATATCATTTTACATTATTGTCAAAACTATATAATAACAATGCCAGGGTGTTAGATCAAGACAACATGTTAGAGGACATTGAATTTGTGTACCCAAGTTCATTTGGGTACTTAAAATTACTTTTTCTTCTTCTTTACCAAAGACATAGAAGGTGACTGGATTTATGATCGTTGTGTATAAAATAATTATTTGGTGTTTTTAAATTTCTTAGCAGTTTGTTTCTTTAATTGATTAAATTATTATATGTCATATTAATGGTACCAATTGGTACAATTTTATATAATTTAATAAATTTATAATCCGATATTTACGCATTTTATAGTTCCTTTTTACGTAAAGCGATCATCTGGGCTTCGAACGATCATAATATTGACTACCGATGTCAGAATCGTTGAAGCTAACGTAGAAATTCACAACTTGTCATTGAGTTTACTTGTGACTGACTACTTTTACGCCAAAAAACAATTGTTTCGAACCTCAATTTTACGGTTGAAGTTAATTTTAGAAATTTCTAGTTTATGTTTTATTTTTATAATTATTAGTTTTTATTCAATGTCCTAAATTGTAAGAGATTCGAATTTTTTACTTGTTTGTCGAAAATTGGATTTATTCAATAATTCAACCATTTTGGAATTTTTAGTTTCACTGAAATTGTGAAATCTAATCTGTCACTTCAATGCATTCATCAATCCAAACAACACACCACACAACAACCACAGTAATTTCACCGTAATTACATCATAGATGTGAAAACCCCAATTGAAAGCAAGAAATAAGTGAACAAACAGTCGAACACAAAAAGAAAATCAAGAATTTTGCAGAATGTACTTCTCCAAGCCAAGAAGGAATCCAAGAGCAGGCTTAGTAGCATTCTCTTTGAATTGAAGTTGACGATCATCATCTCTATCTTCATCTCCATCTCCATCTAATCCAAACACAACCTTTACATCCACGACTGTCTCTTCCCCTCCTTCTGGTGTGAGCTTGAAGCTTGTCTTGAACGAAGAATACCCTTTTTTCAGTATTATTCCTTCGATCACTTCCATCCCAAATTTATACATTTCTTCATCGACCTCCACTATTTTCTCCTTCTGTGTCTTCATTGTTCTTGCATCTAGTTTTATCATTGCAAAATGGGTCATCTCAGCTCTGGTTTTTTGACTTTTCATTTGAAAAGTAGTATTTTAACTCATCAAGTTCTTTGATAACCCTTATTCAGATAGCTATTTTACTACATAAAATGATAATTAAAAAAAAAAAGGAGTGGGTTAGATTTCAATAAAGTCCTTTAAGTATATTATCAGTTAATAGTTGCAGGTTAATCTAGGATTAAAGTTAAATCAATCTTAAAAGAAATGAGGGCGACGAAGGAGAAGATACTCACTGGAACCAAGATGAAAGAACAGAACAGAACCAACTCCTCCGTCTCCTTCAATTACCTCTATCTTTTCTACCAAACCTGGCATTATTTTAGGAATCACATGTACATAGTCTTTTGCCATAGTTTTCCATAGTCTCTCCGTACTAACTCTCAGCTTTGCTTGAGCTGTAGCTTCCATAGCCATGGCCTTCTTCTTCTTCTTCTTCTTGGTTGCAGAGAAAAAACTTGGAACTTTTTTAAGAGACGCGTGGGAATTTTATATCCGGAAGAGAACAAACAAAAGGGTTAGAATAGAGGATAAAAATATTTGTTTTGATCCAATAATTGTTGCCATTTTCCAGAAAAAAAATGAACAAAAGGACGAGGATTTAGAGATAGATTAAGACTTTATTATTATTATTATTATTATTACTTGTTTTCAATTTATTATCAGTGCGAAAATACAGACGTTTTTCTTAATGGGCAAGTTGAATGGACGAGAACAAATTCATGGAGACCAACTACTGTTCACACGAGACCGACTCGGCTAGACGTGAGTTCGTTAAGAACCCTAGAAGCTGATCCATTCGTCGGGCAACTACTAGGTTAAACAGGTTTGATTTCATATAGAACAATTCAGTATTCAATCTTCAATTCATGAAGAACTCACTGATGAAGATAAACGAATTGGTGGTTTGTAAAATTATTATTTGTAGAATTAGGAATAAAATTGCAGAAACGATTGTTTGTAGAATTATTCATGTTGCTTTGGCTGTGTCGAAGTCCCAAAAGAAATCCGTCACAGAACAAAAAAATGATTCGATCCAAAAGGATAACGAACCATCCGCTCCTTGACGATAATTAATTAATTTAGCAGAGAAAGACTTATCTTAAAATAGAAATCATGGCCCGATAAAATAGGGTATTAATTAAAGTCTAAAACAATTGTGCTGAAAAGAAATAACTAACTAAATAAAGAGTCTCATCTCACTAAAACATAAATAAGGGAACAAAGTTAAAAAAAAAAAAAAAAAAAAAAGGATGGCCGATCTCACACCCGTGCGGCTGTTGATAGTCACTCTGGCCTAGGATGGTTTGCTATCTTAAATCAGACCATTTTTGTGTCAATAGTAGTTCCCAAGATTAATTGTCAGATTACGTCCTAAGATTGTGTGCTAATAAAGTTGATCTTGAAATTGCGCAAGTAGATAGATGATTGTTCCATCGGCAGGAAGGGGTGAGCTTTCTTGGCTAAGCATTGGTGTCTTCTAAGGACTATTTATTCCCACATTGAATCCAAAATTGGTACTTTGCTCAACATGGTTTCAAGAGATAAACCTCTTCAAATGAATAAGTGGAGAAATGACATGCATCGAATCAACTAAACTAGAATGAGTTTGTTAATTATATAACATTTTATAAAATCTGAATACAAAACATTTAGTAGTACAAATGTTAAAACATTCTTGTGCAGTGTAAATAGAGTTCCTCACGAATTACGAACACACTATATTATAGCATATACAATAACAAATATGATACTTGACCATCGTCATTAAACTCTGATTAGGTTTAAAATTTTATGTCTATTGACCTGACACGTTCATCTATCTCATTACTCAAATATACTGACAAACAAATCATCAAATAGTTGAATGCGGTAATAACAAAATGGTTTCCCCTCGCGGTTTGATCAAACGTAATTCGCACCACCAAGTTGATATGCGAGCACATCCAAAAATATTTTTTTTATTTGAACTATGCAATGGTGAAGATAAAATTAAACACCTACTTCAATGGGGCCTACGTTATCAAAGCATGAAGTACAAATAAATGTTTCAAAGTCTTGATACCTGATCATATAATGACTTCGTCTCCAACGACGTAAAAACATAAACTAAAACAAAAAGGGTAAAAGGCTAACCAATTAGTATGATATTGTTCTCTTTGAATCAAAGTCCTAATAGTTTTAGTTTCAAGTTTTAATCCAAAATAAGTTGTACAAGTGATTTGAGTTTTTACTAGTAGTATCAAAGTCAAGACCCAACCGAAAGTGTGATCAAATTGAATGTTGGGCGCTCAAACAAGGGTGATTTTTGGGACCTGTCTTTCTCTAAATTAGAATGACGAAAATGAAGATATATTATTGAGGGTCTCACGAATTTCAGGTAAACTTTGAGAATAAAATCATACAAGTCTCAATCTAAAGATATAAAATTTGTACTAGTGGATAGAGATTTTATTCAAAAAAATTATAAAGTTAACTATATTTGTATCTTTGAAACGTTTTATTTTCTTTTAGTTTGAACAAGGTCGAGGTCAAAGTGCATATTCAATAGAGTCCTATATAAAACAATTCTATATTTTAAGAGAAGCTGCATGCGATGCTTTAAGAAAGTGAATAGAAGATGCATGGAAGGACATAAACAAGTGTTCAATAAGAACTCTTGAGTTTCCCATGGCAATGCTTTTGCCTATAATAAAATATGCTCGCGTAAGCCATGTTACCTATGTAGACGAAGATGGAAATACCATACTGGCTAGAATGACTAAGTATTATATCACTTATCTCCATGCTGATCAAATTTCACTTTGACTTCCATGTTTCTACGTAAGTTAACCTAAATAAAATAAAGATGGTATTAATAGATTTAGTTATAGCATTTATAATTTTGTTACATTACAACTATACCTGTCTTTTGTCATCATTATTTCTAAGTTTGACATATAAATGTATGAACTCTCTCTCTCTCTCTCTCTCTACGCTGCCAATTTTTATCTTCCTCTTTCTCTGGTTCTATAGTTTCCATCAACAATTCAAAACTTTATCGTGGTATCAGAGCCAAGGATGACATCCTCTAGTTCTATTCCCTCCTCTCCCACCCTCACTGCCTCCAATCCCCCTTCACTCTTTCACTTCCTCCTGTAAACCAAACACTTACCGTAAAGTTAAACAGCTCAAATTACCTTGTGTGGAAGGTTCAACATCTTCACGTTGCCACTGCTAACAGCATCCAACATCTCCTGGATGGTTCTTCTGCTTCACCCCCAAAATTTCTGGACTCACTCTCTTCTCAAATCAACCCGGAGTTCTTTGTATGGAAATGCTACAACAGCCTTATTATGAGTTGGATTTTTTCTTCATAGTCGGAAGAACTTCTACCACAAATGATAGCATTCAACACTGCTAGTGAGGTCTGGTTAGCTTTAGAACTATATTTTCACTTCATCCTCCTCCTTGTCAAGAATTACGGATCTTGGAACTCGCCTTCACTCTCTGCCCAACGATGGACTCTCAGCCTCTATCTATTTCAAGAAGCTCACTACAATATGCAACACTCTTACGGCGATCAGTGAACCTGTCTCCTACCGGGACAAAATCCTTTACTTTCTCAACGGTTTAGGGAGCGAATACAACACATTTGTAATTGCGATTACCTCGATTACAAATCACGCCGATCAGCCCCCCCGGGAAGAAATCCAGAGTCTATTCTAGTGCTTCGACTTCTGCAACAATCCAGCCCCACTCTCAAGGATCCACGAACCGTGTCCGACCCCCACTAGCAAGAGGATCCATAGACCGTGCCACTCAATGCGACACGTGCTCATGACCTTCTCTCACCTGGAAAGGGAGTTTTCGCCTTCCCAGCCACTCGAACCCAGGACCTCCGGGCTATAATCCATGGGCTACAAGTGCTAGTACCACTTGAGCTAACAACCCGGAGGTCCTGGGTTCGAGTGGCTGGGAAGGCAAAAACTCCCTTTCCAGGAGGGAGAAAGTCATGAGCACGTGTTGCACTGAGTGGCACGATCCGCGGATCCTCCCACTAGTAGGGGCCGGACACGGTTCGCAGATCCTCGACAGTGGGACCAGATCGTTGTAGTGGTACGAGCTACTATTGTCTTTGGTACTTATCCTGCCAGGTACAGGGTTCGAGTAGCTAGAAAGGCATGAAACTCCCTTTTGCAGCGGGAGAAGGTCATGAGCACGTGTCGCACTGAGTGGCCCAGTCTGTGGATCCTCTCGCTGGTAGGGACCAGACACGATTCGCAGATTCAGATCATTGCAGCTTTCGTCTGGAAAAGCAGAACTCTGTCATCTCGCTTCTGATGTCGAACCAGATGCAAGCGAACGTTGCATGTCAGCACCCTTTCTGTCCACAGTAGAGCCCTTGGCCAAATACTCTGACGCGTTCTCCCTTTTCAGCTAAACCTCATCCAAGCAGACCCATTCTGCAATCCCATTCAGGCTAGCGGCACTCCCCTCGGCCCACACACAACAACAAACAATGCTACAAGATATGTAATAGAATGGGCCACTCGGCACTCAAATGTTGCTACTACCTCGACCCAACATATCAACCCTCTGCCCCACGAACGCACTACCCTGTCCCTCCAACGCAAGCCCATGCCAACTTTACAAGTTTTACATCTGACTTGGCCCAGGTACAAAATCCTTACCCTTTTCCATCTGGCCTGTTTCAACCCCATACCCATTACCTTTATGAAAATTTCCCGAAACAGCATTCCTGTACATCCAACCATCTCCTCTGGACTCCTTCTGACATCGTCACCTTCTTCGTCGGCAGCACCGTGGATTCTCAATTATAGCACGACTCACCATTTTTGTAACGCCCAAAATTTCTGTTAAATAATTTTCAGATTATCGGAGCGGTAAACGGCAGAATTCTAGTCGGAATTAAGGGCGAAAAGTTTGTAACGTTAAGTAAAAGATTATTTTGAGGCTAATAGAGAAGAGAAAAATTTAAGAATCCAGTCAAAATTGCACCGTATAACAGATTTTTTAAACGGATAAGAATTGTGGGCAAAATAGTAATTAAGATTAATTATATTTAATAATATAATTAATATTATATTAAAAAAAAGAGAGACAATAAAACTGGGGAGGAACAGAAATCCCTCCTGTTTCTTCTTCTTCTTCTCCTGCATGAGGAGCTCGACGTTTTCTTCCAGCGGCGATTTCCTTCAATCCTCATCTATTTCTTCAAATTATTGGTAAGTTTTACTTAGTTCTTGGTAGATAGTTAGTGTTTTAGCAATTTTGAGCGTTAGAAGTGGAGTTAGAGAGAATTTTGGGTGAACCCTAGGAAGGAGATACGAAGTTTGGAGGTTTTAGTCAATTTTTGTACGTTTGTTGATGTTTAAGCTAGGAATAGGAGTAGATTATGAGTTTTATGGAGAAGATTGAGTGTGTAGATAACCGAACGACACGGGTTACGAAACAGGTTCCGTTCAGCCAAGCTGTTGGTGTGGAATTAGGAAATTGGTGAGACCGTTAGAAACTAGACGTTCTGAGGAGTCCGTGGCATTTTGAATCGTCCAAATCGGACGAGTATTGGGTAAGTTATGTGTTTCTGAAATTGGTCAAAAATTGAGTAGAATTTTGAGTTTAGCTAGAAGTGGTGGTTTAGGAAGGATTTATGGTTTTCACGTTAGAGACTTACGAATGAGAAGAGGAGTATGATTGATGAATGTGTGGTTTTATAGGTTTCCCAGTTAGCAAGTTGTATACGGAGCACGAGTGCTAAGGACGCCAGGTAAGTAGTGTAAGTAGTGTAGAAGTTTTGCTTTTGGGCCTACATCACAGTACAGTAGGATGCATTGCACGTTTATTTTATGTTATGCTTTATTGATTGTGTATCATGGTTTTAATTTATAAGACGAAACAAAAATAAATTTCCATGTTTTTACGAAGTGAAACAATAGGATGAGATGAAACGAATGAAACGAGAAGATACGTAAGAAGATAATAAAGGTGGGGTTGAGTGGTCTTGTCCCGAGAGGTGCACCGCGAGGTGTATCACTCTTCCTCCGCTTTACGTGGTGACGTTGTTCCAAGAGGTGGACCGCGAGGTGTATCACTTTACTAGATTCAGGTTGGCCTTGTCCCGAGAGGTGGACCGTGAGGTGTGTCACCTTGATCTAGCACGTAAAGAAGAACCCAGTAGTAAAAAGATAAAGAAGATGTAAGAAAGAAACGAAAATGAAAGTAGAGACGAAACTATAGAAACTGCACGTGTTAGGAAATGTTTGATTTTAGTGTGTTTTTATGTATTACTTACTTAGCATTAGGCTAATAGATGAGTTCTGTGATGTAGGTGATGACGCGAAAGTCGGTGAGTACTAAAAGCGAGCCTAGAACTATGAGGCAGTTAGATGAGGACGTTCGTAACGATCTGGCAGGCTGTTAGTGCATTTTGGACGTGGTGTTCATAGGTAAGGGTTTAGGGATCAGGTAGAGGTTGTTCCGAGTTGTTTTGTAATTAAAATGATTTCAAACTTTAATAGTCATTGTCTTTACGTAAATCATGATTTTGAGTTGATGGAACAGTGTACGTTGAGTTATGTTAGTGTTAAGTCGATGTCGGGTGATTTCGTGAAGTTTTAAGGTGTTAGATAGAATTTCTGGAAAGGAAGTGTCGACCAAAGTCCTTAGGTGTCGACCGGTCAGTATAAATTAGAGGGTGAGTGTCGACCGCGGGGTTGGATCTGTGCGGGCAGAGAGGAGCTAGGTGTCGATCGATGGCCGGGGGTGTCGATCGGTTAGTGTAAAATTATTGAGGGTGTCGACCGCGGGAGTCGAACTGCGCAGACAGAGAGGATCAAAGTGTCGATCTATGAGAACAGGTGTCAACCGCTCTCTCAGTTGAATGTAGGAGTGTCAACCGAAGAGAAGACCCGAGAGAAAGGTAATGTCGACCGGAGTCCGCCCTTGTCGATCGACACTTTAAAATTAAAAAGCGAAGTTTATAATACCTTTGTGAATTTCCATATATTTGTTTACACTCAGTTTGGTGTTAAAATCAAAACTATCCAATCAACTTGGGGTGGAGAATTCCAATCTCTCACTCCTCTGTTCAAATCTCTTGGGATTCAGCATTAAGTTTCATGCCCGTATACTCCAAATCAGAATGGCCTAGTAGAACAAAAAAATCGTCATGTTCTTGAAACTAGACTTGCCTTACTTTTTCATTCCTCAATCTCTCAACATTTCTGGACTTATGATTTCACCACGGCTGTCCACTTAATCAATCTGCTACCCACTTCTATACTAAATCACAAGTCACCTTTCAAATGTTTATTTCACAAACTTCCGGATTACTCTTCTCTATGGGTCTTTGGTTGTCTCTGTTTTCCCTTCCTCCATCTTTGCAATCAATACAAACTTTAACCTAGGTTCTTTCCCTGTGTCCTCTTAAGTTTCAGCCCTCACCACAAAGGTTATCTTTGTCTTGATCCCACCTTTCACAAAATCCATATCTCTCGCCATGTTATCTTTGTTGAGTTTAAATTCCCATTTTCTTCTTGTCGTTAAACTGTCACTCAATCCTCCTTTGTTGCTCTTCCCATTCCTTACATACCTCCCCCTCCCATCCTTACAAATCAACCTCATACACCCTCCTCACTCTTCATTATACATGTCCTTCTCCAACACATACGGACCAACTCGCTCCCATTTCACCTCATCACATCACTACTGCCATGCCCCTTTCTACACTGTCTGAGATCATGCCATCTTAAGTAACCAATCCATCTATCCAAAATACCCATTCTATGACAACAAGGGCTAAATCCGGTGTCTTTAGGCCAAAGGCTTTCCCTATTGAACTTGTCCTTGAACAAAAAACGTTCAATCAAGCTGCAAAACGCCCTCACTGAGTCACCGCCATGAAAGAGGAAATTTCTGCTCTCAAAGAAACTAACACTAGGACGTTAGTTCCACTCCCGAGAGACGTAAAACTTATAGGGTGGAAGTAGGTTTTCAAGACCAAATCAAACCCACATGAAACAGTTTCTCGGTATAAGGCTCATCTTGTAGCCAAAGGAGAAAAGGTATCGATTATGAGGAGATATTCAGTTCTATGGTCAAAACAACTTCAGTTTGAACGGTGTTTTCTTACAGTCTCATCTCGCTAGATTATCAAACAACTAGATATCAGCAATGCATTTTTACATGGGGATTTAACTGAGAAAGTGTACATGCAACAATCTTTTGACTTTATTGACCAATCTTATCCATCGGGGGTATGCTTCTTACATAAAGCTCTCTATGGCCTAAAACTATCTTCGAGAGCCTAATACACAAAGTTATACACTACTCTAATTAATTGGGGTTTCTCCACATCAAAGTCTGACTCATCACTTTTTATACGTAGCACATTATCTTCTATTATCATTATGCTTGTGTATGTCGACAACATTATTGTGACCGGTGACTTTACTGATCTGATAGATCGGCTCTTGACGTATTTACATTCAAAGTTTAAAGTTTGAGATCTTGGACAATTATCATGCTTTCTGGGCATTTCGGTCACCCAGACTCCTACTAGTATGAGTTTCTCTCAATCGAGATATATATTTGAATTACTTCACAGATATGAGCTCTTGTAAGCCAATTCCAACTCCTTTGGTGGCTGGACCTATTTTATCCATACATTTTGGGACTCCTTTACGTGACGGATTTCTATATCGTAGCATAGTTGGCTGTCTACAGTATTGCTACCTTACCCATCCCGATATTGCCTTCGCCATCAAAGAGGTCTCTCAGTTTATGCATGCACCATCTGAAGTTCACTGGAAAGCCGTCAAGAGAATTTTTAGATATCTTAAAGATACTTCGACTCTCAGCATCTCTTTCATGCTCTCTGCTTCCATTGATTTGACCTGTTATACAGACGTAAACTGAACTTTCTGCCTAGATGATCGCAAAAGCACCAGTGGCTTTTGTGTTTTTCTAGGCACAAACCTTATTTCCGGGTCCTCCACTAAACAGAAGGTTGTCTAATGCTTTAGTCCAGATATCGCTGCATCACAAATGATGCAGCTAAAGTGTCATGGTTATAGTCGCTACTAAAGGAACTGGGTATTATCTCTCTCACATCACCACTCATACTTTGTGATAACCTGAGTGCAACTTATCTTGCTTCCAACCCAGTGCTGCACTCCAAATCCAAACATGTGGAGATTGATTTCCACTTTGTATGGAAAAAAGTACTTTAAAAGAAATTATTAGTCCAATTCACGAATTCGAAAAACCAACTAGCTGATGCTCTTACGAAGCCTCTTCCACCAGCCCCGTTCTCCCTCTTCTTATCCAAGATCTTTGGTCTACAACCTTGATCTTGAGGGGGATATTAACATATACACATTTACTGTTTAGTTATAGCATTTATAGTTTCGTTACATTACAACTGTACCTGTCTTTTGTCATCATTATTTCTCAGTTTGACATATACATGTATGAAGTCTTAGATAGCAATAATATCCAAAAAATCATTTTCAAACTCTCTCTCTCTCTTTATGCTGCCGGTTTTTATCTTCCTCTTTCTCTGGTGTTCTTCCTTTTCTTCTTCTTCTGGTTCTACAGTTTCCATCAACAATTCAGAACTTCATCAGATGGATTAGTCGAAAATTAAAGATATCTATTATGTTTGATGATGAGGGTGTTTATTGTTGCCTTGAAGTTAAGAACAAAATTTGGTTGTTTAATATAATTGATTATAGAACATTAATTATCAATATTTCTTATTATGTAATGCAAATGCGTGGAATGAATCAATTTCTTGTATGAGTGGAATGAATCAATTTCTTATATGTTTGATTTACTCATTTTCACTATGACTGATGTCACGACATGGAGGAGGATGCAGATGGGTCAAACGACTCGATTCACCTAGAGGATTTGAATACCCACTCCAAGGCTCGGTTTGCAGTATAAGACTTAATTTAAATTTGATCTTTAGCTCAGACGAGTGATAATAAAATTATATGATAATGCATGAATTAAAACATCAAATACCCTATATAATATACTGACAAAAATAAAAGAAAGAATACACAAGTTTTGTTATGAAAATGGAAATACAATCGTGAGTTTTGCTATTATAGATTACATGAATTTATAGAGAAAAAAAAAAAAAATCCCTAATGAGATTCTAAATGCAGACTGGCCTAGCCCAAATAGAATTTGGTCACAGCGAAATCTAAAAAACATGTTTGGGCTGCTTCTCTACAAATGTCTATGCATAAAGGTGAGGAGCTGCTGACCACTTCTAACAAGAAGATTTGTTGGAATAAGTTAACAACACTTATGCTGACTCCATCCATAATGCGAATGATCACAATCTCTACTCATATGCTCTGCTCTTCTCTTTTGGTAGTCACCTACGGCAACAAGGTTCTGAGAGGTAAGTATGAATCATAGTTGAAATTTACATAATACTTGTCGGAAATCCAAATGGACTTGATCATACTCGTTTTTTCCTTTGCCAATTTAAGCAGATATATTCAGAATTACATTGATGATGAAGGAAAATTCAAGGCATATCAAGTTAAGGATGTTCATGGGAAGACATACTTGATCAAGCTCTAAAATTTGTTATTAAAAAATTGAAAGCCATTGCAAGCCAGGTATCAAGTTATATTTTCATTAATTTTTTAATTGGTAATGTTTCATCTTCTTCAACTAGTTCAAGAAGACACTGGAGCATCTACCTCTCCATCTCCCTAGTCTCCTTCAAATCCGACTTCTTCTCCTCCACCCTTTTGATGAGCAGCTCCACAACATTTCTAGATTACCTGATGAAAATCAAATTTCATGATGCTAAAAATCAAAGGCATAATGAGAAGTGTATTTTTGTCCATTTGAGTTATAAAAATAGTAGGTAAATTGCTTAGCGTGATATTTCTTTTGCCTAAAACACTCACAAGTTTTGAATTTTTATCTTTTTCTTTACTTTTATTCTTACATTGCATTGTCAAATGAGTATTATATCTCTTACTTCCTTAAATCATTTCTCTTTTTACAAACAATGGAAAACGAACTCATTAAGAATAAATTTTTGGTTTATGATAACCTTAAACTGTCTGCATTGTGAAGAAAGAGATATCAAAACCAAATACACAAGCAAGTATTTAGTTAGTTACAATTTATGTGCTTCTAATTTTAAAAAATGAGAGACATTTTCGTGATGTACTCCCTTATCTCTGCTCTATCCTTTTGCATTAATAGATATGCTAATGGCCTGTTGGGTTGTGGATGAATGAGAAGACGAAAAGTGTGGAGGGAAAAATGTAATGAAAAAAGATTATAGTTGTAATAACCCAAAAGTTTCTGGAATTTAAATTTATTTTTCCCCGTTAGAATTTTTGAGATATTTTGACGGAAGGTTTATTTATAAAAACTTGGAAGTTGATTCATAGAAGAATTTTTGAATTTTAAAGGCCGGAGGACGCGAATTTAATGGAAATACGGATGATTAAATCACGTGAGGGCGTTTTGGTAATTTGTATTAATTAAAATTTTATTTTTTTTATATAAGTGGAATGGCTTTCGGGTGGAAGCCATTCCACCTTGTCTGATCCCGAGCCCGAGCAGACGCGAGAGAGAGCGAGAGAAAACCAGGAGAGGAAGAGAACCCGTGAATGAGCTGCCGGCAATCTAGAGAGAGACGCGGTGTTCGGGCTTCTCCGGCGAGCTGAGGTGAAGTGCGGCTCGGTGTTTTCCCGTGCCCCCTTGTTTCGGTTTCTATCAACCGATTGTAGGAGTTTGGTTGCTTCCGAATTTCCGATTGTTGAGCTCAGTTTTTGGGGTGTTTTAGAATCTAGTGTGTGTGTGCTGGAGCCAGTTTATGGCTCGGCCTTTCTCGCGACAAAACTCGATCGAGAACAGGGAGTTTTCCCTTTCGGTTTTGCTCTGTTCTAATGGCCGAGCGTGAAGTTTGTTTTTGTTTCGAAATTTCAGAGATTTTGTGCTAGAATTTAGGATGTTTAGAGGTGAAACTCACGGTTCAATGAGTCGGTTAAGAAATGCACAATTTTGGGACAGAAACCAAGGGGGATTTTGTGTTGCCATTTGGCGTTTTTGAATGGGAAACTTCAAATTGTTGTTAGATAAACGGTGTTCGGGCTTCTCCGGCGAGCTGAGGTGAAGTGCAGCTTGGTGTTTTCCCGTGCCCCCCTTTTTCGGTTTCTGTCAACCGATTGTGGGAGTTCGGTTGATTCCGCATTTCCGATTGTTGAGCTCGATTTTTGGGGTGTTTTATAAGCTAGTGTGTGTATGCTGGAGCCAGTTTGTGGCTCGGCCTTTCTCGCGACGAAACCCGACCGAGGATAAGGAGTTTTCTCTTTCGGTCTTGCTCTGTTCTGATGGTCGAGCATGGAGTTTGTTATTGTTTCTAAATTTCAGAGATTTTGTGTTAGAATTTATGATTTTTAGAGGTGAAACTCACGGTTCAATGAGTCGGTTAAGAAATGCACAATTTTGAAAGAGAAACCAAGGGGGGTTTTGTGCTGCCATTTGGGTTCTGAATGAGAAACTTCAAATTGTTGTTAGATTATACTTAATAGGTTAGTATGTGGCTGGTTGGTGAAGGAATTTGGTAAAATTGGGTTGAAGTTGAAATTTTGGACGTTTTAGTACATAAAACAGATTCTGTTTTTGGGGATTTTGACTTGGCTACGGTTAATTAATTTAAATTTTCTTTTGGTATGTTAAACTAGCTTATTAGTGGAGCATTTTACCGTTGGAATCGTTTGATTTTGATAACCGATGCAAAAGTTATGTGAGTTCGAAGTTTAGGTCAGTTTTCGGTCGAACTGAGTTAGCGACCCGCTTTAGTTGGGTTTCATGAGTTTAGCTGGGGGATGTGATTTTTAGCATGTTTAGTGAATTTTGATGCGAATGTTGATGAATGGTTGTTTATATTTAGGTTGAACCAGATTTTGGTGAAGTCGTGCACTGGCAAAGCTTACGATGCCAGGTAAGTAGTGCATGCATGAGTTTTGGCCAGGTGGGCCTACACCTAGGAACATTAGGGTTGTGTTGTTTGATTGTGATGTACATGCGTATTGTTTGACATGCTTCATGTTTTAAAAAGGGAACGAAAATGATTTTGAGCGTGTTTTTGTTTAAGTAGTGATGAGATAGGTGGCGGTGGTACTGCGGATTCTGCTCGTGGAGTGAACCGGTGCATTACCAACCACAAATTCTGCTCGGGAAGTGGACCTGTTGGGCCGTCACGCGGTGTGTATGTGGTGATAGTGAGAATGATGGATGGTGGCGCCGTGGATCCTGCTCGGAGAGTAGGCCAGTGCCTCACCGGTTGCGGATCCCACTGTGTGGGCCGGCTGGGCTGTCGCGAAACGTGTGTGTTTGGCAACTGTGGCCTCGTTGCTAGGGAGACCGGGACAGTGGCGGCGTATCAAGGTGTAGTGTGGCGCGAGGTTCACCCTCACCGTGGTGTGGTTGCTACGAGGTGGCGCATGTGTGTGGCTTGTGGGCGTCGTTGCTGGAGAATTCGGGACGGTGGCGACGTGTCGCGGTGTATCGTGGCGCGAGGTTCACCCTCACCCTAGCACGGATGCACTACGCGTCACATATTGTGACAATATGAGCGTGAGCATAGAGACAGCATGTGATATGATGGTATTGTCGATTTTATTTTCATATCGAACCACTTGCGAAGCGTTAGTCTTATGTTGTAGGTGCAGAGGTTTCCGCTAGTGAGATTCGAGAGTCCAGTCCTGAGCATTAGGGCAGTTGGCGGCGTGCGACCGAGGCACCGGACGACAGACTGTTAGGGCGACCCGACCTGTGGAGGTGGTGAGTTTTGGTGAGGTGTTTGAGGTTTTCCTTGTTGTATTTTGGGGACGATTCAATTTTACATGATGTATAGTGTATAGATGTGGATTTTTTCTGGTTGTTTGGGTAGTTTTGAGGACACGTGTATATATTATATGTATGAGCATTGTGTTACTCTATATTGTAGATTTTCTTCATCGATAGTTGTCAGATTTATTTCCTTCCACTATGTTTTTCCTACGGTAATTTTTGGATAGATTTGATTGATATACTTTTGGAATTTATATGGTGTCTTGTTTGCAAGTTGGGGTCAGTAGGTACAGGTGTTACTGTGCCAAATTTTCGGGAGAAAGGTGGAGTGTCGGGTAGTCGAACCTAGCGCGCGGGGTGCGCCGGCGGGCTGGTTGTGTGCACGGGGCGTGCTGACCTAGTTGAGGGCGCTTGCGAGATGCAGCAGGGCTGCAGGGTGCACAGGGTACGCGACACTACAAGCGCGTGGGTCGTGCGGCGCTGAGAGTGGGTGCGCGAGCGTGGACGTGCGGCGCTGTGGTAGGGCCCATGGGGCACATGGCGCTGAAGCCGTGTGCGTGATGCAGGGGCGCCAGGAGGGTGTGCGCGCGGCGCCGAGGTGGTGGTGGGTGCGCGGAGTCGATCGAGTGCGTACGGCGCCGTGTCAGGGTGCGCGCGGGGTGCGCTATGCCTTTGCTGGGGTGGGCGCGGGGTATGGTTTCGGCGTGTTGCGCCGTGTCGGGGGCACGCAGCGCTGGGCCATGAATGCGCGACGGGGTGCGCGTAGCGCCGAACTCAAGTGGTGCGCGAAGCGCGTGTTAGACTCTTTCCCTTAATTTTAAATCTTGTCATTTTTTAAAAGTCCCTTAAATTGTTCTTTTTCGCTGTGTATTTTATATTGAGGATTTACGCGTTCCCTTTTTGGGGTACGAGTCGTTTTCGAATTAGGTCGAAAAATTTTATACTTACAAATGTTCTTTTGAATAGGATTTAAGAACGAGAGTGGTGTTAAATTGAGTGAGTCCATGTTGAGTTTCTGAATATCATAGATGGGGTCTTACAGGGTGTACAGTTACGGTATCGGAGTGATCCAAAATCGGTGGGTTTTGGAGCGCTCCGGTCTGAGGTGTGACAGAGAGAGAATGAGAGCAGGGTTTTCGAGGATGTTGCTGTGAGGGTGTGACAATAATCTTGTTCAAACTTCTTTACGTGAAATAATGATAATTTGAAATGACTAGGATTGACAACCATGGCCATGATATCGATGTCTAATGGTTGAATGACACTTGTATTTTTAAAAAATTTTTACTTATATTTTAAACTTTGACATCATTTTTAACGATAAATTTTTTGGGTAAATATCAAATTACCCCTTAAAATATGAGAGTATTTGCAACTGATACTTTGCACTTTTAATTTCGTCAATTAACACCTGATAGTATGATTCGTTATCAACTAACATTCTCTCGTTGGAACTTTAGTTAAAAATGATCATCGGCGGTGCACATGTTATTAAGAAATGACTTATGCTTTCTTCTTTGCAGACTAGAAGATGGCGTTTGTTTGCTTTGAAATTAAAACAAGTCGCTGTCTTTTTTTAGTTTCTGTTGGCTTGAATAGCTTGAGACTATTTTCTAACCTAATTTATCAAGTTTAAACTTTCTCATGGCTGATAATCAGTTAGATTTTGTAAATTATGTCTTCTTATTGGACGATGAAGTCTGTAAGCTCTTGGCAGATGATCCATCTCTATCTATAAAACATCTCTTCGACGACCTTGATGCTCCCATCGATTTTTTGAAGAACACATAGATAATCTAGGATGATTCGATTTTACAGAGAAACCATGAAACCCGTATTGACAAATCGATTACAGAAAACAGGTAGTAGACAATATAAGTCAACTTAAGTTTTATAAATCTGAATTGGGAAAGAAGAGATTGCTCAAATGGGTACCTCAGATTCTATGATTGTTGAGTTAACTTTCTATTTCGAATCATTTTGTAAGTGCTAATTAATAAAGATTACGTTTTATTCTGCAATCATTAGAATCAATCTATGCAAGGAAGATTAATGTTTGGAGATTATGGTACCATAGTATTATCGAAAATTATCTTTGGAAGGTCAATTCGAATATTACGTGGCATTAGCTGGATTGTGACAAGATAAGAGATCAAAGCAATTTTGGGATTCGTTTCTGACTTGTTTTTAGCACTTTCTGATTATGTCACATCTAGTGTCATTGATTCGGATTTCGTGACACACGGTTTCCTCTGTATGTGTTATCTGTTTAGAACTGATATGGGAGATAAAAACATAAAGATTGGATACGCATCAGATTATTTATTCTTACCTCATGCCTATGTGAAGTGTGTGAATTATTATTCATTCCTCTCTCATGTCTGTGTGTGGTGTGCGAGCTATTATTCATTTGGTCTGTAAGAGACTGTTTACACACTGTTTGGTTGGATTTCATTATTCTCTGAGTGTGTTGGTTGATTGCATTTGAAGACGACGTTGAATGTTACTAACAGTGTAGAAGGTGCATTCCTTGTGATCTTTATTAAATCTCAATCTCGGGAGGAGGCTACCTGGAACTCGAGAGGAGTTCTGATCGTGGGCAAGAGGATCTTGCCATACACAGATTCCAAGAGGAGTCATCATCGATAAGTGGATCTTGTCACGTTTAGATTCCGAGAGGAGTCGATTACAAGATGAGGAGAGCTCGCAAAAACAGATTCACTGGAAAAGTTAGGAAGGAACGGTGACAAAGAAAAGATGGAGTCTTGCTTTGTGTTAGACTGGTGTCTTGTAACTTTATAAACTTTGTAAACCTTGTAAATTATTTTTATATACCTAGGCGTGGCCCCGCAGACGTAGGCAATTGCCGAACTGCATTACTAACCTCATGTCTCTTTATTTTTTGCATTTTAATATTATCCATTATCGCTTTTATTATCGGTGTCCCATCTAGTGTTCAAACTCACTAGGACACCAGTTTCTAACCTTGATCTTTCATTGGTATCAGAGTAGGCCACTTCTGCTTCTTAGGCGGAATATGTGGGATTTGATCTTGGTTTTTGGTGCGATGAACTCTATGAAGGAAGGGGATTCACCTATGTTGAATGACAGAAATTATGCTTATTCGAAGACCAAAATGAGAGCTTTCATCAAAGCTATCGCTGAGAAGGCTTGGAAATCTATTCTGACAGTATGAGACCCTTCGATGATTACTAGAGAAGAAGGTGTCATATTCCCCAAACCTAAAGAAAGTTGGTCTGTTACTGAAGATGTGTTGGCAAACAATAATTCAAGGCTCTTAATGCTATTTTCAATAGCGTTAACCCTATTCAGTTCAGACTCATTTCCATGTGTGACTCACCAAAAAAGGCATGAAAAATCCTTCAGATCACCTATGAAGGGATGTCGGCTGTGAAGTTATCAAAGATGTAGATGTTAACTACAAGATTTGAGAGTCTAAAGATGCTTGAAGACGAGAGTATTGTCGAATTCAATGTCAAACTCTGTGACATCGCAAATAAGGTGTTTGCTCTTAGTGAGATTTTTCCTGAAGAAAGACTGGTAAGGAAAACTCTATGATTTTTGCCCTAACGGTTTGCTTACAAAGTCACTGCTATTGAATAAGCCAAAAATCTCCAAAATGAAGCTAGAAGAACTAATGAGATCTCTTAGAACTTTTGAAATGAATCTTGGAGTGGACACAAAAGCAAAGAAAATGAAAGGAGTGACTCTAAAATTAGAGATACAGAATTTGAATGATCATGGTGAAGATGATTTTGAGGAATCTCTAGCAATGCTATCTAAGAATTTTAGCAGAGTTATGAAGAGATTTGGCAGAAATAATCAAGGTGTCAAAACTAGTGTCAAAAACACCAAGAATGGTTCTTCAAGCAATAAGAAGTACATGGAAGAAAATCATGTTTCTGATCAACCTTTTAAGAGCAGAGGAATTCAGTGCAGAAAATGTGATGACTTTGGGCATGTTCAGGCGGAATGTGCTAATACTTTGAAGAAGAAGAAAAACTCTTTCAACACGATTTGGAGTGATGAGTCAGAAAAAAAAAGACAAATTTCAAAACAACCACGTGACTCTTGTTTCTAAAGTTGAACATATATATAATGGTGGTGTTACACGTGGTGTCACAGAGAATATGTCGGGTTGTAGTAATGAAGATGAATATGAAGTCACAGAAGAAGATCTCATCATTGAATACAAGACTCTTCATGAGAAATGAAACGAATGTGTTAGAGTGAATCAACATCGGCGCATTCAGATTGGAGGCTTGAGAGATGAGAAGATCAATCTTTAAAATTTTGTTGTAGAGTTGGAAGCCAAACTGAGAACTAGTCTAGATGAAGTAAAGAATCTATCCAACGAGCTAAATCACATGAAGAAAAATGTCAAAATGTTAAATTTGGGTACTTCTAAGTTGGATGACATTCTAAAGACCAGAAAATCCAGTGGTGATCATTCTGGGCTAGGTTACAAAGGAGAAAGTTTGGTGTCGCAGATAGTGTCAGTAAAGAGTGGTGATTCAAAGGGAAGCAAGTTGTGATGAATACTGCAAAAAATGAGAAGAAGTCAAATTCTTGTGATCCTTATCCTGCTCCCAATGGCAAAGATCTGTTTATCACTATTGCAATCGTCGTGGTCATAGTCGCCCTAGATGTTTTACCTATTTTGTTGACTTAAGATAAGGCACTACTAGAGATTTTTCTTTTCGCAGATTTTGTCAACAAAAATGGATGAAGATGTCCAATTTGAAGTGTAATATCACATATATTTCTCTAAATACCATTACAACTGATGCGTGGTATTTTGACAGTGGGTGCTCTAGGCACGTTACCGGTGAAGAGAAGTTTTTGAAGAATATCGTATTAGGAAGAGGAATGCTAGATGTTCCAGGGCTACTAAAGTTGGATAATGTCCTTCTGGTGAATAGTCTAAAGGCGAATCTGATTAGTATTACCCAGTTGTGTGATCAAGATCGAAATGCACATTTCACTCGTGGAAAGCGTGGTGTCTGATCAAGACAACAAGTGCATCATAGAAGGAGTGAGATCTTTTGACAATCGTTATCTCATTTCCTTCTCATTTACTTGTTCAAGTATGGAAGAATTTATCCTATGGCATCAAAAGTTGGGACACGTTAATATTAGGATGCTGAAGAAGATTGTTTCCAAGGGAGCGGTCTGTCGTATTTCCATGATAAATTTTGATGAAGACAATGTGTGAACCATGTAAAATTGGGAAGCAAACCAAGATGTCACACTCGAAGTGTTAGACACCAGCAACGACTCATGTGCTTGAGCTACTCCACATGGATCTAATAGGTCCAATGCCTCTAGAAAGTATTGGAGGAAAATGTATGCTTATCTAACTGTTGATAATTTCTCACGATATACATGGGTGAAGTTTCTTAGAGAAAAATTTGTCACTTTCAAAGCCTTCAAATTCTTGTGTATTCAGCTCTAACGTCGAAATGATTGTGTCATTGTGAAGATTATTGGCATCCGTAGTGACCATGGGAGAGAGTTTGAAAACTCAGAATTCTCCGACTTCTATAATCAACTTGGTATAGTTCATGAATTCTATACACCTAAAACTTCTCAGCAAAATAGAGTCATTTGAGAAAAAGAATCGAGCTATAGCAGAGATGTCTCGCGTAATGTTACACAAGAGAAATGTTTTACAGAGATTCTAAGCTAAAGTTATGAACACTACATGCTATACCATAAATCGAGTGTATCTTAATGAAGGAACTACAAAGACATCCTATGAGATGTGGAAAGGTAAAACTCCAAATCTAAACTATTTTCATCGTTTTGGTAGTACGTGCTTTGTTTTTAATGATAGGGAACATAGGAGAAAGCTAGATTCCAAGAGTGATGAAGCTACTTTTCTAGGCTATGCCATCAATAGCCGTGCTTATCGAGATTACAACAAAAGGACTCGGAATGTCATAGAATCTGCGAATGTTTAAATGGACGATTCTCTTAAAACAACTGATACTTTTAAAGAAGACATGACCCAGATTCCAAGTGAAGAACGCTCCAGTATTCCCACCAGTATCACACGTGGTGTCTCAGATCAAGTTACCATAATTGATAAAGTGGAGGAAGCTACCTTAGATAACAAGCAACCTTCACATATGTCCAGAAGAATCATCATGCATATGAAGTTATTGGAGGCCTGAATGATGGTATTCGAACTAGAGACAAGCTGAGAGTGAACTATCGTGAAATGATCCAAATGACGTGTTTTACTTCAACTATCGAGCCCAAAAATGTGAAGAAGCCTTGCTAGACGAGTATTGGATTGGTACTATGCAAGAGAAACTTGGTCAATTCACCCGAAATCAAGTTTGGGACTTAGTGCCATGTCCCCCCGATGTGAATGTCATTGGTACCAAGTGTATATACAAGAACAAGAGCGATGAGCATGGAAACATCACCAGCAATAAGGCTTGGTTAGTTGCTCAAGGGTATTCGCAGATTAAAGGTGTTAACTTTGATGAGACATTTGTGATGGTTGCTCGACTTGAGTTCATTTGTCTCTTGTTAGGCATTACCTGTGTGATGCGATTCAAGTTGTATCAAATGGACGTGAAGAGTGCCTTCCTCAATGGCCTTCTTAATGAGGTAGTGTACTCAACCAAAGAGTTTTGAAGACCAATACGTCTACAAATTAAAGAAGACGTTATACGGGCTCAAGCAAGCCCCTCGAGCGTGGTATGAAAGACTCACAGAGTACATATTGTTCAAGGGATAAGAACGAGGGAGTACATAAAACCTTTTTATTCGTCGTGACAAAAGTCAGTTTTTACTCACCAAATTTATGTTGATGACACAGTGTTTGACTTGGTGTCATAGGCCATGGTGGATGAATTTGTTGCTTAAATAATTGGAAAATTTAAGATGAGGAAGGTAGGAGAACTCAATTACTTCCTTGGACTTCAGATTCAGCAAGGAAAAGATGGTATCTTCATCTCTCAAAGAAAGTATGCCATGAATTTGTTGAAACGATTTAAGTTGGAGAATGCTCGTCCTAGGAAAACACCGATTGGTACGCACAAGAAGCCCTCCAAAAATGAGAAAAGAATTTCTGTTGATATTAGGTTATATAGAAGTATGATTGACAGTCTCTTGTACCCAACTGCTAGTTGAGCGAATATTTGTTGCAGTGTGAGTTTATGTTTTCGGTTTCAAGCAAATCCTCGAGAGTCACACCTGGTGTTAGCAAAGCAGATTCTCAAGTATATTAGCGTGACAAGTGACTATGGGATCTGGTATTTGTTCAATAAAAATGCCAATCTAGTTGGATATTGTGATACTGTCTGGGCCAGAAGTTTAGATGAAAGAAAAAGTACTTTTGGTGGATGTTTTTACTTGAGAAACAACTTGGTATCATGGTTCAGCAAGAAGCAAAATTATATTTCTTTGTCTACTACAGATGGCGAATACATTGCAGCTGGTAGTAACTGTACTCAACTTCTTTGGATGAAGCAAATGCTGAAAGACTACGGTGTCACATAGGATGTCATGACACTCTATTGTGACAACATAAGTGCTATAAATATTTCCAAGAATCCAGTTTAGCATTCTCGGACCAAGCATATTGATATTCGACATCATTTCATTTGATCTCTTGTGACAGACAAAATCATTAACTTGGAGCATATGGTGACAGAAAAACAAATTACCGATATCTCAACCAAAGCTTTGGATAGTGTGAGATTTGAAGAATTGAGGTCTGCTCTAGGTCTCTGTGTCATGTGAAGAAGTTTTTCCCAGGTTGTAAGTTTTTATTTGTTTTCATAAAATAAAAAAAAATTACCACTTGTTTTAGGCGGTTTTCTTTGTTGCTAATAGTCGTGGATTTTTTTTTTTAAATTTTGGTTTGCAGATTCTTACGTGACACGTGGCTTTTTATGAAGATTTTGGCTGATTTTATGGAAATTAGGAGTTACTTCTTTATGTATTCAGAAAGGTTTTTGTGGGTCTTGTTTGTGGTTGCCTTTTGGGTTTATTTCCCAAATTGAATGGGGTTTATGTTGTATTTCCATTATCTCATCAAATCAAACAGCTATTCTCTCTCTCTCTCTCTCCATTATTTCGAGGGTTAACTGTTCCTTGAGCTTCTCTTTCTCAAGTTTTGGGTTCATCTTGTTTTATGTTCTTCCATGGCAATTATCGAAGATATTGTTGAAGAAGTTTCTTTGAGTAAGGTTCTTGAGTCGAATCTTGAAAGCTTTACTGATCAAGTGCCCCCAATCCCAGAGATGTTACAAGCAGTGTCTCCGACGCTGATTCCAAGGGTGACTTATCATCAAATGTTCTGATGGTCGTTCTGATCCAGCAAGTGGATCCTTTTGGTATGAGAACGCGGTTTAGTCGTTCAAGAGGTGATTAATCCAAGACCGATGTTGCTCCTCTTAAGGCACTGGATACTTTTAGGTTTTCTCCAACTTCTAAGGGAAAAATGTCTATGTCCAAAAGGGATGATGATTCCTCGGATGAGGCTTGAGTAGGTGAAGATGAAGTCAAAATTGATTCCTCTGATGACGATGATGTTCAAAAGGTTTCGGACAAGAAGCTTACTATGATGTCCATGTCTAAACACAAGAAAGTGAATCCAAGCCCTGAGTCTAAATGTTTCACCCATTCTCAGTCCGTGTCAAAGGCAAATTCAAACGTCACCTCAAGTAAGTCATCTGTTCATTCTATTAATTTGGATGACTTTAAATCCGAGTATCATGCTGGACTCTGAGATGGAGTCTCTAAGAGGAATATATGGTATGAAAAGAACATTCATGAGGGAGATTTTAAGAAGTGTAAAGTTATTGTGAATCACCTTATTAGTCAAGGGCTGAGCAGGACTTTTAAGAGTTTGAAACCGTTTGTTTTGAGAATTGTTCAGGAATTTTACGATAACTTGGATCCGAATGTGAAAATCCTCGAACATTCAAATTATGGACATGTATTTGTGAGGGGTCATTTGTTCGAGTTCTCTCCTACTATAATCAACACATACTTGTGCAGTCACTGGGCTAATCCTGAGGAGTTTACCCCTGATTTCAGAAAGATTATAACTGATATCACTAGTGGTATCAGACATGTGTGGCCCCGAGGTACAGATTTTCCTGCCTCGCAACTCACTGTCAGGTACACTATCCTGCACAAGATAGCTATGAGGAATTGACCATGGAACTGGTGTGAAAAAGTCGATGGCAGTCTTATTGTTCAAGATTGACAACTTCATTGCATTTGATGTAGGGTAGTTCTTCTTTGATCAGATTGTGAAGCATGCCGATTGCAAGAATGAAATTTCAGCTCTTCCATTTCTTTGTTTGATTTATGGTATTCTGTCGTCTCAACAAGCTGTGATCTGAGATAAAAAAGTTGTTAATATGGATAAGGAGGATATTAGGATCAGCTACAAGCTTCTGGCAGGTGATCATGTTAATGATCTGGAAGATGTTCCAGAGGGTGTTCCTGCTCGTGACAATGCTTCTGATTCTGCATTATTGTCTCACTCCATTAAAGTGCTTAAGGATGAGTTAAATTTTTTGATGATCAGCAAACAATCATTAAAAAGAGAAAGAAAGTGGTTACGGGGTTGCTTGATGACCTTGTCAGAAAAACAATCTGCTAAGGAAGTTGCGAAAGACGTTTGTAAGAGTAAGAAAGCTGCTAATGTGAACGAGAGTGTTAAGGAGGCTGATGTTTCTCGTAGTGTCACTCAGAGTGACTCAGACAATCAAAGCCCCTTCCAGCATCCAATTCGGTGGATTTATAGCTGGTGAAGATAAATCTGTCAAAGGAGGAGAGGCTAGTGTGCAGTTGCAAGTAGATTCATCTAGCTTGGAGTCTTATGATGATGATTTTGCTTGATGCAGTTGCGGTATTTTTTTTTTGTTAAGACAATTTTTGCTTCGTAGCTTTTATAACCCTTTTTTTCTTCGTATGACAAAAAGGGGGAGTAATTCTGTGTTGCACCGGGTTATTTGCAATGCTTTTTAAGTTCCGATTGAGGGAGAGTTTTGTTGAACTTACATCCAGCATGCAGGGGGAGTTTGGATTATGCCAAAAAATGCCAAAGGAAGAGTTTGTAAATGCTAAATATTGTTGGCATTGAGTTTTTTGGCAATTAATGAAGATTATGTTTTATTCTGTAATTAGCATAATCATGCAAGGAAGGTTGATTTTTGGAGATTATAGTATTATGGTATTATCAGAAATTATCTTTGAAAGGTCAATTCGAATATTGCGAGCTATTAGCTGGATTGTGACAAGATAAGAGATCACAGCAGTTTTGGGATTCATTCTTGATTCATTTTTATCACTTTCTGATTATGTCGCATCTAGTGTCACTGATTTGGATTTCATGGCACACGGTTCCCTCTTTCTATGCGATTTTTTTAGAGATGATATGGGAGATAAAAACAGAAAGATTTGATGCGATCAGATTATTTATTCTTACCTCACGCCTATGTGAAGTGTGTGAATTATTATTCATTCCTCTCTCACGCCTTTGTGTGGTGTGCGGGTTATTATTCATTTGGTCTGTAAGAGACTGTTTACACACTGTTTGGTTAGATTTCATTATTTTCTGAGGTGTTGGTTGATCGCATTCGAAGACGACGTTGAGTGTTATTAACTATGTAGTAGGTGCATTCCTTGTAATTTTCATTAAATCTCAGTCTCGGGAGGAGGTTGTCTAGAACTCGGGAGGAGTTCTGATAGTGGGCAAAGGGATCTTGCCACACAGATTCTGGGAGGAGTCATCATCGACAAGTGGATTTTGTCTCATTTAGATTTCGAGAGGAGTCGATCACAAGGCGAGGGGAGCTCGCAAAAACAGATTCGTAGAGAAAGTTAGGAAGGGGCGGCGACAAAGAAAAGAGGGAGTCTTGTTTTGTGTTAGACCGAGTGTCTTGTAACTTTGTAAACCTTGTGAATTGTTTTTACATACCTAGGCATGGCCCTGCAGACGTAGGCAATTGCCGAACTGTGTTACCAACCTCTTGTCTCTTTACTTTCTGCTTTTTAATATTGCCCATTATTGCTTTTATTATCGGTGTCTCACCTAGTGTTCCAACTCACTAGGACACCCGTTTTTAACCTTGATCTTTCAACTTCAATGGTTCGAGCTTTCAATTTTCTTTTTAATCAACGAAGAAATTACTCATTCGCTTTGATGACCTTTCTTGGATACTGGTTTTGACCTTAACTGTAACATGATTAATCTGTTAAAGCTTCAATATTTCATCTTCTTCTTCGTCTCCCTCTCAATCCACTTAGTTCTAATCGGAAGAAACTCTACAACGAAACTAAATTAACTTTTAAGTGAAAATCTCAGAGGCAACAGTTTTTCCGTCATCCGCGACCAACTCTGACAATTCTACTCAACTGTGATAAAAATTATTGCGAGTTTCTTTCTCTAGATTTCATTTCTTCTAAATTACTATACTTCTATCTTGGAACATAGTTCTTCCTTTGAAATTTGATTTTATCATTCGAGTTAGAAACAGTTAGCATATGTACGGTTAAACTGTAGTTTAGTTTGGTTAGTTTGTTGACTTTGTCATTCCCTGTGCTCATCATTTAACTTTCTACAATATTCATATAAAAACCTTGTTTCTTACGAAAAATCTGTGAAAAACGTTTACCTCTCTCTCTCTCTCTCTCTCTCTTCATCTTCTTCTTCCCGTGCTTCTTCTTCTTCTGGTGTTCCTTCATGTTTCTAACTTGGTATCAGAGCCAATGGGATCCTTAAGCTCTACTGTTCCCTCCTCTCCCTCAACCCCTCTCTTTTCCTCCTTTTCCCACTCAATGAATCTAACTCTCACCGTCAAACTTGATACAAACAACTTTCTCGTCTCGAAAGCCCAGATCTTGATTATAGTTATCGCTGATGGCATTGATCACATCCTGGATGGATACTACCTTGTTCCATCACAATTTCTGGATAGTCTTTCTCTTCAACCTAACTCTGATTACCCTCTGTGGGAATGATACAATTGCCTGATTATGAGCTGGATATTCTCATCTCTCATCGAAATTCTTCACCCTCAAATCGTCAACTTTAACACTGCCACCAAAATCTGGCTTGCTCTTCGTCGGACATTTGCCTCTTCCTCCTTATCCAGAATTACCAATGTCCAAAGTCAGCTTCATTCTCTGTCCAAAGATGGCCTTTTCGCTGACAATTACATCCAAAAAATTACATCTCTGTGTAACATCTTGTCAGCTATTGGTGAGTCAATTACTTACTGAGACTATGCCATCTACTTTCTTGGATGTCTGGGCAGCCATTATAATGCGTTTGTTACCTCCATTACAAATCGCGCAGATCAGCTTCCTCTTCAATAGCTCTAAAGCCTTCTTTAGAGCTTTGATTTAAGACTTGAAAAGCAGAACTCCGTTACAAATCTCTGCCTACTTCGAGCCCCTTGCAGGCAAATGTCGTCGTCCCTCGTTTCACTCACCTTCCTTGGCCGCTCCACCACCAATATTCTCGACCTACCCTTCCTCAATATCAACATCACTCTGGCCCATCTCCCATCTTGTGCCGTGGAGCTCGCCCAATCATTCAAACCCAAATGCCAAATATGTAACAAATTGGGTTACTATGCCTCAGCTTGCTACAGACCAACCAACACCAGTCCCCAGCCCACTACCCATCTCCTATTCCACATCCTCCTTTAGTCGCTATCTATCTTGTGCAGGCCTCTTCTCGACTCTATCAGTAAACTCCTCCTCTGCAGTGTGGATGCTTGACTCCGGCGCCACTCATCACTTCACCCCTCACTTCTCCATGATGTTCAAGTCCACCCCAAACACTAGGTCAGCTCATGTTGTAACTGTCAATGGTAAGCCTTCTCCTATCACCAGTATCGACTCAGCCACAATCTCTACTACCCTTTGCTCCCTAAATTTAAATTGTCTTCCATGCTCCTTACCTACCTCATAGTCTAATTAATGTTCAACAAATATATCGTGAAAATAAAATTGTTATTGAATTTCACTCCACTTACTTTTCTATTAAGGATCGGAGCACATGTCAGATTCTTCTCCGGGGTTCACTTAATAACAATTTGTATTAGACTCCCTCTGCCCCGTCAGCTCCTTTCGTGACTGCTCTGTCGGTGGCTCATGCCCCTTTTTCAGCCACCTCCCCCTCCCACTTGTGGCACCTTCATCTTAGCCATCTGTTTACAACACATTTTGAAGTCTTCCAATGTAGTCTGCTCAAAGAATAAAATTCCAAATGTTTGTATTGCATGTCAAATCATCAAAACTCTTCGCTTACCATTTTCAATTTCATTTTCTCATTCCCAATTTTCATTTGACATTGTACATGGGATCCCCCTTGGTTAATTCCATTTATTTTGTGTTATTTGTAGATGATTGTACTCTTTTTACTTGGCTTTACTGTTTGAAACTGAAAAGTGAAATGCATAATATGACAACCCGAGAAGGGGTTGGACATAATCTCACATGGCTTGGAGGGAAGATAGAAATGAAATATATGTAAATGATATCTTCCCTAAAAAGTAAAATGTGTTTTAAGAGGACAATGACATCGGATTCCATAAAAATTTCAAATTTAAGAGTGCTCCGGCGAGAGTAGTACCAAGTTGGGTGACCACTTAAGAAGTCTTCGTGAAAGCAAATCCGTGGGGACCAAATGGGTCATAAGGGTCGATCCAAAGCGGATAATATCTTACTAGGGAGAAAGTTAGGAGTACGATTGTAAGGCAAATCTTGGGACCTAAGCCGAGTATAGGCAAATCCTGGAGTCGAGTATAGGTAAATCCCAAATCGCTACAAATGGTACTTGGACCCTAGAAAAGTAAGACATGTTTTGGAGCACAATTGCACAGGATCCCATCAGAACTCCGGAGTTAAGAGTGCTCAGGTGATAGTAGTACCAAGTTGGGTGACTGCTTGAAAAGTCATTGTTAAAAAACAAATCCATGAGGGCCGAACACCCAAAGCGAACAATATCTTATTGGGAGGAAGAGGTTGTGGGACAAACCTCGATTTGCGTGACAAATCGAGGTTTATCTCTGATCGTTACAAACGGTATCAGAATATCTACCCAACTGGAAATGTGGCCAACGAGGACGTTGGGCCCCCGAAAGGGGGAGTGATTGTGACAACCCCAAGAAAGGGTTGGACATAATCTCACATCGCTTGGGGGGAAGATGAAAATAAAACATATGTAAAGGATGTCTCCCCTAAAATGTAAGATGCGTTCTAAGAGCACAATTGCATCGGATCTCATAAGAACTCCGAATTTATGAGTGCTCCAGCGATAGTAGTACCAAGTTGGGTGACCACTTGGGAAGTCATTGTGAAAGCGAATGGGCTACAAGGATCGACCCAAAGTGGATAATATCTTACTGGAGAGAAGGTCATGAGTACGATTGCAGAGCAAGTCTTGGGACCTAAGCCCAGTATAGAAAAATCCCAGAGCCGAGTATAGGTAAATCTCGGATCGTTACAAATGGTACCCAGACTCTAGAAAAGTAATACGCATTTTGGAGCACAATTGTACCGGATGCCATCAGAACTCCGAAGTTAAGAGTGCTCAGGCGAGAGTAGTATCAAGTTGGGTGATCAATTAGGAAGTCCTCGTTGAAAAATAAATATGTGAGGGCCGAACACCCAAAGCAGATAATATTTTATTGGGAGGAAAGAGGTTGCGGGGCAAATCTCAGGGATCTAAGGCTGAGTATAGGCAAATCCCAGATTGTTACAAATGGTATCAGCCCCTCTACCCAATCAGAAATGTGACCAACGAGGACGTTGTGCCTATGAGAG
>CM039525.1:1521456-1601347 GCA_022433055.1 Begonia peltatifolia | reverse complement strand
CTTATTTTTCATTTTCTCGTAATTGTCTTATTTGTTAAATATTTTTTGAAGAAACTGGGTAAAACGGTGGAAGAAGAAGTTGAAAAACTGAAAGAGAAAGTGAAGAACATGTTGATAGCTCCTGTGGAGTGACCTATGCAGAAACTAGGTTTGATTGATTCAATCCAGCGGTTAGGAGTTTCCTATCATTTCGAATCCGAGATTGCAACATTGTTGGAACAAATCTTCAAGAATTATGTTAATTCGAAAAGTAATGATAATGGGTTAAATCTTTATGACTCCCTTTCATACGACTCCCTCATGTTCCGCTTGCTTAGGCAAGAGGGTTTCCATATTTCATGCGGTAAGAAGATTTAAAATGGATTTTTTGCTAATTAGAGATAGAATATTCTCATATCAATCATGTTCAAGCAGATATCTTCAACAAATTCAAAGATGCTGAAGGAAAGTTTAAAGCCGAAATTGCAGAGGACCCAAGTGGATTGTTGAGCTTGTATGAAGCAGCAAACTACAGCTTACATAGAGAGTATATACTTGATGAAGCACTGGTTTTTGCAAAAGAAAAGTTGGAAGTCATGGCAGGTCAGTTAAGACCTCAGGCTGCTGAGGAAATAACTTATGCTCTAAAGTTTCCTCTTCGACGAAGCATACCAAGAATCGAAGCATGACACTTCATGTCTGCTTACGAAGCAAATTCTTGTCACAACAAAGATCTACTTACCTTTGCGAAATTGGATTTCAACATACTCCAGAAACTTCACCAACAAGAAATTGGAGAAGTCTCAAGGTATGAACACTATAGTTTTGTTTATGTACATCTACCTGTACAAACATGTTAAATTTAGGTAACTAAATAAAATTTTGGAATTTGTTTTATGTGACAATACAGGTGGTGGAAGGATGTGGATTTGTCAAGCAAGTTACATTTCACACGGGATAGAATTGTCGAATGTTACTTTTTGTCTCTAATCGCCATCCCTGAACAACAATTCTCTATTTCACGAAAGTTTGTTACAAAGCTAGCACAAATGGCAACAATCACGGATGATATATATGATGTTCATGGCACGTATGAAGAAATTCAGTTATTGACTGAAGCCATTGAGAGGTTAGAAATGAGGAAAATAAGACTACTCTTTCTAAATATATCAATTTTTTTCTATCAAAACTTGAATATTTTTTACTACAAAAAAGTATTTTTCAGGTGGGATATCAAGGCGAAAAACAATCTCCCAAACTACCTTCAAGTTTATTATGAAGCATTATTGAATCTTTATGTAGATATGTAAAGGGAGTTGGGTATCAATGGAGAATCATTTAGGATGAAATGCGCCAAAGAAGCCGTATGACTTCTTGCCTATTGAAACGGATAAATTCAAAGTTAAGTATATGTAATAAATGAAATGACTATATGTTTACAGATGAAGAAACTTGCCAAGGCCTACATTGGTGAAGCTCAATGGTTCCATAAAAGAGTTACACCAACCATTGATGAGTATTATGAATTTGGACTTACAACGATCTGTTTTCCCTTGTTCATGGCATCTGCCTACCTTTGCATGGGAGATGTTGTTTCAAATGAAGCTTTTGAATGGATTATGGAGAATCCAAAGATTCTTGAAGCCTCAAATGTAATAGCTCGGCTTATGAATGACTTGGTCTCCAACGAGGTAAGAACGTTAACCAAAATAAAAAGGTAAAAACCTAAAATTGTTCAGTTTGACCGAAGTCCAAAAGTTTTAATCCAAAATACATTGTTTGAGATTTTAATGGTGGTATCAAAGTAAAGAACCAACCGAAAAGTGTGATCAAATTGAATGTTGGGCCCTCAAAGGAGGGTATTTTTGGGTCCTGTCTTTTTTTATATCAGAATGATCCAAGATGAGGATAAAATGTTAGGGTTTAGCGATTTTTGGGTAAACATTGAGAATAAAATTAGCAAGTCTCAACCCAAAGAGATAAAATCATACTAGTGGGTTGGGTTTTTACTCAAAAGACTATAAATATAATAATATCCGAATGTCTGAAACATTTTATTTTCTTTAGTTTGAGCAAGGTCGAGGTCACAGTGCATCTTCAATTGAGTCCTACATAAAACAATTCTATGTTTCAAAAGAAGCTGCATGCGATGCTTTAAGAAAGCGAATAGAAGATGCATGGAAGGACATAAACCAATGTTCGATGAGACCTCTTGAGTTTCCCATGGCAATGCTTTTGCCTATAATAAACTATGCCCGTGCAAGTCATGTTATCTACGTAGACGACGATGGATATACCATAGTGGGTGGAGCGACCAAGCATTATATCACTTCTCTCCTTGTTGATCAAATTTCACTTTGATTTTCATGTCGCTATGTAAGTTAACCTGCATAAAATGAAGATGGCTTGGTCAAAAAATAAAGATATCTACTTTGTTAGAGGATGAAGGTGTTTACTTGTAGTCTTCAAGTTAAGAACAAAATTTAGTTGTTTATTACAATGCATTATAGAGAATTAATTATGAATATTTCTTATTATGTAGTGTGTACGAGGGGAATGAATCAATTTCTTGTATGTTTGCTTGACTTAATTTTTGTCACGACTCGAAAATTATCCAGTTTTTGGAGTGCGACTCACTCGACTCAACACTTAACAATTCCTCTGCTGCAAAAATCATGCAAAACATTTCTAAACGTAGCAGAAGCGTTCGTTTAAAAATATCGTTTAAAATCGTCGTAAAATCTAAAACTTAAAAGGGGTAATAGTTTTTTATTTTTTAAACTGCGTTGGCCGATCGGTCGGCTCAAATAGCCAATCAGTCAGCACGTGTTCTGAAATTCTAGTTCACGGACTCATTCTTGGCTATAGCTGATCGATCGCTCCCCTTTGGGCGAGCGATCATTACTCCTCTGGAATTTCTCACCCTTGGCCATTGAAGGCCGATCGATCGCTCCCTGGTGCCCATTTTTCGACCACTAATAGGTACCGATCGATGAGCTACCCTAGCGGATCAGTCGGCACCTCCCCTGTTTTGCCTCCTCCTTCGTTCTTAAAAAACACCTAATTTTGACAAGCCAAAATTCTTTAACCAAAAATGTCCTGCCAAAATCAAAACTTCAATTTCAAATCTTATTCAAAACAACACCACCCAATCCCACCTTTCAATATAACACTTTCATCTAAAATTTACATTTTAAAACCAATTCATCAAAATATCAAAGTTTCCAACATGTTCATTTCAAAGCTACCATTTTAAACTAAAACACCATTGTCAAAAACATGTACAACAAAAACTCACTTTCGTATCCACGAAAAAGATCTATACATCAAGACCTATCAAAATCCAAAATATAAAATCCCAAAACCCATCATACCATCACACCACGGGTCAGTTGCCCTAACAAAGTCCGCCCGATCGGTGCCGTGGTCATGCACCGCCAACTGCTCCCCTAATTCTGACTGGGCTTTAAGAACTCACCAATCTGTTCTTCAACACCTACACCACAGAACTCAAAACATAACTTTAATGTTCAGCAAATAGTGCGTAATGAAATGAAAAGTTGTACATGTAACCTTAGCATATGCAGTCTCTACTCTCTCACACGTGTTTCTGTATTCATATTCTTGTAACATATGATTCTTTGGTAGAGTTGGGAAGCGAATCAGGTTTCCCAAGTCGATTCTCTGTCTCGTCGAAGGGCGAATCACTTCCTTCGAGGTTATAAAGATCCTCTTACCGAGTTGGAAGCTAGATCAGTTTTCCCAAGTCATAAGATTCTCTATCTCGTCGAAGGGCAAATCACTTCCTTCAAGGTTATGCGATCCTCATACAGAGTTGGGAAGCAGATCAAGCTTCCCAAGTTGATTCTCTGTCTTGTCGAAGGGCGAATCATTTCCTTCAAGGTTCGTAATCGTTATCCTCACCGTTCACATGTTGCATCTCTCACTCACATATGAAAACCATGCATAAATTCATTTTCGTGCTTTTTTCCAAAATAAAACACACATAACATGCAATTCATTCCTAATGTTTTGTAGTGTAAGCCCGTTATGGCTACACGCATGCACGCACTATCTACCTGGTTTCTTTAGCTTTTGAGTGATGTTCGGGTTCTATTTGGCTTTCGAGTTGAACCTATCACATAACCATTCCGCAATATCTCAATCCATTCTACGTGTTAAAACTATGGTCATTAACATAATTCACCCAAAAACTAACCCAAACCATTCACCAACTCAACTTGGCCTACATATTATCTAAATTTTGAAAATTCATAACTTTCTCTACAAATATCATTGACGGCTCAGATTTGCCGTCAACGACGCCGAACAATATTATCATGCTTCCAAACAGTATGATTTTGCCATAACAGAAAAAGGATTAGAGTTCCTTCGGCAAATCCACTGTAATGCAGAGATTGCAGGGTTCGTGAAGCCGAGGTCAAGGGATTTGAATGTCAATACTCGGGTTCTTCACAACTTGATCATTCACACCATCCTACTGAGGGATAGACATAGAGATCTCGTCAGCTAGATAGACATTTATATCATGGAAGATCCTTCAGCGAGCTCAGATTCAACCTCCTGCTTAAGAGCATGTAAGAGCACACAGATCTGTCGATTTATTTGACAAGACTCATTTGATTTGATGAGCCTAGTCGAAGTCGACGGGTCTTGGATGGTCAATGGACATTCTAGAGCCTACACATTTTGGGATGTTTTGATGGAGGACACCCTTTTACATCGCGGACGCCACAGCGCCGCCATTGTACCCCTAAGAGGGTAGTACGTGGAAGCAGAGGTTGGAGGATATGTAGGAGAAGAGGTGTGAGAGTATACAGGAGAGATTCGGTCAAATGTTAGATCATACGTGGGAGAGCTGCAGTTGGAGTAAAAGTTGGACAGGATGGAGGAGAAGATGGATAGGATGAAACTGGCCCAGATACAACTCAAAGACACCTACAAACGTTCCCGTAGAGACGACGCTGACGACGACGACACACCCTTACCTCAGTTTATGTTTTATATTTATTGTAATGTAATTTTAATTTTAGTTTGCAACTTTATTTCATATATGTACTATAATGCAACTTTATTTCTTGTTATTTTATTTCACTTTTGTAGTACCATTTAGTTTACTTTTGTAGTATCATTTAGTTTACTTTATGTATTACCATTTAGTTTATAGTTATGCTGCATCTGATTGTTGGAAATATACTTGTAATTTGAATATGCAAGAATTGTTTGAAGATAATTATGTACGAGTCATAAAACAAACGAAACTTTGCCTATTTTTTCAATATTTTTTTTATTTTTTTATCAAATAAACTAAAAGAAATAAATTACAACGGTCAATTATTTCTGCCTCGGTCACGCATCACAAATTCCTGGATCTCATCCAATGTGTCGAAATCCATAAACGTGTCTTGAGAAGCAGCGCCTGAAATGGATCCCCGGTGAAGACAAGTGCGACTGTTATGCCCCTACTGTCGACACATGTCGCACGTCATCTTCGAGTTATTCTTACTAATTGTGAAATTCGATGGCTCGTCGACATCTATCACTCTTGTCTTTTTTGGCATACTAGGTTGACGATATCTTTTCGGCGAGATGAGTTCCTTCAAACCTGATATTTCGGGCCACATTTGGTGGCCGTTCACCAGTTGAATAAACTTGAGTACATTTATACATAAGTCACCTAGTGATAGCATCGACGCACGTAATTTTCTAGTTTCACTCTCGTGAAATATATGCATGGAATGACATAAACACATTAGTAAGAGGATGCACAATAACAAATTAGTGAGAAGCTTGAGACAATGAAATGTCGAGTAAATTAACTTAGACATAAACAAAGTGGAATTTTATAACCTTCTTCATTCAATTGGTTTCCTTAATCTTCAAGGTCTGGTAAGAGAGTAGTTAACCTAGGAATGACATCAAAACACACATTTTAGAAAGAAAAATGAAAGTCAACACAAAACAAAGCGAACTAGATAATATTGAGGTTGAGAGAATGAATGAGAGCTTTGATCTCACTTCTCACAATTCTTCTTCCACAATTGCACAAAAGTAAGTGAATGAAGCATTTTTTTTTTTCATCTTAAGATTTAAATTGCTAATGATTAAAAGTACAAAGTTTGAAACATCAAAAAATAAAGTGCAATCCATCAATTGATCATTACTCCCAAATTACAAGGTATTAATAGGTAAATACTCATTTATTTCAAATGTCATCTTCTTGTAATTCATCAAAAAGTTGAATTTCAAATATACACACATATATACTTTGAAATGTAGTTGAAAATATTCGAAACAAATCGAACAACGACAATAAAACTTCAACTTATGCAGTCTCATCAACTACCTAAATATCCAAATTATTATTTAGATGACCTCAAACATTGAAGCACATATTAGGTATATATTGAGGTGTGCGCGCGTGTGTATATATATAAATAGGAAAATTACAATTTGAGGCATATGTTAGGTGTCCTTGTTACAGGTCTGGCACATTTATTGCATAGATGCATGTATTATTGAATTACAATTTTGCTAATCCTATCCCAAGAATATTAATTTTCTTTTTTAAACTATGTAAATTTTTACAATAATACATGGGTTGAGTCTACTACAATAAATAAGAAAAATGATAAAAGAAACTTGCTTAGTAAAAATATCAAAAGATTCCAAAAAAAAAAAATTGACCGCACGGTAATCATGGAAATTTTTCTCTTCTCTTGTCTCAATATATCAACGTGATCTCTTAAACTATCAATACTATGGAAATCATTTGTAAGACTTGAGAATCGTTCCACAGAACGTACAAACTATGGCCTTCCGAGAATTCCAATAGAACGGAACACAACAAATTATAGTCGACGTCTGCATATCCGCCACGCTCGCTCCAGCGCCACATCTAGAACACGTCCCAGCGAATGGCTTTTGGCAAAGAACCTTCCGCCTTTGATCAATGAGAAAACAAAAGAATACCATATTGAAGCATGTTGGTGTGAGAGATGGAGGAAGATTGATTTTTATACCAGGAAATGTCTAATTAATTTGATTTGATAGAAGGAATATGGGCCGTTGGATTGAACATGCATGGTGATCGTGTGGATTGCCACGTGTAGAGTGTTCTAAATTAGTTGTTAGTTGGGTGAATTAACATTACAATATGGTCCACAATTTATGTGACGACATGTTGTTGTTGGATGAGAATTTTCTAGATGCTTTAATCGTTTGAATATCATAATAATTGTCATCAATAAATTCAAAATAATCATTTAAATTAAATGTGAGAACATATTAAGTTAAAATAAAAATTAATTATAATTTAGCTTATCATTGTATTATAAATTAGAAAAAATTTGTGATTGCGAAATGTTTTAACCCTAGCGTTTAAAAGTTTGATCGATTATTTAACCTTAGCCATTGTCTTGATATATTCTTGGTACCAAGAACAATGTTTGTAATTACATCAAATAATCATAATTTTGTGAATCAAGTGAAACCCATATAGAGATTCTAAGGGATTGCAACTTACCTCATACTATACTATTAAGGAAAAAGTGTTATTCAATAATTAAATTGTCGAATATGAATAAACATAACTCGCTAATAAATTGAAAGTCCTAGATGAAATATATTTTATGTTTGATCAACCAGTTGTGAGTAACTTCGATGCACACAGTAAGGTGTATACATAATTTTTTTAGTGAAACGATCATATACTATATATGTTGAAGTTAAGACATATATTGTGTGACAGTCTGCTCTGTTGAAACGATGACGATCTAAAATTCTATTGATTGTAAAGTCTCAACTCATATCAGTAAGAATGTTTCAGCCACATATGCCACGTATGTGTATCCTTAAATGGAATGGGGAGAAGTGTTTGTGATGGAAACAAACATGTTTAGAGTCCTGCATATTTTAGAAAGGTGAGTATTGTTATAGAAGAACAAATTATTGAAATATTGTTAGAAAATGTTACACCCGCGTAAATTAGCTTCAAGTTCTTTCGGTTCTAAATCTTTTCTTTACTTCGGTTCTAAATCTTTTCTTTATTGTTGTTTCATGGATTCGTAGATCTTCATTATTTTACGCATCCGCCTAAAGTGCCCGCAATAGCCGGGATCAATTAATCAAGGGAAAAAATTCTACTACTTGTAATAATTTATATTTCCAAAACCTATCTTTTGCGAATTGAGCAGAAAAAGCAGGCATCAACTGTTTTGATTTTGGAAGAGACATCCGCTTAAATTATACATGATTTAAACCATCTCCAACTGTCATTTGCTGTAGAAATGTAAAGTAAACCCCAATTAATAGTTATGTAAAAAGAGTAGAAGGAAATAACAATAACCAATTTTCAACTAAATTATCCTTTCAAGATGATAATTACAAGTCTATAAAAATCTAAAATAAGATCCAACATAGGAAATCATTCATCATACACTAAATTGATAAGGCCAAAAATAACATCATATATTAGATAATGGAAGATTTTCTTTGAATTTTAGCTTACAATTATAACAACAAGCAATAATTTGAAATTTAATTCTTAGAATTGTAAATCAACAAAATAAAAATAAATATATCTTTGTCGTAAAACAAAATGTCCAAGATAAGAAGTTACCGTCATTGGTAGTTCTTCTAATAGATCTACGGGTTTTATGTATATATGTTGTAAAATCCGACATGCAAGCTAACTTTTGAACCGGCAGACAAGTCAACCCACTTGATAAAGCTTCTGGAGCAACCCACCTATAGCCCAGTCTAAGGTCGGGCCAAACTCAGACTAGGTCTTGAAAAACGTTTCATCACGGTCTCAACCATGCTTGGCTAGATGCTAACGCAATTTTAATGTCACTACACCTATCAAAGTTGAAACAAATGTCCAAATATACACCTTAAGTTTAATGTCAATACAACTAACGTAGTGGAGAAGCTACAGATTCAAAAAAGAATAGTCGGCTCACAATGACTAAGGAACTCTTGCAAAGCTGCACCAAATCTTATAACTCGTAAACCCACCAACGTCAGATGAAACTCCAAAATGACCAAACCATTTGGGCAGTAAACACAATCAATTCCAATCTCAGCCCGTGGATCGACCTTATGCTCATACTTCTCATAAAGGATAGGTACAGTGTGCAACAGAAGAAAAGCTGCCTGCAGAATACAGTGGTCAATACGAGTAAAGTCTCTTCTAGAAGCAATATTGCCAAACCGTAGTTGATTTCATTACGCAAATCTGAAAGGTAAAAACCAACAAAATCACATCAAAATCCAAGAGAGGGAGAGAGAGTGTGTGTATAACGACTTCTTTTTTCAATAAGATATTGTCTAATCTAGAGATTGCGCTGTATCCCAATATTTTCTGCTCACAAATTTGTTTGACGAGAACTTCTCAGTCGATCACTTAACATGTGATTGCTCTCACCGAATCCCTTTTAACTTCAGAATTCTTATGGGATCTTTTGCTAATTGTGCTCCAAAACGCGTCTTACTATCTTAGAAGGATTTCCTTATATATATTTCATTTTCATATACATCACTAAGTGATATGGGATTGTGACGACCCCTTTTTTACGACCCGAGATTTGCTTATACTCAATTCCGAGATTTGCCTACACTCGGCATAGGTCCTGAAATTTGTCCCGCGATCGTATACATTCGATTCATCACAGTGTGTGTATAACAGAGAGAGCTTTTCTCTATAATAAAAAAGCAAAAACCGACAAAATCCTATGCCCAATCAATCAGAAAACTACTAAGACAACAGATTTTCTTCTCGACAGTCTAAAAAAAAAGAACTTTAAATCAAATAAAAAAAATAGAAATAAAATCGTAATTGAAATTATAGAAGAAATGCCAGAACACGTGAAGAAGAGCAAAGAAAACAACCTGAGACGAGCTTCACCGAAGGAAGAAGAAGAGATGATAACAACAGTCCCCAATGAGAAGAAAATACAAACTTTATTAAAAACAAAACACTGAAAAAGATATTCCTTCTATTTACAACATGAAAAACAATTTGCAGGATATGTGTGTAGGATGTCAGCATTCATGTGCATACAGGTAATCAATGTACAAGAAACAGCATGTCTAACTTCATCTACATATTGAAAATGCTTCAAATACAAAGAACACAGAAGTGGAGTGAAGCAGCGAAGAGGGGAAGAAGTAATTGGGAGACATTGAATTCAAAAGAAATGACGAGTCTGAAACTTTAATCTCCCGCGCAAATTATGAGATACTTATTCAAGTTTTTGGAAGGTAAAGGAATAGCAATGAATTTGTTTTAAAAGCCTACATTTTCACGTGAAGGTCCCATGGTCTAGTGGTGAGGACATTGGACTCTGAATCCAGTAACCCGAGTTCAAATCTCGGTGGGACCTCTTTTCTCCCTTTTTTTTTTTTTTTTAATTTATTTAACTTCCCTTTTTACCCCTGCTCCATTCAGCCAATCAAATGCTCGATAGACTTGTACAGATGAGGCGCGCACGCATAATCCTCTTTCTCACTCTCTCTCTCCAACTACCAACTTCCTTTAATGGCGTTTTCTTTATCCTCTCCCTTTCCCTCTCTCAGCCTCGCCTCTCAGAAACGCTTTTTTTTACGCACCCATTTCGTGGTATCCCCTAATCGAATGCGTTGTAAGTTATCAGCAGGCTCAGCTTATTCGAGATTTCTCTGCGTTTCTGCTAAGAACTCTGTATGCTTTTGCTTTAATCTCTTACTTTACTAACTATGCAATGTGGGTTTTTATATCAGAGTTCAATAATTTACATTCCATAATTTTGCTGGAACATCTATCACTCTAATGAAATCTGGGGATTATATTGTTTACCAATGTGGGAGTTTATTTCCTACAGTAGCTCATTTTGGCTCACCAGATTTTCCGTTTTTTCAACTGCCTCTTTAGCTATTTACTTTAGATTACTTTATTCATTTGCTAGAACTTACTATTTTAGATAAGAATCTATGGCGAGCATGTTATCATCGTGTATGATAGCTCACAAGGGCTTAGTAGCTGTTAGATTAAAGCAAGCCTTGTGTGAGAATGGGGCTTAGAGTGTTTAGGTCAATAATAGAGGGACGCAAAAACAAAAAAGAAGAAAAAGAGACTTTCTACGACCAATCTAGTGTCGATCTATGGCCCGATCATCTTGATATTTTGAAGTATTCTTAAATGAAAGGAGGTCATCAACTTGGTAAGAAATTCTGTGAGCATTCTTTGGAGTTATTTTTCTCGCAATTTTAATGGTTAGATAGTTTGTCTAATTATTGTGATCAATTTTTTTTTACAGAAGCGCAAGTTACTTTGTTCCGTTAGCCAAGATTAGTTTATTGAAGAGAATTGTTTTGACTTAGATTCTAAATCAGTTTTCAGATGAACTTGTTACTCATTATTTTTAATAGTAGAAGATTTTATTGGATTGTGCCGTGGTTTTTTCTATTCGCATCGAAGGGTTTCCTCATTAAATTTGATGTTACTCTATTTATTTTCATAATGAGTGTGATATTTATGCCCGCTCTCTTAATTGCAATATTTATTTTTTGTGACTTGTTCACAACTAGATATATTTAATCCCCCAATCCTCCCCAACACTAGTGAATCAAGCTTTTCACGTGCTTCTATGGTGATAACATTAAATCTTTCCTTCGTTAAGATCAACTTGTTGATTGCGTATCCAATATTGCAGAAACTCAATCAGCAGCGCGATATTAATAGGAATTTATGCTCATTATGCTTGGAAAAGGGAAACAAGAAAGTTGAGAGCTTGATTGCTATTATTCTTCTATGTATCCAAATTTCTTCTCCATTGCCTTTGTTAAATGTGGACTTTTGGTCCATTCATCCTGCCAAGGCAGTACTTTATTCTCCCGACACCAAAGTTCCAAGAACAGGGGAACTTGCCTTAAGAAGAGCTATCCCTGCAAATACGAACATGAAGGCCATACAGGTTTATTTTACTGATGAAATATGCTCACATTTTCCCTCGATGATTGTCTCTAGTTAACAGTTTTGTCGGTGCTTGTAGGACTCTTTGGAGGAATTATCGTATTTACTGAGAATTCCGCAAAGAAAACCATATGGAACAATGGAGACTAATGTGAAGAAAGCACTAAAGGTATATGATAACTCTCAAGAAAAATTCTTATCATGTTATTTCACATAAATATTGTTTGGTGTTCAATTGTTATTTAAACAAAATTACATTTTCGTTACAGAATGCTACAGTGTCACTGATAGAGTATAAAGTTTTGGATTTTACGAATTTAATTAGAAAATCTTAATGTGTTATGTTCTGAAGCTGATTAACTAGAAATACTTTTATCTATATCATTATCATTTATAATTGTTCCTTCACTTAGACTGGTATTTTCAATAAGATCAAGATTATTGGATGATTTTCTTAATTTACACTTATGTTCAAATTTCAAGTTATTGAAAAATATTGAATGAATTAAAGAAAAATCAAACTTTATAGACCATGATGACAAAGAATTCAGTATCAATCAATTTGTATTTTGTGTTTGTGGTATCAGAGGAACAAAATACTTGATTGAGGGATAACTCCCCGAAATAAATACAAATGTCTATATGATAATTTTTTGTTTGTAAATTGTTAGTTGAGGCCTTTGCAGTCCGAAGAATTATGTTATACTTCCTTGTGTTTAGCTTATATATGCCCCTTTTGTGCTGACACCAGATCGCAGTTGATGAAAAGGATTCCATTTTGGGAGCCATACAAAATGATATGAAGGAAAAGGGTTCTACCCTCCATGCATCTCTTATCGATGGAAAGGTAATTCAAAGACCAAAACTTAGAGCTTTAATATGCATGTATCTTCTACAACAGAGTTGTATCTTCTACTATTGAATATGCATACCTCAGAAAATGAATTTTAGTTCGAGACAAATTGAGAGATTTTAGTATGAACTATATTATTCTTCTAATACAACGCCTTGATTTCGATCAATCTGTGCTATGAAATACAGGTTTGTAGACCGTAGATCTTGAAATAAAACTCGTATTGAATAATGAACAAGCGACTTTCACTTATAAACTCCAAATGAAGTTATGGTATTTTACGATATTGTGAGTGATGATATTTTCTCGTTCACTTTCTTACTAAGTTCTATTTTCCATTCACCTTCTGAAGAATATTTTACTGTTTTATCACTATTTATGAATCTAGTTTAATATCAATGAGTTTATATTTGTCAGGGTGGTTTGAAAGCACTCCTCCAGTTCATCAAGGATCAAGATCCTGATAAAGTATCTGTATGCCTGGCATCTTCATTGGATACTGTTGCAGAGCTCGAGTTACTTCAGGTTAAACACGACTGTTTAATGAGAGATAAGATTGTTATCGTCCTTTCATTTCTTGAGCTCTTCTCTCAAAGCTGTTTCTAATTGCTCATACTGCCTATTTTAGGATGACTGAGACTTTGTTTTGGTCTAAAATGGGCTTGTTTTTAGTTAAAGTTTTGCCCTTTTTGCAGGCTCCTGGCCTTTCATTTCTGTTGCCGGAGCAGTATAAAAATTATCCCAGGTAAGTGTTCATAAGGATTATTTAGAGAAAAAAAAGGGTTTGGTTTATGGGTTTTCATTTCTGTTGCCGGAGCAGTATAAAAATTATCCCAGGTAAGTGTTCATAAGGATTATTTAGAGAAAAAAAAGGGTTTGGTTTATGGGTTTGACTATTTAAAGCGAAAATCAATGCTAAATTGTAAGTATGAGGTTCAGATTACTGGGCTTTTTACTGAATTAGAAACATTACTTACCAATCATATGCTGGTATATGAACTAGTTTCCAGTGTGAGGGTAGGGTAGCTAAGAATGAAGTTTATATCACTTATTCTAGGGATCAAATCCAATATTTCATAATGATTTGTAGACTAACAGGGAGAGGAATTGTTGAATTTACCATTGAAAAGGGAGATGGTTCAACATTTTCTCCAGCAGCAGGCGGTGAACCAAGAAAAACAGCCACAATTCAGGTGAGCGATGCACTTGGTTCGTTGATCTTACTTGTGATTTGGTTAGTTTCTTGTTTTTGTGAGTTTTGTTGCCATTTTACGCTACCCACAACCTTTTATGTATGATTTAGATATCATATGACTGAAGAGGATAATTTGACACTAGTTTTAGTGCAGGTTGTTATAGATGGATATTCTACGCCATTAACGTCTGGGAATTTTGCCAAACTGGTAAGAAATTTGAACCAAGGTGAATCTTTCAAGACAATTCATCAGTTTTCGTTTTCATCCATCAGCCATTATTGCCAATTTGTCTTGGCTGTTCTTATTAGCTGTTAGAAATTGAACACCAACGAAAACAAGATACCAGTAGTTATGTGAAAAACCTTGTTTGAGAAAAAATCATAAGCAAAAAAAAAATATAAAGATTGAATTATAGTTGCGAGTTTTATGACTCTATCTTACATGATATTATAGAGAAAAAACAAAACTCTAATTGAGATTTGCATTGCGAGCCTAGCAGCTTGACTCAAAAGAATTTAGGTTATCAAACTCTAACAATAATGCATGATTGCATTGGATGTATTTGTCATGTCATAATAGAAAAAAGGTTCAATCTCATGCACGTTGATCAAATCAAAGGTGATAAAGGTATTTTTGCATCAACAAGTAGTGTTTTTATGGGTACAACAGGAACATTACTTGAAAAAAATTGAACGAACTTGAGTTTCTCCATCTGCGAATTCAATTGCAGTGTAAAAGTGTAGTTTTTCTCCCTTAAAGAGTCATCATCCGTGAAGATAATATAAGTTCTTAGTATGAACCTTTTATCTACTGATCAAAACAAATTTCAGGTGATTGATGGAGCATATGATGGAACAAAACTTAACTGTGCAAGCCAAGCTATTCTCTCCGACAATGGAATGGATAAGAACATCCCATATAACATTCCTCTCGAAATAATGCCGTCCGGCCAGTTTGAGCCATTATATAGAACATTCCTCAGTGTCCAGGTCTATCTCTCATCTTTGACATTATTTTTTTTTGCAGAATTATTAAATCTTCTTTTTCGAATTGAAGGATGGGGAATTGCCAGTTCTTCCACTCTCTGTGTATGGAGCAGTCGCAATGGCGCACAGTGAAGTGTCCGAAGAGTATTCATCGCCATACCAGTTTTTCTTCTATCTATACGATAAACGAAATGTAAGGGAAGTTTCTTCTTCGAAATCGAATGAAAATGGGGAAGTCTTAATTTTTGTTGTTACTGTTTTTTGGTCTAATTCAGTCTGGCTTGGGAGGATTATCGTTCGATGAGGGTCAATTTTCCGTATTCGGGTCAGATATTTTATCCAAATTGTTTTCTTTGGTTGAGAAACTTAGTCATTCTAATTTCCTTATGATGTTTCTTCTTCAATTTTTGCAGATATACAACTGCAGGTAGAGACATTCTTCCACAGATAAAATCTGGGGACGTGATCAAGTCTGCAAAGCTAGTTGAAGGTCGAGATCGGCTTGTATTGCCCGATAAAATCTGATTTCCTTCGAGTTCAGTCCATCAATTTTCTTGATCATCATTTTGTGCTCGTTTTGAAGTATTACCTTCTCGGTGAATTCTCACTCATTCTTGTATTTTCATTTTGTTTACAAAATTCTATGCTAATTTGATGTCAAATATATATATATACACACACACACACAACGTGTGTGTGTGTGTGTGTGTATATATATGTGTGTGTATAACGTCGGGCTTGTGACGACCTAGAGGGGGTTGAGTACAATTTTACATTGCTTGGAGGAAGATAGAAATGTTTCATAAGTAAAAGGATTCTTCTCAAGATAGTAATACGCGTTTTGTAACATAATTGCACCATATCCTATCAGAATTTCGAAGTTAAGAGTGTTCCAGGAAGAATAGTAATAAGTTGAGTAATCACTTGAGAAGTTCTCGTTAGAAAACAAATTCATGAGGGTCGAAAGCTGCTCAAAGTGGACAGTATTTTACTGTGTAGGAAGAAGTTTATTACATATGGTATCAGAGATTCTACCCAATCGGAAATGTGGCAGACAAAGACGTCGAACTCCTGAAAGGAGGAGAGTGGGGGTGATTGTGACTACCCAAAAGGTGGTTGGGCACAATCTCACATCACTTGAGGGAAGATGGAAATGTTCCATAAGTAAAAGATTTCTCTCAAGATAGTAAGACGCGTTTTGTAACACAATTGTATCGATTCACATCAGAACTTCGAAGTTAAAAATGTTTAAGCAGTACTTCTAAAGTTGGGTGACCACTTGGTAAGTACTTGTTGAAAAACAAATTTGTGAGGTCCGAAGGTTACTCAAAGCTGACAATATCTTATTGAAGAAGAAAGAGTTCATTAAAGGGTCTGACTTGCCTTGACTTGGACCAAGGTCCAAGCCTGACCGGCCCACTCATTTTTTATGTTCATTGTCGAGCCTAGCAAACTTATCGGGTCGACTTGTGAGACGTCTTGCAATCCTAGTATTTTTCCTTCGGTTGCCTCTTGCTTTATACAAAATTGATGCTGGCTCGAAAAGCTGAGCAACCCGAAAAAACACATTCAAATTAGGTCTAAGTTCAGGCCGGACTCGTAGCATATCTTAAAAAAATTGGCCTCGGCATCAATCGAGGCTTGGGTCAGCTCCCCGTCCAATGGCCATTTGATGACCCTGGTATGAATACTCATGAATAACTAACTAATCACATTATACGTGTGCATGAGTCTAATCTTACGTAAGAAGATATTAATGAAAGGTTTAGTGGAAGATTAATAAGCATCATTGTAATAAAGACGTAAATGAAAATGGGTGGGGACATCAATCAATTAATTATTGTGTCAAATTTCCAAAAATATGTTGCCTAAAAAGGAAAGCATAGTGACAAATATTAAAAAGTTGATTCGTACTATTTTACCCAAAAAGGAAAATGGAATTAAATGGTTATTTTTGAAAAGTGTGGTTTTAAGAAAATGATTCTCTAAAGATGCAAGAAATGGTGGACTTAGTAGCAATTTCCTATCCCCTTGTCTTTTCAATCCATTGTGAGAAAATGATGCCTACATCTTCTTTTTCCTTCCACATACAAATTAAACTTTATGAAAAAATCAATTAATATTTGGATTATTTCAAAGTAGTAGTTAGCGAATTTGAGAATATTTTAATTTTGGAAGAGAAGATAACGAGATGGGTCTGATATCTATTGTTATAAATCGAATAATAAACTAGAAAAAAAAATAAAAAAAACTAAAGATATCTCAATAATCATACTCCCATTGAGCACCCGACGTCTTGATAGACACGCTTCCAGTTAAGTCCCGATTCCGAAACTAGTATTTCAACTGTGATAGAATCATAGAAAAATATCCATAAAATAGAGGGCAAAATCAACAAAGAAAAAGAAATAAAAGATGTAGATTGCATTAAAAAAAAGAAAGTGATTTTAAACTCAATGTTATTATACCCAATCATATATTAATTACTTTACTAATTTAAACCATATGATTAGGAGAATAATTAGAAGCTAATAAGTTGTCAATAGAAAGATGGCCCCCATTAAGTTGTAATCTTCCCCACCCAATTAATTATTAACGCTGAATTCCCAATGCTACCATCTTTGTTCATCTCTTATTTACATTATGTTTCTTGCAATTTGACATTTTAAAAAGAAAAATAAACTTCTAATTTCTTTTTAATAATTAAAAGTTTTTTCTTTCACAATTTTAATCAAATCGATTTGTTAGTCGATTCGATGCTATCTCTGGCAGTCTATCTTGTTTCGAACCAGAATATTTTAAGATCTGGGTAAATTACAATGATCTAACTCAAAACTAAAGATTATATAATCTTACATTACTAAAATGTGAGTAAGATGAGTGATTCATAAATAAGATCTCTCTATACTACAACTACATATTTTGATGTAAAACTTTGTCACAAAATCGTGCAAACTTCGATTGAGAGCAGATAATATTGTACTAGCGAGTCGAGATTTTACTCTGTGTTTTTACAAGAAATTTTATTGCAATAAATATTCGTTCTAGAGTTGAGATATTAACTATTTCAACTATGAATATAAGATAAAATGGTAGGTTTTGAAATAATATTTTCATGCTATCATCATATTTTCTAAAATCGTGATAACTCTTTGAGATTATAATATTCAGTACATTCGAACTTAAAATGATAAATGTCTTTAAATATAAAAGCGTTGATGGTGTTTTCTATATCGTTTAAAAATAAAAAAAATATATTTCTCTATGTGTCGGTCCGTCCTATTTTATAGTAGAATGATCAAAAATCAAATTAAACTATAAGGATCGGGTCAATATTTGCAATTCTACATTGTTTGAGGGTGATTAAAGTAAATGATATAATAAACTGTGTTAATTTCGATTCAAAACAAACAGTATCATAATAATAAGAAAAATCGAATATGATCGATTCTAGCACACAAATATCTAATTCGACGGGTATTAATGTTTGGTGCTACTCCTCACACACAATCTGATGCCTTGAAATATTGAGATGGTTAGAAAGAAACAAGATCTCTTTCCCTTTTGGGGCTCATGAATTCAAAGAAAAGCAAAAATGGATAGGATTATTTGGAAATGATATATGACTGTAAATTCATGAAAATGCTGTGACAAAGTTCTATACAAATAAGTTTCTCTTTACAAAACAGCTGTTCTACAGCAAAATTATATAAAATAAACTATATTGTGTAAACTATATGAGATAAAAATTATATTTGTAGAGTCCGACCTCCATTGAAGTACGTAAGATTGCAGTTGCAGAGGCTCCTCCACCAAATATCTCTACAAGAACTCAGCTTCTATTCAAATTTGAAAAGATTTTCTTTTTTCTTTTTTATGTTTTTCCACCATGGCTGCGCCGTGAAGGAAGAATATTGATTTTTAAGAGTACCAATTCATTCCTGGAAGTTGTTGATATGGCGGTCGGAAGATTCCATGATCGGCTAAAGAACCCAGAACTGGAGGAGTCTGGGGAATTTGACTGAGCAGAGTTGAAATGCAAGCGTTTGAGCAATTTCCATCAGTTGTTGCGAGAGATTCGTCGTTGTTTTCCAGTTCTATTCTCTTGTTTGATTGATCGTCTTCTTCGTTCCAGAACAGTGACGGAAGATTCCGTTTCAGAGGAACAGAATTGCCCATCGGAAATAGGTGGTCTAGCTTGGTGATCGAAGAAGAAGAAGGAAAGTGGCCGGAAATGGCAGCTGAGCCACCGTCTAGAAACTGGTGGTCCAATGCTCCATAACAGCTAGACGCCATTTTTGGAAGATGAAGCCTCATCGAAGGTGGTGTGTTTCCGATCAACTCATCCATGGAGTCTTCCCCTTCGTGATCGAGTGGTCTGTTCGAGTTGTTCTTCTTGTAAATTCGGCATAAAACCCAATCGTCAAGCTTAAAAAAACAAAAACCCAGATCAATTTTTACAAAATTAACGAAAAAATAGAACAATTAACAACAAAAAATAAAAAATTTCTGATCACTTACCCTAAGAGAGTTCTTCTTGTGGCCATAATCACAGCCGGGAGGCTTATTATTGAGCTTATTCTCGATCAGCCTGTATTCATGCATAATCCAGTTGGTTTTGATTCCTTTAGGTGGCTTACCTCCATAGAATACCAGTGCCTTCTTCACACCAACTTTCTGATTACTGCCGCCGGAGGCTAAAACCGGCTTATCAGTTCCGGTCGCCTTCCAATACCCAGACGTTGCCGCCCGGTTCGGCCTTGCTCCGTTCGGGTATTTCCGATCCCTCGGGCTGAAAAAATACCACTCTTGCTCTCCAAACGTCGCCTTTGCTGACAAAAAAAAATCACAAACTCCATATCAACCACAGTTGAAAAAGAAAGAAAGAAGCTTAGACATGATGATGAGTATAAAACTGTTATTTTATGTATACCAGGAAGTTCCCATGGATCGAACTTGTAGAGATCAACTTCGGCGATGATGGCGACAGGTAGGGGAGAAGAAGAGGCTTTTTTCTTGAGATAGTGAACGACGAGCTCTTCGTCCGTCGGATGAAACCGGAAACCAGGTGGTAGATTCGGCTGCGGAGGGCCGGTTGAAGAGTCTGTGCTCTCCATTAAATATTCTGGTTCCAACTCTTGTAGCTGCAAGATCTTTCTAGTTTTCTCCGCCGCCGATTATTTGACGACGCCGGAGAAGAAACACTTGGTTTGCAGAGAGAGCCCAAATGCGCAGAGAAGGCGAAGCTGATGTTTAAATGGTGGAGAAGAAGAATCAGACAATGAAGGGAAGGTTGGGATTTAATACAGGGCTTAGATAATTGCAAGTGTTTTAATGTTGGCCAATTACAGAGTGCCACGTAATGAAGGTTATTGTTGATTGCTGGATTATAGTGACGTAATTGACCGAAATAGCCCTGGGTTTTAGGCTTAATTTGGGCAGAAAATGAAAGTAAGGTGGTTAGAAAGTGGGGAGAGGGAGGATAAGTATGTGATGGTGCACCTGCCGTTGAGAAAATAACACGTGTAATATCGAAACATAGGATCAAAAGACACGTGCAGAAATCCTGGTGGGACCGAGGGTACATTGGGAAAAAAACAAAACCAGCACAGTTTATTTACGCTATTATTCTTTTATCTACATATATTACGTATATTACGTAAACGTGATAAAAAATTATTGATATAATTAATATAATAAATTTTTTTTTTAATCTCAATTTATTTATTTTCTAATTTGTTCTTTGAGTTCACGAGAATTTCACGAACAATCATTATTTAACACGTAATCAAATATGTTTAAAAAATAAATAAAATATTTTTTTTATTTTTATACTATATTTATTTAATTATAATATAATATAAATATTTAAAATAATATAAAGTAGACTTAAAAACTATAAATTGTTATGGCCATGTAATATTATCATATGATAGAAACATTGATTAGGGTTTGAAATATTGTCATGCTTGTGTAATGCAAACTCCATTACACCTTCAGATCCCTTTCCACTACACTATGAAGCCCATTTTAGAGACTAGATTTTTAGGTCATTATTTCTTTCTCTTGTTGGTCTCATTTTTCCCGCTCAACTATCTTTTTCTTCTACACTTTTTGAAATCTAAATTGAAAATAAGCATTCGATTGAATATTCGGTTCGTGTGTATGTGTTAGTGATAATCATGATAGAATTTCACATTATTTTATATCCAATTTATGAATAATATCTCGTGTTAAGAAGTTTATTTCTATCAATTTTAATCTTAGGGTTGAATGTTGAATGATAATTCCTTAAAAGCTTCTTAATCCGGTGTTAATCTCTTTTGCAATAAATTTTACCGCTCGTGAACACTAAAGTTTGTCGAAATGTTGTCTACTAGTCAACCGATAAAAAAAATATCACAGCATTGTCTCGTTAAATATGACACGTTATTTCAAACGTGAGTAATTCACGGGGTGAAACAATATTTGGACACACTCTAATGCATAAAAAATGAAACAACATATTATATAATAAAACATAGTAAAAACATGAACTTGGAAGAACAATAGATTTTTGCATTAATATAAAATCAAAAAGATTCATCATGAAATAATATAATTTAATAATTATAATAATAGTTGGTGGAGATGAGAGAACCATTGATGAGGTGGGGTCAAAGTGCTGGTTTATGATCAAACATAGGGTCCCACTTGATATTTGCTTGTTTAAGCTTCATTTTACTATTATTATTATAAATTCAAAACAGACATAACTTATTTCATTTTTTGCTATAGTCTGATTTCGATATTATAGGATATTGTAAAATTACGAATTGATATACATAATATCGACTAACTCCTTAGAATCGTTATAACTTTTGAGGGCTCATATGAGATGTTTTTTATTTATACGAAATTCGTACTTTGGAACAAAATATCAGTGTATCTAATAACTTTTATTCTTGTTAGTAGGTAACTTACCTTCTTCTATTTTACAAATCCTCTCTAATTAATCACAAACCACTTAATTACACTTCAATGAGGAACACTTTTACTCGAAATAATCTCATCGCTTCTCTCTTGTTCAAAATTTATTTAATTATAAAAAAAATGGTTTTATTGACTAATTTTTGTAATTAATTTTATAATTATCAACTAATTTATAGAGAGAGGATTTAATATCAGATAGATTTTGCTTCGGATTTCTGTACGAGAAATTAATTCTTGATAAAAAAGAATATATTGGAAATATGAATGTGTGTTAGAATTATAAATATAAATAAAATAATATAAAAAAAAAAAACAATTAGTGGCTTTTGGAGCTTTTTAGTTGGTTTTTATAATTCATATATCCTATAGAAGACATTTTGTAATATTTGAGGGGGAAACTTAAAATGATCCATTTAATAATCAGATGATTATAATAACTACATCGTTCACCTTGCTGGGTGGGTTATAGTTAAGCAATAAATATATAAATAAATAAATAACCCACATTTTTTTTTCTAATTCAAGAGATTTCGATGTAAATCTTGGTGTCGTTTGATTATTTACTTAGATTAAAATCTCTACTTAATTAATTAAAGAGAAGAAAATATAAATGTAATATTCAAATAATAATCACAAAAAAAAAAAAAATAAAGTGCATACACGTAAATATATGTAGAAAATCTTAATGAGTAATATCACTAGCAAAATAGAGAAATTGATTATATAAAAAACGAAAGATAAATAAGAGTTTGTGCATGCAATAAATATAGGGAAAAAATCAAAAAATATTAGATTTTAGCTCCGTTTTTTACTACCATCTCATACCCCGGTGAAAAAACCATAAGCTTTTTCCGCATTTTTATAATGAGTTTTTCGGCTCATTTTGAACGAAATTCAGGTCATCGAATTGTAACGATAATATTAACTCACTATTAATAATCTTGATATTTAATTTTATTTTCCAACTAAGAATCACATGTATTCATGTATGAATATCATCCTCCAAAGCTAAAATTATTAGTTAATAAAACACTCAATCCTCTTTACTTTTTAAGTCAAACTTTGATTTCATTATGAGTAGATTTTTTAATTTCTTAAAATTCATTTCTCATTCAACCAAATTACTTTTGTTGGTCAAATGCAAGAATTCAATGTTCATATTGTTTAATATTTTTTCAAGTAGAATAATAACATATTATTCAACTAAAAGCCATTGAATAATTACCTTTATTCCTCACATATGATCAACTCTTAAAAGTACCATTTTTGAGTCCAAATGTGATGCAAGTTCAAATTTGTCTGCAATATGTTAAATATTGTACTCATAAAATAAACATTTTGTTATGAGAAATCAAAATTTTGATTTATATTTCACGATAAAAAAGGAGTATTCGATCATTATCCACTTAGGTATTTTATTTAGTCGATTACAAGCATTCGCTTAAATGGAGAGAAACTATAGTTTTCGAATTCTAACTTTTGGGACAAGTCTTTTTCCTTAGAACTCTTTTAATGGTTAGGTATTATCACACATTAATCATCTTTCCATATTCAATGTTCCTTTCTAACAAATTTTATTTCGACTCTCTCTTCACATCTTGAGCGAGTTATTCAATGAACAAATTTATGATAACACGCTAAGCACTATGCAGAAAAAGGGCCGAATTTCCTCCTCCTTAAAACAAATTTTAAGCAAAGTCTCAACTGCATGACATTTTCCATGTGAAAGCTACCTGAAAAAAGTTGTTAGAACAAAAGGCAATTTTATGATCATTTAGTTCGATACTTCTACACCCGTTTTCGACAGATAAAATTCTTCGAAACCCCATTTTATTTCCTTGTTCTGTTGATTAAACATTAATTTTTTCTCGTATATCTTTTTATTTTCAAATAATTTGTTAAGAAGGCTTTGATGGTTGTGTTTCTTTGATAACGCTTTTCATTCGCTATCTACATTGAAAAATTACTCAAATAATCGACCCATAATTTGACTGGCTTTTCCAAAATCTTAGAAAGATGATCTGAATCTGATTTAGTTTTTATTGAAAACCAACCTTATCATAAGACAGTCCATAGTAGGAAGAGTTTTCTAATTTGAAATCATCTTAACCTAAACAACTCTTTAGGTTATAGTTGAGAGTTTCTTTTTCGATATTACTGAAAACATTAATATGCAGTGGTTTTTCTAGGCTATCGTTTTCGAAAATATCTTCAGAAAGGAAATACCAAAATGAAATTCTAAGTGATTATTTTCCATTCAAATATCTTTTTTAAAAAAAGGGTTAAGGCATGACCTTGTATGGTTATGAAGGCAGAAGTTCAATAATTATCAGTTTATATTACAAGCTCTCTTTCCTACCAATTCCAAAAGACTTTACTTTCCCAGAATTCATACTTTAAATTTGAATTTTCTACGCTGAAACTACTATGATTGCGATCGGGGGTAAATCAGAAGTGGGACAGACAGTTCATGTATTTAGATTAACCCTTTTAATTTTCATTAAATTCAATGTACTTGTGATAATGTATTTGATTTAATGATGTGAAATTAAAGAGGAAGGGAAAGGTAAGCCAATAAGTAGAGCTTAATCAAAGCCAATCAAGGAGGTTTTAGTGGCTTGATTGTGCTTAGCTTTATGAAGAAAATAGTATTCTTTTGGACTAATTAGAGGTTGCTTTCATAGACATTTGTTTTCAAGCCAAATTTAAAAATATTAATTTCCATACCTCATTTTAATGGAAAATGAAAAAACTCATTAGCTTAATACATCCAAACGGTTCTCTCCACCTTACGTACGATAGATTTTTTTTTAAATAACATTACGTTTACTCTCTGTTTTTACATTCTAATAACATGTGACAATTATTGATTGATGGAATTAATACGATATATCACAAATAATTAAAAGAAATTATTAATTACACGAATCAATGATTGACAAATTTGCAAGTGAGAATTAGAGATAAAAATAAAAGGTTAATGTAACATTACTATTTTTATGTGTATTTGTCACATTATTTCTCATCAGTTTATTGCCTAAAAACCTTCATCATATTCTTTAGATATCCCTTAATTAGGGTATTCATCAAATGTTTTTTTTCATAAAAAAAAAATATTATTGAGCAATTGTGTTCCTAAAAAGTAGTCAAAAGATATCTTTGCCTATGCAAATTATAATGTGTTAGAGAGAGAGAGAGAGAGAGAGAGAGAGAGAGAGTGTGTGTGTGTGTGTGTGTGTGTGTGTGTGTGAAGGACAGATTTATTATTTTACATATTCAATTATTTCTTTGTTACTCTTTTGAAATATTAATTAGATGCAAAATAACAATTACAATAAATAAAAATAAATTTGCAACAATATGCTTGGTAGTTGGTATACATCCAATTTAAATTTAATCGCATAATAAATTGTATCAAGATTAAAAACTCTTTTATGTTTGTAAAATTAGCAATGCAAATTTTGGGCTTAAGGCCTTTAAAATGATAGAGAGAATATTAATTTGAGATGGTCTGAAATGATATTAGAGCCCACTCATTCATCCAAAATAAAGATTAAATAATAAGAATTTAAGTATTGTTCTATGCTTTTGAATAAGTTAAAACGTCTTTCTTCTTTGTTTCGAAGAAGATTAGATCATTCAACCAAAAAAAAAAACAAATAAAGAACAATAAGCTATGGAAGTGTAAAGAGGGGAAAATGATACTATTTTTCTTGTATTTATTTTACAAGGGTTGGGTAATAAAAAAAGAAAAAGACAATAAATCCAATTTTGAATTAGGTTTGTATAAAAGATCTTCCTATGTTGTAGCTTAGAGCCCACCATGTCTTCACAAAGAACTCCCTCAATTTCAGGAATGGTTACTAGGATTCTCTCGCATTCATTTCTTAGCTGAGCCATCCATCGGCGGTGGGATTCTTGCATTCGAGCTACAAGTCTAGTCAAACCAATTCCATTCATCTTGGTCTGATCTGAACGGATCTTGTTGCATGAATAAATTCATTGTTGTGTGCCCTCATAGTTAATTTTTTCCTACTTGGACCTGATTATGAAGCTTAATGACGTGCCTTAAAATGAGTGGAACTTCAAGCACAAGAAAAACTGGATTTGGTGTTTTGCCGCAAACGAACAACAACTTTAAACATACATAACTCAGACTGTACTTAGCTTCTGGGGCTGAAATTGTAATAGCTTCTAGCCTTATATGTTAGAATGAACCCTCAAAAATCATGGTCTAATTCGATTTGTAGCAAAAGTTATGGGTAAACACTGGAGGTCGCCGGAGTTAGGATTACTGCTTTGGTTGAAAACAATGCAAATTTGGAGAGACATAACTCTCTCGTATTATAACAAAAATGACGCAATTCTTGTTGCAGGTTAAAGTTGTATGCGAGAGGTTGATTGTGTTAAAAAAAATGAGGGTCTGCATCAATGGGAATGAAAAAATATGGACGAATGATTGCTTGCTGGTCTGAGGATGGAACAAAACAACACCTCTCAAGTTTGACACATTTATGGAAGAATGACACTTCAACTAGCTTTGATAAGAGTTTAATACAACATTGTTAATGATTCTCCACGCCAATGAAGGGAGGAAGAAGGTTGCAAAAGAAATATAACTACTTTGACTCTCAAAACGGAAGAATAAGAATACACTCAATGCTTGTCGAACGTAACTCACCTAGGAACACGAATTGGAAACTTCAAAGAGCTGAAAGCAATCTGCTATCTTTTCATTCAAAGAGTTCCTTATAATGACTCGTAATAAATAAATAAATAAATATATATATATATATGTTTTCAAAAACCCTACAGAGTTTTGTCCCAAAAGGACAAGCACCCTAAAATGTGCTTTGCCAAATCGAATAAGAAACTGTTTTGGCTTCTCCCAAGCCATTTTTGCCCTTTAAATCTAAATGGTCACCAACCAACAATATTACACATAACATGAAGGCATAATGTTCAACAAAACACTCAAACATACAAACATAAGCTAACATCTTCTAGAAAGGGGTATTCGGACTTCTTTGTAAGAACGAGCCTCTCTATAATTGATTGGTTGACCCAAATGATGTCTAAATTTTTCGATCCAACTCATTCTGGAAACCTTGAGATGTCAGCTACATCTTTTACAAAGAACACTTGTTGTAATAAGCTTGGTACGAATGTCGAATATGCCAAAAACCTCTCCGAGGTCAGTTTCACAGCAGCTTTCTTGAAAAGCCAAATAATCCTTGAACGTGTGTTTGATCTTCCATTTATGCCCCATCTTGAAGAATATCTTAATGTAAGAGTATATTTCTTGTAGACATTTATGGCTCTAGAGTTGTGAATCTATACATATGCTCGCTTCCAGTTTGTACCTTTCATGTTGACATTATATATTGTTATATGTATATGTTGTGATTTGTTTATCGGCACTTACTTAACCTTATATGTGATTATCTAGAGTGTATTCTAATATGTGTAGCAAATATTAAATAATGAAAAGTAACACATATTTTTGTATTACAACTTATGTTTTAGTTCATATTATGTTTGAAATCTCACTTTGAAATATTGGATTTCATGTGAGTTGATAATATTATATAAAAGTTGATCGTGAATCAATGTGGTAAATTTTCTCATTTTGAAAATGCATAAGTTATAATTCGAGTCTAAATGGTGATATTTGGAACGAATCATAGCGTAAGGCCTAAAGTAATAAGTAAGGAAATTATATTGAATAATCTACTATTTTTTGGCAATTTTAAGTAAATCTATTATTTTGTACGTTTGTATTTTTAATGATACAAGTTACAAATTAGGTTTGATTCAATCCCATCAATATTAAGAAAAAACTATACCATATCACAATTTCGTGTATTGATTTATCGAAATGACTCTCATGATCATCAAACAATTTTTGAGTTTGTAATTTGTGAAGTTTCAATTTTAGAAAAAAAAAAGAAATTAAAAAAAATAATGGAGGATTTTTTCCTTCTTGTAAAGCTATTATTTTCTTCTTGAAGAGAAGAAAATGAAAATGCAACTTACTATCATTGTTGTTGAGGAAAAGGAAAAAGTCACCACCCCTTCCAATGAAGAGGACATCATCAGTTGCCTCTCTAAGCACACTATCTTAGTCACAAACAAAAACAACAAGTTCTCCTCCAAACAAATTTTTTGGGTCATAAAAATAATTGTATTTTCTTCTTGTTGAGTTGAAGAAGAAGTTGTCTTTGAACTTCAATTTGATGTTCGATTGCACAGTTTAGTCACTGGTCTATTGTAAGCCTCATTGATGCTTCAACTATGCTCTGTCCATAAAATTTTGATTTTTAACTAATTGTTGAAGTCTATACACTTGCCAAACAAGAACAAAAGTTGCGTTTTTTGTTTTAACAAATATCAACGATAACAATTTGTCTAAGCACATCTAGCCAGTAGCTCAGAATTCATTTTACTGTGCTCATTGTTTATTTTATATGGTACTTTAAGAGAGAAGATTTTGTATAGTCGGGAAAGTTTTACTCTGGAAAACGTTATGGTGCATTGTAATCAAATAAAAAGTTGAAGCAGATTGTTGTTGAATTCGAGTCCCGAGCAGAGGGACTTGTCATCTATGGTAGAATATGAGGGTCAAACAACAATGATATTCATAATTTTCATGGTTCAAAGGGTAGATCAAAGTTAATGAACTGTGATAGAAAATGAGGCATATTAAATCCGACTTCCACAAATTGCATAATAAAATGAAGAGAGCTAATGAGATAAAAAATAATCGATGATGTCTAGTAAAGCTGACGTTGCAAAAGAAGAAGAACATGGCAATGAAAATCTTTTTGTTGGTTTGAAGAAAACTCAAAAATAAGGATTGAATTCTGGATTCATCTTCTTCATTTCATGTATTTCAGTCGAAATTTATTTTTGACATATGAGATAGCGTTAAAAGGTACATTGTTAATTACTAATATCACATCTTGTAAGATAGTTGATGTTGTTACAGTCAGAGTCAGAATGTTTGATGAAATTGTTAGAATACTAGGTAATATGTGACATGTTCCCGATTTGAAGAAGAATCTAATTTAGTTGAATGCTCTTGATTCAAAAAGATAGAAATGCATCGTTGTTGTCAGAATTGTGAAAATCGATAGAGATGCTCTTCTTATGTTGAAGAGACACAAAAATTTTGTAGATTTGTATGTATCATAGGCTATACAGTTACAAAGCTAATATGTTTGGTGACTTATTTTCTATTAGAATGTTTGAGAAGATTTGATAGTAGTACAGTTCTTAGGTAAAATTTAAGTTGTGATTTTAATCTATATTAGAGCTAATATGTCAGCATCGTTAGGGTAATGTTGTCACAAGTTTCAATTTCACGTAAAAGATATATTCCTAGAGTCTAATCCAAGAATAAGGTTAAACCTCCACGATGGTATAATGAAACTAGTTTAGTGGGCTACGCATTGAATGTGTTTGAGGGCATCAATTCCAAGAGGTAGTTTTGTGCATATTCAGGTTTAGTTGTTTTCAACGATTCTAATAGTTTGATGTGGAGGAGATGATATTTCATCTCGACTATGTTTCTCAAATTAAGTAGTGCTTAAACTTAGTCGGTATCAGATAATAAGATGGCCCTTTGTGGAAAAGGAGGTTACTTGTTGGGTTTTGGTGATATGTTACTTGAATCGAATTTTTTTTTAAAATGGAGACTGACAAAGTTGTCATGTTCTGATTTTTTTTTTTGCATTAGCTCGAGAAACCTACGTTTAGATCTCTCAAGTGATATTCATATCAAGATGGAAATTGTTAAAATTTAGTGTGAATCAATAATTGAGTCTTGTAAGATCGATATTCAATATTAGAATTTTCTACATTCTCTATATATTATTTTTTAGTCGCAGAATTCATTGTACCTTGATTTGATATAATGAATTTCTCCTTTATTCGAGATTTTTTTCTTGTAAGATTTTTGCACATATATCTAGGTATCTCGATTTTGCACATTTTTTTGTTTTTTCAATGTCGTGTTCAATTTTCAAAAGTAAACAAGTTTGTAATCGTGTAGTATAAACATCTACCATAATGCAACATCAAGATCTCTAGCAAGTAGTATTGTATCGTCTATTTAGATTGAAATTTGCACGAATTTCCTCGAGTTTGTTTCCAAAAGATCTTGTAATAGTTAGAGATAAAATGTTATTTATCTAGTGTACCCCAAAATCACAATAATTCAATGTGTGATTGTAGTTTGATCACTTCGTTTTGGAACACAACAAAACTTTTACAAGAATGAGTTATCACCCTTATTGTAGAATATCTACTTGCTACATCTAAATTTTTCTTTTTCTGATTTGTCCAGCTCTTAGCCAATGTAGTTCTTAAATATTGATTAAATTTTTTAGTTTTACAGGGATGACTTGAAGATTTATTGAATCTTTTAGATTTTAACCTTCATTAACGAAATCTCAAGTTTTTTCGAGTTTTGCTTAAAAAAAAAAAATCAAAATTTTGCGGATTAATCTGGATTTGATAAACACTACTTACGAAATTTAAAGAAAAAAGGTGCAAGGTTACACTCGCTAAGTGAATACATCGTTTAAATAATAATCGAGGGTTACACTACGAAAGAAGATTAAACTAAAGTAGTTAGTATATTTTAATATTTGATACTTTTGGCATTGTGTGATACTTTTAATTTAATGAATAGTAAGCTCTTTTACTTATTCTCAAGGCTGATTCTCACGCACGCACTTACCTCATTATTTCTTGATTGAGCAGCTCCGAGGGGCTTGGGGCTATCACTCCTTTTTTTTCTTTATATTGAATTTTATTTCTCTCGTCAAATTGAATATAATTAATTTATTCTAAAATTTGATAACCCGATTTTTTTGTGTCGGGTTGATGGGTCTGCATTACGCATTTTCTTTACATTTTTGTTTTACTTTACAAAGACATGAAAATTCGAGTAGCAAAATTCACAGTTATATTTGATTTTTGTATAGTAAATTTATTTCATGCTCGTAAATTTTTTCTAGAAGGATTTTTACATGTTAAATTCCAGTACCTCGGTTTCGTATTGTTTTTTTTTTTCATTTTGTGTCCGATATTTTACATTCTCAATTTTATTTATTTTCTTTATCTCGTTGCTCCGTTGCTCACAATAAAAACTCCAAGCAAAAGGGATATGGAGGACAATTATCTCTCCAATTGACCATAAATTAAAACAAATTCCTATTTCTAGAAGATTATAAGTTTGCATAATGGAGGGTGGACACTTCCAAATTCAAACTAGAGGGATGGATTGGGATGATAAGAAAAAGTTGGAAAAAAGTAGTAGAAAACACAAAATAATTCTCTTTTTTTAAAAAAAAAAAAAAAAAAAAAGGGAATAAAGGAGAATAAAAAAGAAAAAAGGACCCTCCATTGATAAAAGAAAAACTCACAAAATAACATCAATTATAGATGTTGGGCAAAAGGTTCAGAAGTTCCAACGTCCATTTCCACAGTCCAATATTCTTTTCTTCTTTACATCCATCTCATCATGCTTTTAATTTTATTAAAAATAATAATTTTAAAAAAAAGTAAAATAACTTTAAATCTCACTTTTTTTATTATAGTTTTATTTAAATAAATGATCAATTCAATAAAAATAATAATCATATGTTTTTCAATATTTCTCATTAAAATAGTTTTGCACACCAAAACTATTGATTATGTTAAATGCAACATATTTGTGTCATTTTAATATTGTAATGTTTGTATTCTCAGTCTTCTCCAATTCCGAACATGAGTGCAGCTAAAGGGTGGTGAGCAAAAACCAAATTAAACCGCGTCTAGCAAGACACTAATCGGTTCTAGGCTCGATATTGGCTTTGTTTTATTCGAGTGTTATTACTTTTTTTCGTTTAATTTCGATATCAGGAAACTTACTCTAAAAATCAGATTAAATAATAGAAAATGGTATTGTTATTATCCACAAAATCTATGAAGTAAAATGAAATCAAATCAATGATTAAGTTGGAGTCAAAATCTTGGGGTTGAAGCAAGAACACCCTGAAAGTATCGGATTGAAATTTAGCTTGCACGTTTGAAAGTGTCCACGTGTCAATTGTTTGGTAAGAGAAGTTGGTCAAAGGAGAGAATACTAAATAAACAAGCAATCATATCAAACAACCGCACGTGATGGGCAATGAATCTAGGTCAGAAGAATCGGACGGTTGCAAATGAATATCGTGGAGTTTCGATAGGGTTTAGGTTATTAAGGATGGGATCTTTTCTGAGAAAGAGATGATTAGTCCAAACCTTAAACTAGGACTTATCGTTTTGACGTTTCTGTTTATTTCTTGTTTTTCTTGATTTATTACTCTTCCACAGTACTCATGATATTGTTGAGTTCCCCATCCGGTTCACAGTCGGTCAGGGTTTGAGCCGAGGAAGAATTGAAACGATCCCTCTAGAAAAATTGAAGTAGAATATAAAATCGAACCAAACCAATAAGAAAGCTCAAATCAGAGTTAACTCGGGTTTTTTTTTTATTCCACCTGCATTGCTGTTGTAATGTACGAGTAACTGTTTAGACCGAACCGATTTTTGAGTGGTTTGTGGTCGGTTTGATTCGGTGTTTATATGTTTTTATTGTGTGAGATATAAAAAGGAATATGACATTTTCTACTCATAGAGATGTAATTGAATTTGATCAAAAATCAAACTGATCCGAGCCGAAGAAATCAATATCTGAAGGGGTGGGGCAGCCCCAGTTTGTCCAGCCCTACTTTTGGCAGGTGTAATGGATAAGATGTCTTGCAGAGAGGTGCCAAAGTTGAATGTGACAAATTATTTGAGTTAATAAATATTTTATACTAAGAATATTTTGAAAAGTCAATTAATCATTATTATTATTATTATTATTATTATCTAATTAGATTTGCATAATAACTTTGATTAGCTATGCGACATTCACACACTATGTTAAATCAAAATTTTAGCATATGCGATTATATACATAAATTTAAATGGAAGATTTTAATTTTAAGTAATTAATAATAAATAAATAAATAAATTATAAAATTTTTAATAAATTTACTCTTAAACTATATTTATTAATAAACTGATCTTTAAATTATACTATGTTTTTAAAATAACCAATGTCGTTCATATGTCTGTAAAATTTTGTTCGTGCATATCTTCGTTAGATAATATAATAAAACAAGATTCCGTTCTTGATCAGCCGGTTGTCTCTCATTTTAATGAAATCATTAAGTAATTAATTAGGATTGGAAAAGTGTTACATCCAAAAGAAGATTTTGTTTCAATTCTTTATTAAATCCCTCAAAATATGAAGCAAAAATTAAATGAGATATATAGAACTTCTAATGCGCCCCTCCGTACCCTTCCAATTTTGGAATTCCATAATTGCATAATGTTAGCCCAACTAATGGACGATATTTACATTGTTTACCCCTGTCGTCTATCACTGCCTAAACCCAAATCCATTGAACTGGTTCGAAAACGATAATCCGTACGGGTCGACCAAGTTTGGCGCGTTCTGACTCAGTCCGTTCGAGTTCTGGTAGACGAGTCCCATGTTTGCAACTCGTTGAGTTCTCATCCCACTCTGAACTTCCTCCTCAACTGAATTCCTGTACTTAACCGGCGAAGCTTCCGGCTGACAAACCGCTGGAACCGACGAAGCATAGATGTTGTTTTGATTGTAACTCACCAATCCCTGACTTTGGTACTGAGATTGGTTGATCGGAGCAAATTCCTGTGATGAATTTAGGCCGGCGAGACTGGCCCAGTCGAAATTTCCGGAATTCAGGCTTTGAAAGTTGTTGGGTTTCTGCTCCTGAGGTAACATTCTTAGCGAGTTCGCCGGCGGTAAGGAGAAGACCCGGTCGTCGATCTCAGGCAACGACTGCAGCACGTCATCGAGGTGCGAAGATGACGAAGACGTCGAGCCGTTGCTGAGTTCTACGCTTGATAAGCTCGTCGATGGCTTCTGCGAGCTGGAGTTCTTCTTGTATATCCGACATAAAACCCAGTCATCCAACTGAACCAATCAAAAAAAGTCATCAACATTTAAATAATAGATACGATAATAATAAGAGATTAAGAAAAGATATCTGTTTTTACCTTAGAACTTCCAGTTTTCCGGGAAGATTCAATAAGGCGATACTCATGCATAATCCAATTGGTCTTGGTTCCTTTCGGAGCTTTTCCGACGTAAAAGACGAGAGCTTTTTTAATACCAACTTTACGTCCCTCTGTGGCTATAATTTTATCAGTTCCAGTTGCTTTCCAATAGCCAGACCCTGCAACTCTGTTGGGTCTCGATCCATTAGGGTATTTTCTATCTCTTGGACTGAAAAAATACCATTCTTTCTCCCCAAATAACGCTTTACCTACAGATAGACAAAATCATAGGTTAAAGCCGAAAAATACGAGAAAGAAATTTAAAAAAAAAAACATAGATTACACAAATCGTTGAAGAAACTTACTGGGTAAAACCCACGGATCGAACTTGTACAAGTCGATTTCGCCGATAATTTGCAGGCTGAAATTGTGACCGGCTACTTTCCGGCATAGATACTGAACCAGAAGCTCCTCGTCGGTGGGGTAAAACCGGAATCCCGGCGGTAAACTCAGCTCAGAAAGTGGGTCTCTTTCCGGTGCGCCCATTTCAAATCCTAATCAAAATCTAATTTTCCGAACCAGTGAGGAAGGGGAGATCGGGTTTATATAGAGCGTAGCTGTAAAAACTAAAAACCAGAGAGCAGAGGGGAGGTGTAGTTTATGGCCGTTGGATTAGCGCCACGTAGTGAACAAAGGTGGAGATTATCGTGCGGCCGACCTTATCAGGTTGTGATGCGGACGCATGGCTTGGGTTCATGAACCATGAAGAAAGATACAGAAGTGAGTCATGGAGATGTATGACACGTGTCTCCATCAGAAGATAACTTCTGGAAGTGTTTGATGAAGAAAAGAAATGATTAACCCGTGTGGATGCTTTTTCCACGTGTGGATAAAACCACGTCGGCAAGAACAAATCGACACGTGCCACATTAGAGGAAGTTAGGTTTGGAATTCAGTCACGACAAAGACAAGAAGGTTATGTAACGGTACCTATATTTTGGACACACGTTAGCTTTTTTGTTTTAATTTTTAATTTTTTTCTTAAATTTACCATGATAATCACTTTGATTCTCATCTTTTGATGATTAATTATCCAATTATTAGTTTTTTAGAAAAATTATTCATGAGATGGAATATATTATATCAAACGTGTTAATTATGAATATAGAGTTCAGTGTAACTCGAAATCTATTTAGATTTAGTTGGTGAATTTATATTGTAGATCTCATTTAAGAATTTGTTTTATTTATAAATTCATATAAGTTACAATCACAAAATTCGCAAATGTATTTCAGTCTTCAAATACAGATATTATTTTACACTCGTGTTTTTTTTTTCTCGGAATGATTGGAAATCAGTGTTGTACACTGTAGTATTTTTTTTTTTAAGCTATCGGTTGATTTCTAAAAGTTATCATTTGTGTCGTCTTTTTATATTCGCAACGCCAATCAAACGAGAAGTTCTCCGATTATGAGCTACTTCACCGTACTCTATCTGTTTATTTGTTTCATATATATTTAGTTTTAATTATTGCAAGTGAATATTAATGATGCCGAGTCCTTAGAAATGGATGTTGAAATCTCTCCAAGAAATGATTAAGCAAACATATAATAATGTATTATGAACTAATTACTAAGTTTGAACCAGGCTAGGATTTTGAAGGTTTCTGTTGAAATATTTTATGGAGAACGTTCGTGGGTGGGTCTAAGTTGAAGTGATCTACTTGGACTATATTCTTCTCCTATTGCCACTCCTTTTTTAATTTCTAAACCTAGAGAGAGAGAGAGAGAGAGAGAGAGAGAGAGAGAGGAAAACAGGTGTGAAATGAGTTTAGGGTTTTGAAAAGTTTGGTGGGTCAAAGTTGCAAGTAGAAGGATTATGCGATTTGAATACTAGATAAAATCAAAAAATTTACTTTTTTTAATAATTATGTAGACTATATTTTGACAAGTCTAGGTTTCATTGGTCAATTTTAATTTGTATAATAATAATATTTAAATATAATGAAAGATTAGTCAACTTAACTTAAGCCATCTCTAATTTGTAGTTGAGTTGGGTAAGAGGTTGTTGGGGCAGATAAAGTTCATAGAAAAAATTGAGTTAAAATATTTATTATTTCTTGAAAAAATATAATAAAATATAGAATGCAGCCACCAACTTTAATTTCTTAATTTATATTATTTACAAGTAGTAATCTGGGTGAATTTCAAATGTTGCTCGTTGATTTGGAAAAGAAGTCTGAAAATAAAATAATTATTTTTTAAAATATTGTGTTAGGGTTGACATTTCTTTGTATCATCATTGTATTATATTTTTTAATTTATTGGGCAAATATTCCTTAAAATAAATGAGCTAAAGATGCATTAAATAAGACTCGGCAAAGAGGAATAAGTAAATTTAAATACTTGTTATGATTTTTAAATATTTTATATACTTTGACACCAAAATGGCTGCGCCTGTTTCACAATTCCAATGGCTGCCTAATTAGAGTTCAGTCAAAGGTTGGCCTCTCTCTCTCTCTCTCTCTCTCTCTCTCTCTCTCTCTCCCTCCCTCTCCCTCTCCTCATGTCATGCGTTTAACAGAAGCAAATAGAATTACTTTTTAAAAAATTGAACGTCAAAACTAGTTTTCTAGTTGTTTAAACTTCTATAGCTGTATGAATATTTCCATTTTTTCTACATTCTCAAACTTGGTCAAGATGTCTATGTCTTTCTATAGTTGGTTGAAATATGATATAGAGTGCACGGTTAACTTTATTTGTTTTAGTGTTTATGGTTGGAGTGCAAATAAACATTAAAATCATAAAACAACGTATTAAAATATAAAAATAACATTATTATTTTAAAAATTTATTCTTGAAATTTCGATGAACGCAGTATGAACGAATAATATATAATTTATCTTTTTTTAAAAAAAATATTTTTCATCTGGGATTTCAATTTTGATATTCGCTTACGAGGGTGAAAAATCCTATCATATATATGGGGTGAAAGATCATTCTTATTTAGTTTTTTAATTTATCTCTCTATTCTCATCACCTAAACTTAAAAGGATTTCGGTCTTATTTTTCTCATTAAAAAAAGTGTTTTCTTCTGTTCATTTGCGAATTCAGAAAGCTGATACGAAAGTACAGTTTTCGGGGGACAACTAATACGATTTAGCCTAACATGCCATACTATAATGTGAAAGCTAGCTAGAATCCAACTTTTTTAACATACACATATGCTTCCCATTTCTATTTAATGGTTGTTCAAACACTCAACTTGGACATTTTGAAAGATCTTCACACATTTATCGGATGAAATTATTTAATGAAACCAATTATACTTGACATTTCTTAGTCCAATATGAGGATAATAAAATTAAAATATCTTTTCTAACTTTCTTTTCTTTAGTTTTATTTATTGGTAGATTTTTCATCTAATTTCTTTGGAGCAAATTTAAGACTTGAGTGAGACTGCACTCACCCTCATTAGCACCTTGAATTGAACTTATGGACATACGTTGTAGTTGTCATACCATTCATAGTAATGTTGTGAAGTTGGACCCACAACTTAGTTCTTCCAGCTTGAGAAGAAGACCACTAGAGGCGTTCAAAAGCAACCTGTATTTATATGGTAATAGTGGGGCACACAATTTGGGACAAAAGCAATTCAGATAAGGAAGCATATAAGGATCTCATTAGAAATCTATTATAATGCCACCAAACACAAAAAAATGGGGATTGAGCTGTAGAGGGGTTTCAATGGGAAACTCTTCCCGAGTATTTGCAATGACAATATTTAGAACATGAGATTTTCAGTTTAAATAGTTGTCTGTTTTGGGTCGAGTTACATACATTTTCATGCTCAAATTTACTCCAAAACACGGAGTATTAGTCTATATATAGATCTTATTTGTGAATCACTCACTTTAACCATTCCCAGCGACGTAGGATTGTGTATTCTCATACTCTATACTAGGCTCTTATATATTACTAGTCATTTTGGCTTTCATAAGAAAGGTCAACTAAGTTATCTTCTCCAGAGTGTCTGACGTCCCTGTCAACTACGTTTTCGATCAAATTTTGGTTTTTGTTCCATTTTTAAAAGCTCATTCTACTTATACGATGATTTGTGCTTTGGGTTGACGTTCACAAAGTTTTATTCTTAGGTTTCGGCATAAAACATGTCCAACCTTGTTGACATTAAAGAATGTTCCCATTGCATAGTCTCTTCCCTTCACGTAACCTCATCGACCAAGCAAATATTCTCATTTTTTCGGGTCATTTGGACGGATACTAGCTCCATCACGACCTCCTTCATCGGTTCAAGCATCTCTTGGCAAGATTAGCAATTACAATGATATCTTCTCATCCACTTTCATTGATTACTCTCCCATCTAGAATATCAAATAGAATGTTTCCCTCCATAGAATCAATGAAATAAAAGGCCAAACTTTGTCCTTTCACTAACCTATTATGAGAAATCAGAGCTTGCCCGGTTAACAGTTTAACGAGGACTACCCCAAATCTACAAACATCACTCTTTTCAGTGAACTGGATGGACTGGAAAAACTCGAGATCTAAGTACCCAAAAGTGTCTTGAACTCGTGTGGTGAGGTGGGTTTGATCGATAGCTATCAACCTTGAAGTCCTAAAGTTGGCAATTTTGGCCCTATATTTTTCATCCAAGAGAATGTTTGATGACTTTATATCCTGGTGGAAAATGGCCTGAGAAGCTGTAGAGTGGAGGTAGAAAAGGGCGCCTACAATTTCATTGGCAATCCTCATCCTCGTCTCCCATGTTAAAGGAAGCTCTTTAATGTATTCATGGAGAAAGTTGAAAAGTATTCCATTTGGAACAAATGCATAGACAAGTAAAGGAATTTCTGATTCCAAACAACATTCCATCAACTTCACTATACTTCTATGGTTCTGAGACAAAATTACGATTTTATCGATGAACTCTTCAATCTTGCTTTCACCCACGATCTTCAACTTCTTTACCGCCACCGTCTTTCCATCTCTAAGCATTCCCTTGTAGATAGTCTCTTTCCCTCCTTGACCCAAAACATGATTCGCGTTGAACCAGTCTGTTGCCTTTTCCAGCTCATTCGAGTCGAATAGCTTTGTCTTTTCGACGTTACCTTCCCCTTTGCCCAGTTGCTGCTTTAGCAATAATCCGCCGTTTCTTTTTAAAAAAATTTCTTTTCGTTTGGCTTTCTTTCTTCCCTTGACTACTTTGTTCAACCACAATGACCCGACAATTAGAATCCCCACTGCGGCTGCCGATCCAATGCCTTCATCGAGTATATAAGTTTGCTTATAACTCATACAACAAAATCAACAAAAAAAAAGAAGCAAAAAGAGAGGAGATGAAATTACACCAACGACAGCTGGATTGATTTGGGTGTAGGTGTCACCTATCCCAGGTTTTTTGGCAAATCAAATGAGACGCACAAGGAGACTGCTTCCAAACCGTGCAGTCGTCAATATCTGTAAACATAAAAAAAGATGAGAAATTAAATTAGCAAAGTCAGATTGCGAACTACATAACCCTTCAAAATAGAGTTATTTGGCATTTACACCACGAGAATCAAATTCTCGGTTGTTTCTCTTAACCAAATTCTAAAACTCCTAGTCTAGAAATTTTTTATTATTCTTATGATGACAAAAGCTTCCAATAACTAGTGTCAAGAGTTAAGAAAAAGCTGAGGATTTACTTGACATCCACTACCTGGTAACCATGCTTGCAATTACAAATGACGACTGAGCTATGATCAGCGAATGAGGTTGAATTAATAAATGCACTTCAACAATAGATACTTTCTCCCACGGCTACCTCCGTCAAATCAAACATGGCCCTTGAAATACTCCATTCAAGAACCGTTGGTTTTCAAGTCTGAAAGCAATCTAATATTGTCAAAAAACCAATATTGATCCACCATGAATCCATACTTACAATCCTTTTCTTCTCTTTCCGCAAATCTCGATAGATTTATGTCAAACAACTTGAGATCAGCAGGGATATTGGTTTGGCAACAGTCGCTTCAATTGCATGTGAAAAATTCTCTATCGTCAAGCGTCTCATTATTTAAGAGAGACAGACACCCATCATATGTCGCAGTATTCAAAGTTATTAAACCTATATTATTCCATCCCACAGCTATAAATTTGTTGTCCCCCTCGTAGAAGACGAAAGAGCTTCCAGTCAAGTCCGTAGACTTTGTTTTATTTGCACCATTGTTGCAGTTGGAACTCAAAACTATGAGCCAATTGATACTAATCCTCCCACCATAAGAAATATTCGTCACTGTGCTCTGAATTTTGCTTAAAAATGACTTCGGAGGAGTAGTCGGATGGTTGCAGTATAAGGTACGTAGGGTCCCTCCTTAATGGGGGACCCATGAGAAGAAAAAAGAGACCTCTTAAGATCTCCTTCTGCAGGCTCACACCTTCCTTCAAGTAAGGTGTCTGCGCACACATTGAAACCTCTATTAAGAGAAGCTTCAAACAAATGAATTTAGCATCCAAAAATCCCAAAGACAAAATCTTCGAAGGAAAGAAATAGTGAGATTTTTTAGAAGAAGAAAAAAGAAAAAATGTGAGTGAAAAATATTTGGGGTGTTTTTGTACACATTGAGAATTATAACCGTGGTAATTTTTTTTTGTGAATATTTTCTAAAATATTCGATATTTAGAAAAATATTGTAAATTCTATCTTTCATATTGAGATCTTTTTTAACTCGGTTTCATAGTTTTTTTCTCGATTTAGTTTTCCACGTAAAATTTTTGGTGTTTATTTTCGCTATTATTTTTCTTACTTTTTGACCATTATATTTTAACGATGTGGGAAAATATTCATGATATTTTTCGGATCGCATCTATTATTATTTTTCATATTAATCAAAACATAAGATGTCACAGCTTATAAAATTAATTTAATTATTGATGGCTTTGACTAATGAGGCTAATAAAACAATGTGAAGTGACATTTTCTAGTAAATTTTAGTGACACTAATGAAGGGAATGGTCATTTAGAAATAGAACTGAAATTATGAACATTTTAGGAAGACAATTTAAAACTCAAATCAATTTTATATTCAATTAATTTATTTTTACTGTCGTGAATGATCAAGTAACATTCGTGATTAAATGTAATAATGAATATTGACGTAATGAACATTTAAAAGATAACTGAAACTGCAGAAAATTTAATGAAAAAAATTAAATTTAAGAAGATTAAAATAAAACTTTGAAAACAAATTGAGAAAAATGAATAATTATTGCGCCTCAACTGAAAATGCTAGGATTCAGTGAAGCGTATTGAAGAAACTCACGATCATCTTCTAAAATGGCGAGTATGTCTTCGTCGAGATTAACCCAAGCTTCGATGCCGTCTTGTGGTGCATCCAAAAGCAATACAAAGTTGACGAAATGACACTTAATAGCAGGTGAAGCTGCAGTTGCCATCCATGTCGGTTTTCCCCATCCGAAATCAACCTCGTTTTGACCAAATCTGCACCAGCTAGTGAAACCAAGGAAATCAGCACCCTCGTCGGAAGATGCTCGGCCGGCGAAGTCCTGACCTATCTCTTTGACGAAGTCGCTGAGCTTGGGATGCCCTCCTGCGCTTTCTAACCTCTTCACGAAACCGCCATTAAGTTTCTCAATCGCATCTCTTAACTGGCTCACCAGATTATGCAATTCTATCTCGCTAGACGAGCACAACACAGGCATATTCCAAAACAGATTTCCCATGGAGTCGGTGACCGATTGAGGAACATTTCTGCCACGCAAATTAACTGCGTGTGTAAGCAAACATGGCCTCTGAAATCCATGCTTTATTTTCCAAGCTAGGATGGCACAACGCCAAATGAGTGCCGAAACAACCTCGACCCTCGACGGGTTTTGTACAGACGAGCTCGCCGCTTTGGCCTTCAGTTGTGCAATGGTTGCAGCATCAAACACAACTCTCCTCGTCCCGCAAACTCCTTTTCTGAAAAAGGGCAGCAGTACAAAATCGGTGATTCCTTCCCTTGGATATCTCTCCATCTGGGGAAAAGATAGGGGGATATTGAACTCAAAACGCAGAGCCACAGCTTCAGAAGCTCTGTGAGCTATGGATGCCCAACATTTAAGAAAGCTAATGTGCGTGAACCCATCGCAGACAATATGCGAGATGCTCGTCGAAATAGCCAAGCTACCGCAAGAGAAAACTGTCACTTGAACCCACGCCACCGTCGATCCAGGCTTCGCGCCAACCCAGGTAGTCTCTAGTGGAATGAATTTTCGAATTAAAGAAATATCAGGCTGCTTCAGGAAGCTATCCATACGAGAATCTGTTCTAGCCTCCATAAAAAGGGCCCCCTCGTCGCAGCAATGGATGGAAAGACTATCTCTAACTATTCCTGCAAATGGGTAAAAATGGGTCAAGGTTTCTGATAAAGATTTCTTCAAAACTTGTAATCTTTCCAAAACACAGCCGGTTGTATCTCTCATTTGATAGAAGAGAACTTGTGGAAAATAGAGGGTGGGAGCATATTGATCCCAGAGAGAGAGCCTGTAGGTTTGAAGGTGTTGGGGTGTTGGAGAAGATGGTCTGATATACTCTCGTGAAACTATTTCTACCTCCATTGAATGACTCCTCTCGCAGTAGCCTTTAAGAAATGTACCAAAGTGATGTTATTATAGGGCAAATGTTGGTTTAGAACTCAGAAAGTACATGTTGATTTAAAGATAGATAAATGCTATTCAATGAATGAGCGCGTTATAACCTAAAGATTGCATAATAATATTTGACGAGGAGCAGAAACTATTTGAACTTCTTATGTTTCAGAATTAACTGCTTCACTTGTTGTAAACCTCTTCGTGTAGTTGAAGTACAACAAAATAGGAGTTACTGCTCATATTTTTAAAGTAGGGTACACATCAATTTATCTATAAAGTATGGATTTTTTTAACAGACCATTAAACTATTAATTTTAATAAATCAATCCTTAAACTATTTAAAATTTAACAAATCAGTCTCAAACGCTTGACCTGAGGCCGATTCTTAGAGAAAGGGTGGACGTTCCTCATTTGACAGGAACGGAGAGATGTTCTCCCAGACTGAGGGACCGTTTTCTCTCGTTTCTTTTTTTATTTTATAAATTAATTTTAACTAAATATTAAACGAAATTGAATTTATTTAAAAATAATTTAAACTCATATATAAATCACCTCCGCTTTCCATTTTAAAATCATTTTAACCCATAAATGAATGAGATTATAAATTTTGATCACAAGTGTTGTCATTTCTAGATCTCTATTGATTATCTCAACCCCTAATTAGAACTTCTTAATGTGCAATGTAGTACTACTGACCATATCATTAGCTATAGTATGTATGGTACAAACATTTTGTATTTGATCCATTAATTGATGGTCAATTGAAGTAACTATCTAATTAGTATGACTAGATCAAACTTAAAATATTCTGTCAAATAATAATTTAATTTAATAAATTATAAATAATTAATATGATCCAAAATATATAATAGATATGGGTTGACGAAATAAATGATTAGAAGTGATCGTGAGTGAGAAGAATATAATGACTGAGATAAAACAAAATAAAAGTAATTATGAAACAAAAAATAATAAAAGTAAAAAGGAGAGAGAAAACAATTTATTAGAGACTGTTTAATTTTTTGAAAAAATAAGATAAATGGTAGAGGTTCGTGGCAATTTTTGCAAATAAGAGAATAGGAGAGCGGAGAATCATTGTAAGACTTTCTCTATAGATTCTTTTTCACCTTAGATCTTTATTTTCACGTGCTAGACTGTCACACGTGGTAACTACTAGTAGTAGCTCAGTGTTTTATTTTTTTTTTTAGAGAAGATTTTATATTTTTCATTCGATTTACGTCATTATTTCTTTTAAAATATTTAATTTAATTTAATTTAATTTATTGTATCATATTTTTATTTTTTTTAAGTTAAAATTATTTTAAACTTTAAAATATATATATTTTTTAAAAAAATTTCAAAATATTAAACTTAACTATTTAAATATTAAAATATCAAAAACCTAACAAAATATATTATGATGGTCAACTGATAACCCCTCATTTTGAAAATTACACAATAAATAGGGGATCGATCAAAATGAACTATCCCCCGTTCAGTCAGAGTAAAAATTTACGTGCAACGCACGTGACGAACGATAGACCGATCTAAATAAACTGTCTCTCGTTTGCAGAGTTGCTTACTGGAAACAACGAAGAGCACACTTCAGTATCACGTTGCAGAGACAACAAATAACGCCCCCCAATAATGAGATGTACATGGTATCATGGATTGTCATCATCTGGGCCTGCGCCGGACGAATTTCCAAATGTATTAGATGAAAAAATAAAAGATTTTATTTTCTATTTTATAAAACTAGGATAATATTTGTTAATTGTTCCTCGTTTGAACATAAAGAATCAAATTACCATAAAAAATGAAGATAGAAACAAAATTTGGAGAGATGGAGAAGCAAAGAGAAACACAGACAACGCCAACAATGTTACGAGCAACTTCAGGCTCACCATTGTAGGAGTTTTAAGAGAGAAAAAAAAAAAAAAAAAGAAACAAACAAGGATTGAGCAGAAGGAAAGGTGTGGGGGTTGTAAACAAATCTTAAACTAGAATTACATTTAAATTATAAATTCATGTCAAACAATAAATACTCTCTCCTCAAGAAGATTAGATAATACTCTCTATAAATCAAATTTCAAAGCCCCTCCCCCTCTACAAGAGATGTTAAGCACATGTTGAGCCAAAACGACCTGAGTCGGCTCAACAAATTTAACGAGTCAATTTTACATAAATAAAATTATTTTATATAAATATATTATATATTTTATTTAAATTATAATAAATATTTATTATAGTAATAATAAAATATGATATATACAGATATTTAGTCGTGTTAATCATATAAATTTTTAATTAATACAAAATGATATTTAATTATAAAAAACAGAAGAAAATAAATATATAAAAAATATAATATTTATTATAAATTCGACATTTGCATCACTACAAATTAAACACATGTCAACTAGGTTGTCACCCATCTAATTGTCAATCATGTGTAAAATGTCAAAAAAATTACAAGTTGAAAAAATATTTGAAAAATTAAATTACAATGTCAATCTTCAACATCCATATTGTTAAGTTTTCAAATATTTCGTTATCTCATTGTTGGTTTCTTGTAATAGCATTGTTCCAATCCTTCATGCAAATTAGTGCTTCCACGAGATTAGGTGCAAGTCGTCCTCGGCACTAATCGTACACACGTCTATCTGCATTAAAAGCAGACTCCGATATTATAGTAGTATTATACAAATAATAGGATATGTGGTAAAAAATATTTTCCGCCAATCTAAAATATCAAAGTTTTCTTTTCGAGAAAATTGATATTGAGTGTCAAAATAAATATATAATTCATTTCGCATAAAACCATAGTAAACATTTGTATCTAATTGATTCCAAATATCATGAATACCAAATTGTGAACCTACAATATTTCCACCACCACTACTTGAACTAGCATGTGAAGAAACACGTGAACGACTGACATTAGAATATTTAAATTCATAAGAAAAATATAAACTAACAATCCATTAGTTATTTGATCCATAGAAAGTAAAAAAGTAGTACGTAAATTATTAGAAATTTTATCATGAGATAAACTTCTCTTAATTTATATATAGAATCCATTGTACATGCATAACAAAAAACAAGAGAAATGTCAAGCCAATATTTTTTAAATTTTGTTTTCATTTTATTAAGTATTTCTCTAAATTCATCTATTTGTTGATATTGTGCAAAATTATACGTTTAATTTATAAAAACTTGAAGAACAAGATGAAAAGTAAGATAATAAAATCTCGAACATTCATTTTTAGCATCATAAAATAGTTTTAAAAAATCAAGAAATATATTAACTACATTGCAACTAGATTTATCAAGATTAATACTTGATGTTTTATTATTAATAAAATCACAAATAACTTGTCAATATGTCCTAACATTTTTGAACATTAAATAAGTAGAATTCCACCTATTATCTAGGTTTTTAAGTTTCGTGGTTTAAGTTGAGCAGCTTTACCAAAATCTCTATATTTTTGTTGTCTCGAATTAGATCCAATTATATAAGAAATTGTGGATATAATTAATTCAATATGAAGTGAAATATATGTCATACTATTTTTAACAACTAAATTTAAAAAATGACAAACACATCTAATATGAAAAAGAGAATCGTGAGTAGTATCTAATTGAAAATAATTTTTAAAATGAGAAATAGCAACATCGTTAGCACTAGTATTATAAAGTGTTATGCTAAATATTCTATCTCGAATAAAGTATGCTTCCTTCCAATATCGTTACAATATTTCTATAAATAGTAATACCAGTATGAGGATATTCACAATTACGAAATCCTAAAATTCTTTTATTTAATTGCCAAGAGTCATCAATAAAATGAGAAGTTATAACGACATAGCCTATAAAATTACGTGCATTTTATAAATAAGAGGTGATACAAAGAAACATTGAATGAGCACTTGAAAAAAATAAAACTAGTTCATTTTTTATATTTTTAGTTGTATTTCTAGATACACGTTTAAAATTAAAAGTATCATACTCTTTCATAAATTTTTCTAATTTATTATTATTAGTGAACACCAAAGACAATTCATATTATGGTACAATTTTTGTTATTCATTCTCTTATTTTATTTTGTAAATACAAAAAAGTGCTACTATCACCAGCATTCAATAATCTTTCCATAGAGTCTCCAACTTATTCGTTTAAGTGATATTTTTTATAATATTTACCGAGTGTGCTAGTTAAACTACCAAAAATATATGCATAATTTTTAATACAGTAATTACATGGAGCTCTATATTCTATTTTTTCACCAATTTTAATTTCTTTCATTACAAAATATTTCCATACTTCAGACGTTTTGCTTTTTTTTTTAGGCAATGAAGTATATGCTTGTACAGATGATTGCCCTATTGAAAATGCAAGATTTATTTCCTTAATTTACTCAATATTACCATCAATATTATAATTACGTGAATTCATAACTATTAAAAATAAAATTTTCAAGTAAATTTCAAATAAGAAAATGATATCAAATATTTAATTGATCAACAATAGTTTTTTGGTGATGTGAATTTATGATAACCTCCACATATATGAAACTTTCGTCGAAAGTTATAAAAAATCTCATAAAAAATGTTAATATTTAACATTATCAACAATTTATAAATTCATTAAATAAATCAACTGCAATACATATCAAAATTGGAGAGAAAAAAAAGATATCAATGAAACAATGAGCACTAAAATTTGCAAACTGGGTTAAGAGAGAGTTGAGAAAAAGTTGATGAAAAAAATAAGAAGAAATAAGATGTATTTATAGACTATAAAGGAGAGGAGAAGAAAAAGTCGAAAGGGGAAAAGGGTCGAGCTCTACATTTGAGCAAGAGTCATTAGACCGTTGTTAAATGCTAGAGATACAGAGAGTGGAGGCAGGAGAAATAAAAAGAGCAGGTGTAACACTCAAAATTTTATCGAATAACTTAGTTATGTACATGAATTCACCTAAAATTTTAGGTATAACCAAGTTAATGAAAAAAGAATTTAGAATCTAAAAGGTTGAGAATTTAAGGATAGAATAACTAAATAATGAGTTAAAACGTATGAGATTTTAAAACGATGATTTGGGTTAAATTGCAAAGATTCTCCAAGAAGAGTCACACTATCCCAATAACCAAACACACCCCCACCTCACCAAACTTTTCCTTCTCCCTCTGGCCTCTCCCCTCACATTTTCCTCTCCAGCACATATTCTCTCTCCCTCCCTCGTGATTTCTCTTCTCCTTCTCTATAGCCGAAGCTCCTCTCTTGGGTTAAGCCATCTTCTTCCTCAAAAATCAAAGGTAAGATGAGTTTAACTTGAAGGTTTAACAAGTTTAGGGTTTATATGGAAGAGATGAGTTATTTTATTGCGTTTTATTAATGGGTGTTGAGCTGTGAGTTGTGATGCACAAAAATGGAGTTTTCTTCTCTCATTTCTTGTATTGTTTGATGATTAATAGAATGGTAATGCTTGGTTGGTGGTTTATACGAAAAGAAGTGGATATTTGATTTAGATTTATAGGAATCTCAACAAATTAGGGCTAACATGCAAGGTTTCGGTTGTGAAAAAATTCAGCCAAGTTAATGATTTTTTTTTATATAAATGAATTTCACCATGTTAAAATAAACTCTCTAAGTTAAATATTAGCTTTTGATTGTTCGATTTGGATATGTATATCAAAAGTTATGATATTCGAAGTTGAGCCGAATTGTGGTAGAAATCTGAGAATATTGAATGGAATTGTTTGACTCTTTGGTTGATGATATTTAAGCTATTTGAATTAAATTTGAACGTTATGCAGGGTTGAATTGGTCGATTTTGGTTACGAGCATTGTTTTAATTTGGATGCATTTGGATGTTGATTGGATTTAATTGTATGGTTTAGGTTTTTGCAACTTAAGGAAAAGTGATCAAGTACTTACAATTTGCTAAGTAATTGAGAGAAGTATATGTTGCATATATTTGCCCTTTTGGCCTACATCACAAAAGTGCAAGGAAGTATGAGTTCGATTTGGTGAAATGCGTGTTGAATGAGGGATATATTATGGGTAGTTTAAGTTGTTGGTAATGTTATGCGTCTAAGTTTTGTCTAATGTCCTATGTTTATGTTTCGTTTGCTTAAATAAAATGTTATGTTTAGGTTATGTTTATGTTATGTTATATGTGCACTTTTATGGATCATACATCATATTTTAAGAAAAACATACAAAATGATAAGTAAAGTAAATTGATAAATAAAGTAAAGAATGCACAAATTTTTACGAAACTTGTCTCTGCATACTCCCCTATTCGAGCTCCTTTAACTCATGTTAAGTGATAAGTAAAATAAAAAATTCACATGTTTTTACTAAACATGCATGCACGAGCATTATTGCATTATATATTTACTTGATGAGCATTAGACTCATTAGTTTAAAGTTTGTAATGTAGGTGACGACTTTACAGGTGACTACTTAGAGCCACAAGTCGATGTATAGTTGCGGTTCAAAGAGTGAGCTCATGGCGGAAGGCTTGTGGATGTGAAGAGATTTTGACCCGTTGGTGAACTCCAATCATTTTGCTATAAGTCGTTATGATTTAAAATATATGTATGGGAGAATTTATGTTTTGAAAATACTGAAACTGTTTAGAGTTTGAATATGATTTGATAGAAAGTATTTTGATGATGAGTTTTCATCTGTATTTTTAAGACTTCCGCTATACTTACATATTCATTTCATGAACTATATTTTGTGGAATCACGATTAAAAATGTTGAGTTTGAAGGATTTTGAATGTTTATACAGAGGAAGGAAGTTTGGAAAAAGTTTTAATGAAATGATGAAGTGTTTTAGGTTTTAAATTAAGAAAAGGAGAAAAAATGGAGAAAGGGGCACTGGTGTATGTGGTGGGCGTGCGAGTGCGCGAGGAGTGCGCCTGCAGGGGCTGCGCAAGCGCTCGTGCAGTAATGCGTCGTGTGTGCACTGCCGAGAACGTGCAGTGCCAAGCTGATCGATCTCTGCATGGGCGCGATCGATCGGCGCCTCATTAACATGGCAAGGTAGCGTGCAGATGGCCTGCCGACCAATCGGCGCTCGGCGCGCGATTGATCGGCCACCGAAGTAGCACCCGAGTGACAAAACAGAAATGTTGCCGATCGATCAGCCAGTGCCTGGGTGGTGCGCCACGTGTGTGACCAGCCTACACTAGCAACATGCACGCGACAGGGCACCGCATGCGCATCTGGTGAGCGACGCGCGCATTGGCAGGGTGTCGCATGTGATGTTTAGGAAATTTTTTTTTTTCAATTTCACGTGAATTTTTCCAAACTTATTTTATGAAAGTTTTTCACTTATTTTAAAAAGATTTAAAAGAGTTTAAAAGAGACCGTTGATGGCCGTTGCTTGAGAGTTGAGAGAGAGTTAGAAAAACTTTTTTTTTCTTATCATGCATTGTTGTGAATAGTGCACATGGTCGATCGATCACCTACACACTCACGGTCGATCAGCAGTTCTCTGTGTGAGTGTCACGCGTTTGGCTTTTGCCTCGGTCAATCAATTGCCTACAATTTCGAGATTATCGGCAGTGTTCGGGTGGCGAAGCGTTTAGTTTTCGCCTTGGCCGATTGATCGCCTACATTCATGATTGATCGGCATCGCTCAAGTGTAGAAGTATTTAGCTTTCTCTTGGCCGATCAATCGCCTATCTCGCGATCGATTGGTACCCTTCTGCCATTGGAACATCAAAGGGGCGATTGATTGCGCCTCCCTAACGATTGATCGGTGTCCTATTTTCTTCCTTCCCCGTTTAACACCCAAATATCAATTTTTAAACCAAATCTCATCTCTATGTGATTTGTTGTTTTGAAGCTCACTCACTTTGTCAACTGCACGTATGTTTTTCTTTTTGACTAATTTCTCTCTCTATTTGTTCTGGAAAAATTAATATATAGTTAAATTTTGTTTTAATTTTTTGTGCAATTAGATTTTGATGTCTGATGAAATTTTTCACGTTCTCACCAAAAATTTCATCGATCGGACAGTGATCGACCATAGGCTCGACGGCTTGAGTTGGATGAAGAAGATGCTAAAGATAGATTAGTTAAAGGTTGAAAGCTGAGCGTTCAACATGTTGAAGAGGAGGAATCAAAGAAGATGAAGAGGTGAGGGGCTGACGTTGTTGAGCTGTCACCCGTTGGCTTGTTGCTGATGGGGTCACTCTGTCATTGGTTAGGGGAGAGTGGGCCTTGAGCTGGGCTCGACCATGCCAGCCCACGAGCTAGCTGTTGGAGCTCCGTCATCGATGGGCTCGCGAGCTCGAATGACAAGGCTCGGCTTGGCTCGGTCTTTCGATGTGGCCCGAGTTGCTCGGCTCGTTACTGTAGCAGGCCAAGCTCGCCAGCCCACCCATTAAACATTTTTACCCCTCCCGATTTCTATGTTATCATAATCTAATTTTCTCTCTCCAAAAATATAGTGGAATGTGCTTCCTGAACTATCTATGTATGGCAAGATCCAAGGCTTTCTTTCATTTAATATTATTGTTTAATTTAGTAGCTTTCCGTTACTTAAATATATTTTAAATAATGGGCTGATGTGTAAATTATTGATTGAATTGATAAAAATTATAATTATGGAATTAAGAAATATTAAGTAAAAAATAAGGGTAAATTAGAGTTTGGTTCTACTATTAATCTTATTTTTCAATAGTTGATATATATGTGTGTGTATATATATGTGTGTGTACACACACACTCTCATTATCTCCATTATTATTTTTATCTTGGTTAGTATATTATTTCCTTTATTTTTAATTATCATTATTTAATATTATGGAAGAAAACTAAAGGAGAAAAATATATTACATAATTAAACTACATGGGGCATTTGATTATCTTACTAAAATCTATTCGAATGCACCCATCAAAAAATTACAAATAAATAGATCATAAAATAAATTAGTTTTTTTACTCGAAATTACTTAAAAGATTTGATAACTCAATTAGTCCTGAAAGCAGGCTTTAAAATTTGTAATTTCCCGTACATTTAGTCATAAAATAATAAAGTTAATCATTTCGCCCAACAATTTAAGAAAAATGTAATGCTACTGTTCTTCGAATTCATGGAGAGATAGGAATCCATCGCTGAACCGGGAGAGCGGAAGAGAACAAAAGAATTATAATAGTGGGAACATGTTCGTCGGACTGCGACGGTATAAGATTGTGGGAGGACGAGGGCGAAAGTTCAGGAGCGCAGACGGAGAAGAAAGGGAAGACGAAAAGGTCGATGTGTCAGCATAACCCTAGTTTAGTTAGGTTTAGTTACGTTTTATTATTGTTTATTGTAAATCACTTGAACACTATCAGAACATCGGATAGTGAAAATTATCATTTTCCCTCACCTACTTCTTCTTCTTCTTCTTCCTCTGCTCCTTCTCCGTCGTCATCTGCGTCTACTACTCGTCCCCAGACTGCAAATCTTAACTCGAAGTTCGCGGTGTTGGAGAGTGCGAGAATAGAGATGGTGGAAGCGAGGGAGGTAGCGTTCATAATGGAGCACTCCTACGTGAGATTGAACAGAGGTTCTGGGTAGATGAAGAAGATAGTATTAATTTGTTAGTGATTAGCAGTGTCCCTTTTTGTGTGTTCGCTTCAGGGTGTTGGATAAAGATGAATGAACTCAACAAAAAAGACTGCAACTTTAAAAAAATCAAAAATCAAAAACGAGAATTAATTGTGGAAAACTTTATACCTAATGGACGAAATAGCCAACTACGAATTGTTTGAAGGAAAAAAAAAAAAAAAAAGATCGAAAAGAAACTATGCCGAAATCTAGACTATATTGGTTCTGTCAACGCCAGAGAGTTGAAGCTCAGTTGGTTTTGCAATCTTATCGTTATTTGATGGAGTGGTTCTGTAGTAGCATGCATATAAAACCAGTTGCACAAAACCAGAAATCGCTCCCAACCCATTGCTTATCTACAAAACGATAACGATATTTATTAGCATCTTCACTCAGAACCAATCAAAAGCCAATACTTTTGAAAATTCAAATACAAGATTAACGAAAAATTACCAGAATGTAGATATCGAACTTGATGAGGGCGTAAGCCGTCCACACACAACCGTTGAGGAAGTTGGCTAGTGAGAGGGTAAAGGGCATGTATTCTACGCTCTTGGTTTTGATAACTTTGGCCTAAGGGAAGACAATTATTTATGAGCATTGATTTCATGGTTAATGAAGGATTTTATGGATTAAAGCAAGGAGAGAAGAGTTAGTTACCATGATGGTAAGGGGAGAAGCATACATTATGATGTTGAAAACATCACAAATTATGCCAACCATTAGTGATCTCTTGGTGGTTCCATGGAGTGTCATCATAGTTATCGCAGCTACGACCGCCACGAAAAGGATTTCAACCACAAGAGAAAAACTTATCTTTTTCTGAAACACCAAAAAAAAAATTAGACCTTTAGATAGATAGATTGTAACTTTGAAGCTAAAGAATACGAATATATAATCTTGAGTTATATATTATTATTCACTTACTCGTCCCCTTTTATCAGAGTAGGCAAAGAATATGGCCAAATAGATCAACTCTAAAACTAAACCAACTCCATTAATAGTGATGACGAGAAGGCTATCAGGATGAACAAAAGGCATTCCGTAGAATATCCAACACATGCAGTTGAGTGTAGTGGCGATATATGGATCCGGTTTGAATTCCTCCACCGACTTCTTCTTGATGATTTTGTAGAATGTAGGACTGCGCTCGATGAATTTACAAATGCACCATTAAATTCAATGAAAATAGAAGATTTTATTTTTTATTGTAAAAACTAATATTATATTTGTCTACTCTTCATCGTTTGGTACGAGAGAGGGGGAGAGACTTACACTGGGGAGAGGAAGAGGCCGAAGGAGATTACATTACCTACGTGGAAAGATAAAAAAACATAAGAAATCAAAAGCAAACCACAAGATCAAAAAGATGGAAGAAAATATAGTGAGAGAGAGAGAGAAGCAAAAAGAAAAATAAAAAGCACTTACCAACAATGCCAACAACATTACGAGTAGCTTCAGCAGTCGCCATTGTCGAAGTTTGGGGAAAGAGAAAGCAAGAAGAGAAAAATAATGATTTGAATGAAGTTGAAGAGAACGAAGGGTGAAGGTTGAATTTATAGAGAAAACAAGCTAACAATTTAAGTAGAAATAGAATTAGTAATTCTATGTATCAGTTTCGAATATGATTATCTTTATCCAAATCAATTTTTAAACAAATTTTAAATAATAATTACATTTAAATTATAATTATAATCAGGAATACTGTATATATATATATATATATATAAGTCCTAAAGTTTAAATTAATCGGGACTAAGATCCAATTAAATAATGGCAAAATTGATGTTAATTTTTATCCGATTTTCTCTCAAAAAGAGGCTTTATTAGTTCAGGAAAAGATTTATTATAGAACTTCAATTTATTTCAAACTACAATTTGATGTTTAAATTATTGATTGGATAAAATTTATAATTTTAACAATTAGGCAATAATAGCTTTCTAGCTATCTATAATATTATGAATTAAATTATGAATAAGAATATTGTGAAATGAAATATATTTTTTTTTAAAACTTTATTTATATAATTTAAAAAATATATTTTTATCTAATTTATATATTTTCGAAGAATCGAGAATTTAACAAATTTCGAATTTCACAATATCATTGAAATTATTTGGTTGAATATTTTCTACGTCAACTTTATTAACGATCGAAGATGGAACGTCGCCGGAAGCAAAACAAGATGGGTGTGCACGGTGCACTGTCTCTGGGAGCTACTATCCCCTGTCGGAAGTCGCGTTTCCTTCGAAACCCTCGCCGGAAAAAGGCTCGCCATCGGTATACCTCTCACCTTTGAATTCTTATTATATTTACGAACTCTGTCGAAGTAATTCATTGTAATGATGCATTTGGTTAAGAATTCGTGCAGATGCTAGGATTTGGATGGTTCAGTTTATGAAGGCCATGCGGGACGAGACGGGGGAAATGGTCCGGAACGCTCATTTACTCGGCTTCTTTCGCCGAATTTGCAAGCTTTTATGCCTTCGGACTAAGCCTGTTTTTTTCTTCGATGGTGGAACGCTTGCTCTCAAGCGCCGGACTTTGATTGGGCGACGCAGACAGCGAGATAATGGCCAGGCTAAAGTTCGAAAAACCGCTGAGAAATTGCTTCTTAATCACGTGAGTTTTTTTTTTTTTGACCCCTACAGTCGTCGATTGCTTCTTAATCAGGTGATAAAGGGATGTTTCTTAATTGAGATTTACTGGACGTGTCGAATATGCGATTGTTTTGGCTCGTAATTGGGTTTCTCTGTAATCAGACTCCCATTAATTTGTGATTTTCTTATGGAAATCCTTAGTCTGGCGAGAAAAGGATCTTTTCAGCTAGTATTCTCGTTCATTGACTAGGAATTTTGAGGGAACCTTTTATCATTTTTAAAATGAAAATGCCATGTAAGAAGTAATTTCACCCCTTTTTTGTTCCAATAATTATCTTTTTAATATGTTAAATTTTTGAAAACCTTATTTGTTCTAGATGCCTGAGTTCCATACATTCTTCTTCTGCTATAACTTTTTTATCTGGAACATGATTGTGTTTTTATATTACTGGAAATAGCTTATGGCTGTAAAGCTGAGAGAAATTGCAAAAGATCTCAAATCGCAGAAGCAGCATGATGCTAAGAAAAGAAGGATTCTGCCTGAACAACCTAGAATATTTGCATGTAGTTCGCAAATGAAGGAAGCCATGGAAAAAAGATCCAGTCGGGATAAGCAAGATGAAATGTTAGTAGCATACACAGATGAAGTTACGCAATTCTTTCAATTTGTGTGATCTCTGACAGCCTTGTCGATGATTATATAGGACGAGAATATTTACTGAGACAGAAAATGAAAAGATCCTACTTGATGATGCATTAGCATCTGCTGCTTCCTCTCCTGGCAAAGCAGCCTCTGGAAAAGATGAAGATGCAAATATAATCCTTTTAAGTCTCCAGTATGTCGACCAGTGATGTAGTTCTGAATGATAGCATATATGACGAGGGGGTACAATACACGAATCTTGTGAAATTGTTTTGCCAATGAGGAAACTAGAGTCTAAATTCTCAAATAAACATTTTTAATCCTTCCAACAACAACCTTAAAACGGGGGGCTTAGATCTACTTAATAACAATTGAAAGTTCTACACCCTTGATTTGCTTATTTGTTGAGATATTATTACTAATTTATTTTAATTTTATCATGTGTAAATACTTATTAAATTAAATTTAAAAATTGAAGGAGAAATCCTCTAGGGCTAGGGGTAAGGGTTTTAAAGTTTTATATTGCAGTAATAAATATTCTGAAATTGAGATTGATCTTTTATTTGAGTGATGTTTAAAGCCATATAAATGCAAATATTTAAAGATTAATTTGTGTGCGAACTATTTTTAAGAAAATAAAAATAAAAAATGGAAACATATTCTTTTAGTGACTTTGTAAACTATATTATATATTATTTATAAACCTTGTTTATGGGGATTAGTCTATTCATCAACTTATAATTTACAATTAATTTAACTACTCATAATCAGGATAAAATTGAGAAAAAAATGTTAGGCATTACTTCTTTTTAAAAGAATTACATATCAAATTACGCATACAATAAATTAAATTTTGAACTCATAGTTTGATTTCAAAGATATTTCGCCATAAGATTATATCCGTTGAAATATTTTTAGTTGATATTAAATTAAATAATTTCAAATTATAGGTCCAGCTTGATGGAACTAGAACAAACTGATATACAATATGGTTCAACTGGACATGAAAAATTCAAAAATCAAGTTTGCTATTAAATTTGGAAAACCAAAAATTGAGGAAAGCATAGTCGGATTGTTGTTGAGCAATCAAATCACCAAAAAATGGGGCGTGGATCGCCACCCTATGCCCAACCTGAGCTCAAATCGAAAAATCGAATTCAAGGTGATACTGTGTGGAACCAAGAAGAAAAACATTTCGATTCGGTTTTGGTTCTTCCATTAATTCAATTAGACTTCAACTATTATCTTCATTTTTTTTTTAAATTAGTCAATTCTATCCTTTTGAGATCCTTAAATATGACAATATGAAATTTTTGACGCCAATACTTTACGTAGAATAATCTTTGCAGGCATAAATCACCAACGAAGGAAAAAATTCACTATGAAAACACGAGTTCCGCAACTCAAATTTACATGTATTTATAAAATTAAAACAAAATTTAAGGTAATCTAAAAAGAAAATTAAGGGTAATCAAACTCTGATAATATAGTTTTACATTAATTTCATAAAAGAGATTCATATAGTTAGTTAGTAGATTAAATTTAAAGGCTTTTGATTTTCATTGAAGCCAAAAATTAAAAGTCAATCACTTTTAAATGATTTGCTTCCATCCAATACATCTAATTAGAAAATAAAAGCTTCCTTTTTCTGACCCTTTTTATTGTGGAGTGCATTAGGGTGGACTTTCTTGTGGGGTCCTCTATGTTCCTCGTTTTCATTCCTGAGGTGGAAACACTTCATTGGGTGCCACTCTTGAACCATGCATGGGTCCCATCTTCTCCATTTGTTTCCATGCTAGGCTTCACAGGCTCACCATTGTTTCTCATGTCCACTCCACGTATCATTGCTCTATTGGTTGAAACCATTTGAACGTGGGCTTTTTATTGACCTCACTGTTTACCGTGTCCATTCGACTGGTCAGTTCTTCGTTGGTTGCCTCGTTATGGAGACCCCTTGTTGGGAGTATTTAGAACCAGAACAAGGAAATTGCAGCAGTAGATGGGGAGAACACAAAATAGAGAGTAAACCAACTGAAATTTTATTTAACTCAATACTTAATGAACACCATAAACACCCCTTTTTAAAGGATTACAACTAAAAATACTCCATGAATAGACACATTTGGCTAACTAAAACTAACTCGAAGATTAATGACAAAGTTAAAAAACTAATTTTGAATACAGGAAGGAACTAGTTTAGTTCGAAATGGTTGATGCAGAAAAAAAAAAAGGGTCTTTTCTTTTCTCTGTGTTCTACAAAAACCACAACTAAAACAAACACTCATTACATTTGACAAAAAATTGTGTTAAAAAAAATAACATAGAACTCAATCTAAACTTGTATAAAACTGGGCTTAAACTAGTGTCATTTAAGGTCCATTCAAATGGACAAGTGACTCCGTTTGTATTACCAAACAGAACTGGTGTAATCCTAATAAAATATTCAATCTTCACGATTAGGGTTCTTACAATCGACTCTTCTCCAGCTCGTAAACCAGTGAAACCTACAGAATTTCTTACTATTTAGGAACTCCAATCCTCATGAGGGCAATATAAGCAAGAAGACGATACCCAACAAGCATAATAATCAAAGCAACAACTGCAGTGGCTTGCCCATCAAGACCCACTTTCTTAATGGCTGGAAAGTCTGCAATGGTGCAAACTCCGCCATTGTTGGAACAAGGGTAGGTCTCATCTGGTTTGTACTGTGAAGCCATGAAAAGCTTGTAAGTGTACTGACTGACTGAAAAATACTTGATCCATGCAATAAATTGAGGAACATGTTGGACGTAAAAGCCACCAGCCAAGAGAAAAGTGAGCATAAGGACTGAGCCAAGGGTTGTGGCTGATTTTTGGTCCATAACTAGGGCTCCAAGAGCAAGCCCTAAGCCTTGAGACACTAAAACACTGAGAAGAAGGACAAACAAAGTGCAGAAGAAGTTTATGACTGTGGGTTTTAGACCTGACATCCAATAAGTTATGAGGAGGAAAATGGTTGGAAGAATGAGCTCCATCGGCAGATCGGCTACGATTCTCGACATGAAGTAGGAAGAAAGTCTGTACATTCCTGAAGATCTCTCTTTTTCTAGGATCATTCTCTCTTGAGGGAAGGTGAAAATGGCTTGAAATAGAGGGAAGAACCCCCAAAATCCTACGAAGAAAAAAAGCAGCCCAATCTGCAGAAATAGATAGAACATAAGATATCTTTTCCATTCCTAGAAAACAAATTTCTACTGTAAATGACAATATTTTGTTTCCAAACTTGTTTAGAGTTTTGAAAAACATGTTTTCATACCATCTTCCAAACAAAAAAACATAATTTATGACGAAAACTGAGATATGAACCTGATCTTGTAAGCGAGAAACACTGGATTGCCACCAGAGAAGTCCAGAAAGGAAAGCCACAAGCAAAACCTCGACGATGTTAAATGCAGAAAAGGACTCATGCTTTCTTTCCTTAACTCCTCTTCTTAACAGCACCGAAAATTGTTGCCACCAAGTGGTTGCCCACCGACCAAATTTCTTGTCTTCTAATCCATCTTCAAAACTATGATCATTTATTTCCTCGAGACTAACTTTCAAAGTACCATCGATATTGTTTCTGTATGCTGAAATCAAGCCCTGCTTAATCATGGATGGATCTTCATTTGAATCGCCCACTGACACACCTGAAAGGAAAAACTAGCTTTTAATCCCTCAAATTCCAGTTCTTTATGTGCAAATAAAAGAATATCCGTTTTGTAACATCAGAACAGGAAAGGGTTCGTGCTAATCCATCTTAGTTGGTTTTCCCTAAGCTCAATTCTGTCCAACTTGGTTAGGCTGGGTCCTATACGACTGAAATTGGTTTATTTTGAAGAGTTTTGCACGCATCAAAAGTATACTATCATGTAGAATAAAATATAATTTAGTTTTTATACTCAAAGCTCAGAGACAATAAGACCAAAAGATACTCTAGTTTAGATGTGTTTGAAATTAAGTTCTAATTGAATGTATGCATGAAATTATGAGAATTAAGTTAACGAGAAAGAGTTAAAATATTTATTACAAGAAAAAAAAAAAAAAAAGAAACATTTAACAGAAACATAAGTTGTTTTGATAATGACCAAAAGATAAAAGTCATTTTGCTAAAAAAAGACGTGTTACTTCTCATTGTCACTCGAGAAGGGGTTGAACTTCCAAAAAAAAGAAAAACAATGAAAAGCATTTAATCTCACTTCTCATGCAGTAGCCTTTCCATTTACGATAAACCCAAACAAGTGACAGTGAATCAAAGTGATGAACAACTTGAATTTAGTAACATAGTTTGACTCTTCTTGAAACCCCAAAGGACGTGGAAAATTCATGGGAAAAGTACAATCACCAGACCCAGTCAACCTGTAGGGAACATTTTCCCAGGAATTCTTCGAGTCTTTGGTTGGAAAATTTAACAATTTATAACGCCTGCTTTGGAAATTGGTGCTATAACCTACTTGATTACATGCAAAGCAGCAATTGTCATTTCATCCTAAGCAGCAATTGTCATCCAATTGCAAAGGCTAATGAGATTACATTAAGTCAATGAAATTTCAATGGAGATCTTAGCGGTAGAAATACAAATAGTACATACTCGCCTAATTAAGCAATACCCGAAAGTCAAAGCGTTAATTATTTTCTTTCTTTCTTTCTTTTGTGTACCTTAATTAGACCGGAAAACTTGAATTCAATCCTACATAAACACACTAATTTATATTCTAAATGATTAATTATGTTAATTATTTATAATATATCACGTGGAAATATCGTAGCAGTGTAATATAAAATAATGCATGTAAAATTATTAATAAAATAAAAGGTTGAAAAAATTTTGGTAAGCGTACCGTTTGCAAGATCTAACAGAAAGTCTGAAGGATTCATGGCAACAGAGGGAGCATATCCAACGCTTGAAAAGTAATCCATGGCTTCTGTTCCCTTCCCAAAATACATAGGGTTTCCTTCTGACAGCAACAAAACCTTGTGAAACATGTAAAAAAGCCTGCTTGAAGGTTGATGAATCGTCATGACTACTGTTCTTCCACCATTGGCAAGCTCCCAAAGAGTTGATACAATTCGTTGAGCAGTCGTTGAATCAAGCCCTGACGTGGGTTCGTCCAGAAAGAGAAGACTAGGGTTTATCAGCATCTCCTGCCCTATGCTTACTCTTTTTCTCTCTCCCCCTGAAATTCCTCTCGTAAACTGATCTCCGATCATGTTGTTCTGGCATCTACTCAGACCAAGTTGAGTAATTACTGTTTCTGCATGGAGGGCTTTCTCTTGTTTAGTGAGAGAATTCGGAAGTCTAAGAAGGGCCGTGAAAATTAAGGTTTCTGAAACAGTCAAATGAGGAAGGAGAACGTCGTCCTGAGTAACGAAACCAGTGTTCCTTTTCATCGGATTTGAAAAGGGTTTTCCATTATATGTTATTTTTCCGTCTAGCTGGCCACCTAGTCGGCCGCCAAGAGCTGTGAGTAAAGTCGTTTTGCCACTGCCGGATGGGCCAAGCATGGCAAGTATTTCCCCCGGCTGAACTATGCCGGTGACGCCTCTGAGAATGACTTTCTCGATCGATTTGGCCTCCTTTCCGAAGAATCTATTTTTCTTGATTCTAATCGAATAAACAACGTCCTCAAACTGCATTAAAACGATTCCAATCAGCAAGTTCACATATTTTTCAATTTCTTTTTCCTCTGTCCAATTTTTTTTTTTAGTAATTCAATGAAATCAAAGAAAAGAAATAAAAAAACAAGAAGAAATAAAACGAGAAGCGTCCGATAAGAATGGACGTGAATAAAAAAACTATCAAACCTTCAATGTAATTGGACGATTAGCTTTCTTGAAAATCGGAGGTGCTTCAGGCTCTAGGTTTTGGTTTGTTTGAGCTTCAGTATCTGCAATTTCCACCTCCATTCTCCGCCACTATCTGTATTTTCTCTTTTTTGGGAAAGAAGAAAAAAGAGGGAAAAAGAAAGAGTTTCTGAAGAAAGCAAAACACTGTAGGATTAGTGAATAAGGGATCAGTTTATGTAGATGATTCTTGAGTAAATGCGATGCTTTTTTTCTGCAACAGAAAGAGAGAAGAAGAAGAAGAAGGGGAGAGAGAGAGAGAGAGAGAGAGAGAGAGAGAGAGAGAGAGAGAGTTTCAATCACACCAAATAAATGAAGAGGTTCTGATTGGAGTCAATTCGCCAGATTTAGTGCGTTGGCTTTAAATTCAAGTTTTTAGTACTCTTATTTCGCATCTCACTCTCTCTCTCTCTCTAAATCTCTCTCTAATTTGTTACAATGTCACACGTGTTGTTCATCTAAGCATTATATTACCTCAATCTTGTCTCTCTCTCTCTCTTCCCTCTCTCTCTCTCTCTCTCTCTCTTCACACCCTTTTTTACTGGGTTGTTCTTGATCATTCCATGGCGAAACCAAAGAGTGTACATCGAGTCTATTGCCCAGTTTCATAAGGGTGATATCACAATCTTCATCTTAGTTGATAATGACAATAAATTACAATATTTTATTTATTATTTTTATGTTTTTCAATTTTCTTTTTTTACCTAATTTGTAATTTCTATAATTTGTTTGGTATTTTCCTTGATTTCCTTCCGCGGCGGTCAAAACCAAGTGAACCAAATCATAACGAATTGATTTGGTCTAGATCCGGTTGGTTTTCGATGTTCAAAGAACCAAAATCGATTCTTTTTTTGGGAAGTTCGGTTTTCAACTTTTACATATTTAAAATTGATAATATCGAAATTGAACAAATAAATCCTTGGGTTAGAAAACTAACTCCATTCCAAAAGAAAATCTGATTTCTCATTTTAAAATTTTATATAGATAAAGAGGTAAAAAAAATTATTATTTTTATATTAAAAACCAAATAATTATCAACACCAACATAAATCGGTTCGGTTGCGTTCTATCATAGAACCGAACCTAACCAAGGCCTTGAAGACCCATAGTTCTCTTTTTTTTTTTTCCAATTAGCTAATTTGTGTATTCGTTGAAAGTCGAAGGAACATGCTTCATGATTTATTTTTCCTCTCAAACACTTTATGACGTTAAAGTTTCCCTGGAGAATTAGAGCTCTTGTGATTTTATATTCGCGAAGCACATATGTTAAGATGACTTGTCTTTTTACGTGCTATATTTATCTTGTAATTTTATACTCTTAGACCTCTTGACGCACAATCACTAAATGGTTGAACTAAATAATAATATCTTGGGTTATTTATTTATAATTATATATTATATCAGTTAATGAGTGACACGTTAAGAGATAAAATTAGAGTGCAGAAGTATGGATAAATTTACAGGGAATACTCTTTGTCACACCAACAAAAAAAAAAGAACATTCACGGGCTAAATATTAAGAAGTTTTACGTAAAATAAAATCACATAAAATTTTAGAGAACTCAAAAAGTAATTTTTTGGGTAAACTAAATCTTTAAAACTGATATATCAATTTGAAATGTCAACAATTTATCCTGCTCAATTATTAAATTAAATAAAAAAATACATTACAGTTGAAAAAAAATTATAAATTTTAAAAAATTAAAAAAGATTAATTTACCAAAGAGTAAAATAGAAGAAATTGTGTGAGAAAACTAAAAAATGGAAATAAATTCTTATAGTGACTTTGTAAACTATATTATATAGTCTTTATAAACCTTGTTTATGGGGATTAGTTTATTCATCAACTTATAATTTAAAATTAATTTAACTACTAATAATCAGGATAAAATTGAGAAAAATAAATATTAGACATTACTTCTTTTAAAAAGAATTACATCTAAAATTACACATACAATAAATTAAACCTTGAACTCCTAGTTTGATTTCAAATCCTTCATAAAAATTATATCTGTTTAAATATTTTTATTTGATATTAAATTAAATAATTCTAAATTATAGGCCTAACTCGATGGAACTAGAACAAACTGATATACAACATGGATCAACTGGACAAGAAAAAAATAAAAAATAAAGTTCGATATTTGGAAAACCAAAAAGTGAGGAAAGCATAGTCGAATTGTTGTTGGGTAACCGAATCACTTAAAAATTGGACGTGGATCGCCACCGTATGCCCAACTTGAGCTCAAATCGAAAAATCGAATTTAAGGTGACGTTGTGTGGAACAAAGAAGAAAAACATTTCAATTCGGTTTTGGTTCTTCTATTAATTCAATTAGACGTCAACTATTATCTTTATTTCTTTTCTAAATAGGCAATTCGATCCTTTCTGATATCCTAAAATACGATAATAAGAAATTTTAAACACCGATACTTTACGTAGGAAAATCTTTTCAGGCATAAATCACCAACGAAGGAAAAAAAAGCGTATAAAATTTAAAAAAAAAAAACTTCATAAAAGAGATTCATAACGTTTGAGTTAATTTGAAGGCTTTTGATTTTCATTGAAGCTAAAAATTAAAGGCAATCACTTTTAAATGATTTGCTTCCGTCCAATACATCATAATTAATGCATAATTAGAAAATAAAAGCTTCCTTTTATTGTGGAGTGCATTAGAATGGTCTTTGTCGTGGGGTCCTCAATGTTCTTCGTTTTCATTCCGAGGTGGAAACACCCCATTGGCTGTCTCTCTTAGACCATGGGTCCCATCTTCACCGTCTGTTTCCATGCTAGCCTTCACAGGCTCACCCTTTGTCACCACATGAGCCTCGTTATGGAGCCCATTGTTTCTCATGTCCGTTCCAGGTGTCATTGCTCTATTGGTTGAAACCATTTGAACGTGGGCCTTCTTATGGACCTCACTGTTTACCGTGTCCATTTCTTTGGTGCTCGTCTCGCTTGGACTTTGGGTTCCCTCTTCACCAATTGTTTTAGGCTTCACGACATGGGCCTCGTTGTCGACCCCACTATTTATCATGTACGTTCCATGTGTCATCGGTCCATTGGTTGGAACGAAATGAACGTGGGTCCCATGGGGCTCGTCAATTTTCTTCCATTTCTCATTGCCGGAAGAAGCATATCCTCTATCTAGATTCCCTTGGGAGCACCCACACGAAATTTGACAAATAGGTACGTACTGAACACAACTCGAAATGTAGCCAACGCACCTGGAACATGATCCTTGACATTGACCTGGACAATTACCTGAGCCCTGACCTGGGCAAGTACTTGGGCATTGACCCGGACAATTGCCCGAACCTTGACCTGGACAAGTACCAGGGCGTTGACCCGGACAATTACTTGAGCCTTGACCCGGACAAGTCGGTCTGCCACCGCCTCCACCACCGCCACACTTTTGGTCCACCATCATAGTTTTCTTCAATGAATCATTGTTCTTCATTCTGGCATTGTTATCCACGAGAGCTCTACTTGCATAAGCGCTAGTCAACGAGAGAAAGGCGAGGAGAGCAACGAAGAAATGGTTAGAAGAAGAAATCCCCATTTGGCAAGCCCGAAAGAAGAGTGAGTTTGAGTTATGGTAATGTTAGTAAGGTAGCTGGGGTTTAAATAGTGGAGACATGGATAGAGGGTGAGGAGAAGAAGAGGAGGAGAATCGACCATTACAAAGCAGAAACACCAAAAGTATTTCAATGGAGTTTTGTTAGTTCTTGGATGGCGGAGGTCATAGAGGTCGTGTGAGCAGGGAAAGGCTTTGTACGTCTCTTCTCCTGCATGAATGATGTCAAATTTCTTAGTATTCCTATTTTTGGGCATCAACAAATTATCCTTGTACAATCTGACAACTTAGTTTAATTGGATCCAACTTAGTTTATTAGTGTTTACAACTTCTTCAGACCCTCAATGAATAACTTATTCCGACCCGAGTTCCTTACAAAATTGATTTAGGATTATTTTTCCATTTTTCCAAAATGGGAATTTCTTTTTCTTCAATAACACGACTAAAAAGTTATCCTGACGTTTTTTTATTTATCGAGTAATGAGAAAAATAAATTGAAAAACTATTTAAAAAAAATAAAAAATACGAGAAAAAATAAAATTTCAATGATTATTTTTTGAATAATAATACGTTTATTTTTATATTCAACTCTCTTCAAATACTGGCTAACATGTCAAATAAATATTGATGCAATTAATATAATAAATTATATATTAATTATTATTTAACACGTCAAATATTTTAAAATAGTATGAATAAATATGACTACAAGAATCATTATTCTTATTTATTTCTGCTATCCCAATACAACATTAGAATTATTGAAGGAAGCATACCCAGACAAATCCAACAACTCACTGCACTTCTCTCTTCCAACTTTCCTTTTGACCAAATAGAAAAGAAAGAGACATCAAAATGGGGGTTGATAATGTGCAGGAAGATATCTTACCACAATCCACCTTCTACAAATTCCTTTTCGAAAACCAACTGATCTCAAACGGAAGAACCCATTTGGAAATGAACTCTCTACTGTTGATTTCAGGTTTGCACCTGCTTCGAACTACTAACTGTCGCCTCCACTCGACTCCATATTCTTCAAACTTTCTGCCATCATCTTCTCTCTGTTCTGTATTTGTCTCTCTACAGCAACCATATAAAGCCCTGAACAAAATCCAAACAAAATCAATACAAGGAGAAGAGGCTAACTAGTTCTTTGAATTTGAGCCAAAAAGAATTGTGCAGTGAAACTTTTACCGACGGCACTCCCAATGGCACAAGCCCAGAGAATTCTCATCGACCATTTATCACCGACAATTCCTCTGCTCCCCATATCTTGCAGCCAAATAAACAGCTTTCAGACTTCCGAGACTTCACAGTTCAAAGTGATGTTTGTCTAGGTATCGTCCCCTCAATTCTCATTGTAAGTTAAGGCTTGGAACTGAATATAAAACTTCTATACAAATGAATTTATTATTCACTTGGGTTCCTATCATTTTGAAGTCGATAGAAATTCAAATGTGGACGATCAAAATAACAAAAGATCTTGTCAAATTTTACAAGTTGAGTCCAAAAAGTATAATGCTTCAGTAAAGGAATAAAATCATAGCAATTTCAATTGATAATACAACTAAACCTAATATCAGATTAGACCAGTCAATTAGCAGGATAGCTCATTTACTCTAAATTAGTGGCCTGGAATGAACATCACCATAACAGGACAAAATAATTGCAAATTAACAACATAAAAACCAGGAATAAGCTATATGGTAATTTGATGTGTTTCAATTATATTAAGACTATATACTTTGCTATTATAATTTCTAAGAAATGACACTGTTAATCGAACTAAAACATTCTGAAAAGAAATAATTTTTTTTTTTATCTCATTGTTAGTAATGGGCATTGACTAATAAATTACAAACGATGCAACATCAACTTCTATGCATAAAATGATTCCATAGTCCAATCAAGCCTCTTCTCATTACTCAAATTCCATGGAGACTCATTTGCAGAAGTGAAGAGACAATAAACAAACATTTAGACAATGCAATCTTTAAAGTTCCAAACATGCCTTAGAACAAATGTGTTACTGATGAAATCATAAAAGAGAGACAATTGACAAAACCAAATAAAATAATACAATGAGTATTAAAATAATTGAAAGCATAGAGTTTTAGATCAAGCCATGTCCAAACACACTTGCAAGGGAGAATGAACAAGTATTTTGACAAGATATATTTGAAGATTTGATGCTCTAAAATTTACCAAAATCGTAAATGAGAGATAATTGACCAAATCAGATCAATAATACAATGACCTATTCCAAGAATTGAAATGATGGAATCTTAGAATAATCCACGCCCTAATGTCAATATATATATGGAAAATGCATTTGCAAGAGAGAATTAACAAGTACTACAGCAAAGTATATTCCAAGCTTTTAACACCCTCAAAGTACAAATCACGTCAATAATACGATTAAAAAATATTTTCAATTACCTCTCTTTCACGATTTCGTAACACTGAACTAGTTTTTTGGTGGGTTTAAGAACTTCAAACATATCTTTGTTAATTCTCTCTAGCTAATGTGTTTTCCATAGACTTTCATCTAGGACATAGCTTAATCCAAGATTCTATAATTCAAATAATATTAATATTTCCAACATTATTGATTTGATTTGGTCAACCATTTGTCTTTCACAATTTCAAATGTGCCCATACGTTTCAGAGCATGTTATAAACTTCAAATGTAGCTTTAAATGTCTATACATTGGTAGATTTCTAAAGTTTCTCATGCATTCGGATATAAAATGAACTAAATAAACATTTTGTTTCTTCAAAAGTTCAGCCAGGATTTTGTCAGACATTCTTAGATAACTTGCAACGAAACTTTAGAACATTCCACAAAAAAACTTGCAAGGAAAAAGGTTGGTAATATATTTTTAATAGCAAAACACGTGAGAGAAGAAAATAGAAGAACACTACTTCATTCACCAATTTGACAACAGAAATTCAATCATCCAATTATCAAACGACTGTGTTCCTCTCTTATCTTCCAGCCCCCACAAAATATATTTTCTTTTCCAAAAGGTCGCCATTGAAACTAAATAATCAGTAAAATGGATAGAGAAAATTTATGAGGTAACAATGAAATAGATACATGAAAAATTTTCAAACTATCTAATCCAATGTCATATAATAACGAAGACACCTCTAAACCTAGAAAAAGTCGCCCTAATATACATAACTCCCTGAACTAATCCATGCCCAATCCGAATGAAAACACAATAGTTCTCATTACAAAACAGTTAATTAAGAACAGAAACGAAAAATCAACATTGAAAGAGTTTTATTACAGAAAACTAGTACCGGAAAACTTCTACAGCGAATCCGAATCGAAGAAGCTCCAACGAAATTCTCGATTCCTCGAAATTCAGAGATTCAAAGGGAATCGAATCAAAGAGGACGAGTAGAGGAGAAAGATCTAGACTTCAGAAATGAATTGGCGAAATCAATTTTCTGCGAAGAAAATGATATAACCCATTGAAAATTGAAAGCTTGGTGTTTCATGGAGCAGTTTACAGTGGCGCCGTCTTCCAAATTTTACGGCAAGAGGAAATTACTGCCCACTGCCCTTCTTTATTAACCATTTTAATACCGGAAAAAATAAAAAATAAACCCTGACCTATCATACCAGAGAACTTTAAACTACGTCGCTTAACAAAATAAAATTTAAATAAATTCTCAATTTACAAAATAATCTTTTAATTATGATTTTTAAAAGAACACATATACGGTCGCCTGCAAAATAAGCGAGACAACCGGATGAATGATGATAAATTCATGAATTAAAGCAAAAATCCCTAAATTCACGAATTTAGACAAAATTTCACCAAAATCTGCCACTGCACAATCGAAAATTGTAGAGTTGCACGAGACCTAATCTCTAAGGTCGAAAATCAATTAAAATGAACGAATGATATAAAGAGAAAACCGCACTTATCTTTTCAATAGAATTGCGGGTGTCCAAACTCAAAATGCAAAGGCCTCCATTGCAATTGCAGTAAAAAATCTCATTCAAAAACATACGCTCACGATTCCACGCAGGCATTTATATAGTCACATGTATGGTGTGGGAGGGGTTTGGGTCGGTCCGATTTTGGGACGGAACTCGAACTGCACCGGCCCTTTGGAGATAATTTTTTTTGGTCCCGTAATCGGAATCGAAAGGAACCGATATTAGACCAAAATTTTCTGTCCGCTACTGGTTCTTCCCAACCCAATAATTTTGAATTTTTTTTTTTCATTTTCAAAACTAAATTGAATAAATGAAAAATAAAATCTACATGTATTAATCTAACTATGTATTATTAAAATTAAATGCAAAAAATTCAATTAAATATTCAAAATAAATACAATACTTCAAAATCCAAACTAAATCGAAACAAAACAAAATGGTCGATTCTCCACTGTTTTTTGTATTCGAATTGTAGACCAGATCGTAGACTACGAGATTTTTTGTATCAGAACCATTTTCGGATCGTTCAATAAGTAGAACTGATCAAAGCAAGACCAAATCGTTTGGTTCGGTTTGATCCTGAAGTCTCTGGCCGATTTTGCCCACCTATAGTCACATGTACCTATTTGGTATTTTCTAGAAATCACAGTCGAATATTTGTTTTGTTGAAAAATAATAATTTAAAATTTATTTTATTAATCAATATACTTTAAAGTTTATTTTGTCACCCACTCTATAATTTAGTTTTTTTTATATTTTCCCTAGTAGTTAACTTAATTAATTATTTCAACCAGCACTATTTTATGAATTTTGAAAAATAAATAAAGACAATTTATTTAATTATTTTTATTTTCCTATCATCTTTTGAGAAGTACTAAATTTTCTTTATAATTATACACAAATATTTACTTATACTCATTAATAAATATATTATTTTAATTATTTATAATTTATTTTAATTTTGTTAGATAGTTTGTAAATATTAATTATTCAATTGTCAAATTCTCAATAATTTTATACCAAGATTTTTAATTTTTCATTAAATATCTAATTAATTTTTCTAAATTAAAACTTCAAAACATTTAATTCAATCTAACGATTTCAATTAAAGTAATCAAATGTAATGTTTATCACATTAAATTATTAACTTTTAATTTGAATTAAAAATTCCTTTCCCCATTAAGATAACTTAAATTTATAAAATAAGATAATAACTTAATTAATTAACCTTCTCAAAATTATTTTATTAATAAATTAAATTCTTTAAAATTATAATATTTTTATTTAAATCCCGAAACAATATTGACGGCGAATTCTTCTATAGACAAGTTAACCTTGATTATATAATATTCATAATATTTATAATACTCATATCAAGTTAAAATATTAAGAATAATATACTAATCAAATTAAATACCAATGAAATCTCTTATAAATATTTGGTACAATTCTTCTTTCTTTTACAAATTAATAAACTTTTGATTCGACTTGGTCGATACAATGTCTGCGGGTTAAAGTTGTTTCTAATAATACTTACGTTTAGGTTTTGGTGGCTACGTGAAAATTTAACGTCCGAAAATTGAAGAAGATTAAATATTATACAAATAGTTTAGGGGAAAGAAACTTACAAATCCCCCAAGATAGTGAGAAGAACAAGGAGATGCAAGATGATCTACCCCAATGATGATTTGATTTATATAAGAAATAAGAAATTTGCTTTGCCTCAAAGATAAATTTGTCCAAGAATTTGATTTTTTAATAGATAAAAATTTGCTCATATCTATCAGAAATCAAATCTAATAGGTTAAATATTTGAAATTAATTTTTAATTTAATTTAATTTAATTTGATACAATAAAGACGGATTAAAGAAATTTAAAAGATTTGATTTCTAATATTAGATATCAATTCTCTGAATTTACTCGATACATTAGATTTTCTTTGAAATTTTAAATTTATTTTTAATAAATGTCATTAATAATCTCATTCAATGAGCAAAGATCTCTCATTAACAATAATAATCAATATAAGATTATTAATTATCCCAACTAGATTACTTCACAAGCCTCAATCTTTTCACAACTATAAATATTGTACAAACAACGTTTATCACCCCAAGTTGTACCTATGCCATAGCTAGCTAACAATACTTTCATGAACAAAAAAAAGGAGGTTTATTCAACTCATAAACTCGAAAAATCATCAAACGGAGTAATTCGATACTGACACAGAAACTGCTCGAAATGATAATTGATATAGCAAATGTTAAGGTGTAGCCGAGTTCATCGAAAATACAACAGTTGCATAACTATACATGAGAAAATGAGAATTATTCTTGCTGCAAGTATTTAGAAATTACTTGATTCCTTGACATGCATTAATCTTACTTACCAACTCTACAAGAATTTCTCGATGCTAGTTGTCAATGTGGATTTGGGAACGGCGCCAATGATCGCTTCCTTTTTGTCGCCATCTTTAAAGATTAGAACAGTCGGGATGCTTCGAATGCCATATCGCGTTGCGATTGTTGGGCTAATGTCGGTGTTAACCTTGTAAAATTTGAGCTTCCCTGCATACTCCTTTGCTAAATCATCGATTATTGGGTGGATCATCCGGCAGGGGCCACACCACGGAGCCCAAAATTCAACCAGGACCGGCACGTCGCATTCCATGACAAAAGACTGCCAAGTTCCATCTTCAACAGCAGGCACTGTGATTATAAAAATACGAATAGAATGTAGTAGTAAGTTAATCGCAATTTAACCTATAAAGTTAGTACTATGATGACATGGCTCAATGAAAGACTAAGGTAAAACAAGGCCAGTCCACTCAAAAGACCAACAAAAACAAGGTCTTCTGCATATATCTAAATAGGATTTATATAGAAAGGTACAAGAGATAATACTGCATAAAAACTATTCAAGACATATCCGAACTATGAAACATCATAGTCGAACCTGATATGCTACAATTATCAGATTATCTAAACCAACTGTCACCCATCACTCGTAAATTCTAGCTCTATATGATAAAAATGTCAAATGCAATGAATCGTTGAAGGTCAAACAAATTCAAAGGAACTCCTGATTCTAAAAATGAAAATGAAACTTACATATACAATCAACCATAGATGTCATGACTACAGCACACTAAGATCTTCACAGAAGTAAATTCCAACAAAAGCAGCCTGCCACTGGTATGTTAGATACCCAGTTTATCAGAGTTGCGCAAGGAATTATTTAACTAGTTAAGAAGGCATACAGTATTTCATATAATAAAAAAAGAAGAAGAAAGTGACTATTTTGAAGTACAGATGGTAGAAACCTAAGTAAAGACCAAACAGTTTAGCCAGCATTGTGATCAAATTTCAATGAAACTAATCTTTCCCAGATATAAAGTTTAATATTAGAATATATGCACTTTTTCTTTAACTCCTCAACATATACTCTCAAGTACAAGAGACTATCCCTTCTGTCAGCCTCTAAAAATAGAGGGGAAAGGATACTGAAACTCAAGCTTCAAGTTTCCTGTTTTCAGTACGAAGGAACTAATAACGAGCTTAGCACTGAATATTCTACCTATTCCCTCAATAACTTCTGTCTATCCTACATACATACCACAAGAAAATTTGTGTAAAGATTTTTTTGGAGAAACGACAAAGCACATTCCCCAAAGCCAGAGCGTCATAAAAGAATTAACCAATGCCTCCAAGAATGGCCACATAAATTGAATTAAAAAAAAAAAAAAACTAAGAACAACGAAATCCATAATAAGATTTCTCACCTTGGACAGCAGTTTTCTGCGCCTCGCACACTATACTTGCAGTACGACGAGCGAATCTCGTTCCAGAGATTAGCGATTCAATAGATCGGGTGGTGTGACTGGGTCTGATCTTCAGCCCTCCAACCAACGGCAAGGAAACGGAGGAGCGACGGCCTGAGAAAGAAGGGAAGGAAGAGGCGGATATCGAAGAGAAAACAGGAGATGCAAAAGTAGAGGAGCGAGAAAGAGCGAGAGGTTCAAGCGCGGGAGCCATTAGAGGAGAGAGAGGGAGAGAGAGAGAATCTCCAGAAATGTGGATGTGCAGAGACGACGAACGAATGGATGACGAAGAGGTAGCTTGGAAGATGGGGATGGGGAGTGGCTTCTTCTACGGTTAAATTCTCTGCAGTTTAGTCAAGTAGCCAATAGAAATATTGCCATGTCTCGTAATATAAACTAATTTACTTTTAAATACAATATAATATCAAGAACTTGGTTTTTAGTCAATAATCACTGGAATTTAATTAATTAAGCAAATATAATGTGTAATAATAATCAAGTAATATAAAGTTAAAATCATTTAAAAAATATGAAATATAATTTAAAATACTTAATAAGTACTTTTTAAAATAAATTATTGAAATTTTGCCTTTTAACTACCAATAACAATATAAATGTATTTTATAAATTAAAAAAAAATTAAAAAAGTCAGGCGATGAGATGAGAGACAAACTGACCCGTAATTTATGTTTAGCTACAAATCAACCATTGAAGTATCTCAAAGGAACATGACAATTTTTCTGATCATATCCTGTTAAACTCACTTGCATTTTAAGTACAGACGACAGCGTTTAAGTGAGCGCGATCATTGCAGTTGACCTTGTTTTGCATCGCGGTTGCCCTCGCTTATAAGATTTTAATTTAATTTTTATGTGTTGTTGCATGCTCTTAATTCACAAGCGACCAAATATATTACTGAGATCGTTCTAAAAAACAAGGCCGCTCGCACTTGGAAGATGAGCGACAACAAGGGAATAAACAAAACATGACAACACGACTTGATTAGTTCATTGAAGATGATTTTTGAATTGATTTGTATCCAAACATTATTTTTGAGGTTCGTATTCAAATACTTAAAACTATAAACCCCGTAGCACTAACTTGAATATTAGAGCAACAAATCATCATCACAAACCAGGTATCTACACACTTGAAAAGACATGCAAGAGGAGCTACACATTTAAATAAAAATTAGACTTCTTATTGAAAAATGTAATTGTCGATCTAAGTGTGACATTCTAAAGGGCTCAAGCTAAAAGAGTGTAATAGGACATTACATATTTCACACACACACACAGTGAACCGACCGAACCAGACAAAACCGAACAGAACAAAACAACCTTTGCGCTCAAGCCCCGCCTCAAGTTTCTAACATACTAACGTGTCCAGCAAAAAAAACAGCTTCTCATGATCTGGATGGAATATATCACGGCCATATAAACTAGCATAAGTTCTTTTCTCGCATTAAACATTCAATCTTTTCGACATCTTCCGGTACATCAACCCCATGTGCCTCATGATCAACCTTTATCACCTAATAGTATATTGAACCGATTTAAAATTTATGTCCCCTGTTAATTTTGACGAGCATAAATTCTAAGCAACTTGTAATAGTAAAATTTTGCGTCACAAACCCTATTGGATAAATATTGTGCGAAAATTCACTGTATCAAATCAAAGAATAGAATTAGTTTTGAAACTCAAGCATAAGACATGTATAGTGCATAAAAAAATCCAAAAGAGGTCTGCATTCAACAAGGGTTGCCCCTGACTTGTGAAAATATTTACAATTTTTTTCCAAAATTTTTGTCGCACTACGAGCTTTTGGTTCGTCCTCAAACAAACTTCAAAGTCATCAAACTCTAACATTAAAAATCTAAAAGAGGCGACCATTGAAAAATTATTAGCCAACTAAATATTTGAGAAATTAATTGCTAGGATTCGAGTATTTAATTGATAAAAATGTATAGCTTGGCGAGCTCAAAATATCGCAAGTCATTTCATATAAAGATTCAGTAATGATTGTTCAGAGAAATGGTAAAAGAATACCTTCATTTTGTACCCATTTTCTAAGATTTTCAGTTGTTCCAGATCCTCTTCCAGTTGCAAAGGAGTAGGCTGAAGTTCTGGATATAAGCTTAGAAATTTTGCATCATAGCTCTAGGAAATAAAATGGAAACACGGGAAAAATTAATTTCATTAGCACAACGATATTATCAATCATATAATGTTTTGTATAAATACATCATAGATAACCTGAATACCAAGGTGAAGCATATATGAAAAATGGGGATTGATATTCCCTGACCTGCATCAACAAATAAGATACCTCATCAAATTTCTCCTATGTACTTGATAATGTAAGGCAATTTACCATAGAAATAAGTACCAATATCTGTAAATTAGGATTATAAATAATAGTAATAGACGTATAAAGAAACAAACTTGTTAAAAGGAATCAATCCCCTCGAAAAATATATAGCATAGCCGTGATTGTCCACCACACATTTCACTCGATTTGGATCAAATGCATCTTCAGGCTTTAAAGGCGTGACAGCTGTACTAAACACAGCATCTGGGGCTGCCTGTAGGAATATTAAGTTGATTTTAACTCTGGCTTTATCAAAATGACCTAAAACAAAATATATACCATTCAAACAATCAATCAAACATTTAGACCCAGCATTTCTAAGTCAGAAAAAGTTCCATTCAATACAAAAACTTAACTTATTTTAATACTAGTTTTTCAAATATAATTCTTATATATCTCCAAATGTACCACTTAACATGGCAAGAAAGCAAAAAAGGAAAAAAAAAAGTGGAGGCATTTTTTAGTATTGGATGGGCGTTGAGCATACTAATATGTAACTATTCATGTTTGAATGACATTGATAAGTAAACCTGTAAAGCTTTAACGACTCCATCTATTATCTCAGGTTCAAGAAGAGGTTCGTCCCCTTGGATATTGACAACAATATCATACTTCTTCTCCATTTTTTTAAGTGCTTCATTACATCGCTCAGTGCCTAATAAATTCAAGATTAGATACAAAAATCCAAATTATATGCTAAAAAGAGACTGATAAATAATCTACATACCATTTTGGCAAGATTCTGACGTCATTACGACATCAGCACCAAATTGTTGACAACACTCTGCAATCCTTTCGTCGTCAGTTGCAACAACTAGAAAATAAATAAACTACAAATAAGCTATCATCAGAGTGCGAGCCTTGACTTGCCATTCTATATAGCTGCATAAATCCAGTCCTCAGAAATATAACAAAGTCCAATTTATAATATTTTAAACTTTTCTCCACTCCCTTGAAAGAACCTTTATCTAAAGACTATTATTGGATGACACTGTTTTACTAAGATGGCATAAACTTTAAGTTCACTACAAGATGACAAACTTGTTCCCGAAAGGCAATTTTGGCCACAAAAACATATTCTCACTGCATTTTGAAGGGTAAAACCGTCTTTGAAAGACTAGATTTTGAAGATTAAGCTCAATTTAATAATTTATGATCCAGCCTAACGATGCCACCTAAAATTTTGGTTTGCTAGCGCGTATAAGGCACTCAAAAAATAGAACATTGATAGCTTCAAAGGCAACTTCAAATTGAAGTCAACAATAACATCATGAAATACAAATGGAGAAGCTCACCAATATGATCCAATGTGCTTGCCAATTTGGCTCTTTCCCATGTTCTCTGCAGCAGATATTTTACATTTGGATCAACTATTCACGCATGAGGCTTTCTTCTCAATTATTATCCAAGACCATGAATAAAAAGAACGAAAAGAACATGTAGACGAAGACAAGATCTTTTTGAAACACGGCATTAGTTTCGAAGGAAAAGATCTTAGACAATGTAATCTCAATTTATCACAGATGCATTCATGCAGAGTAGATAAAGAATCTCAAATTAATTGATTTACTTCCTATAAATACTAGATAATTCTCTCTTAAATATCTAAAATTCCACTTTCTAATCTATTCTATCATTTCCTCTGCCAAAGGATCTCCTAAAATATCTCAACACCTCTTAATCTTGTCAACTTCTGCATGGATTTTAGAATTATATAAGATACATTTAAAATGAAAAAATGAAAAAAAAAAGTGAATTTGAGAATGCGCTTCTATCTCACCTTCTAAAATAGATAACTATAATTCAGTCAATCAGCTAGAAATTACGCACAATTAGGTTCACTTGAAAATCATATTTCACCATTCTGATCCATCTATACATTTGCATATCCCATTTTCAACAGGAAATACAAATAATTTAACATCATTTTTCCCAATCATATCATTTAAACACTAGATTAAGAAAATTTTAACAGCGAATCCTTACTTCCTACATAATTTGCAAAACAAAAAAATAAACAGAAAACTTGGATCAGTAAGACATTCAACAGAAATAGAAGAACAAGAGAGAGTTTAAACAAACCTGGATCATGGGTTTTCCAAGGATCTCAACCAGAGGCTTCCCATTAAAGCGCGAGGATGCAAAACGGGCTGGAATTATCCCCACCACTCTGCTCCGAAACTTCTTAGATTTTCCCAAATACGCTCGAGCTCCTACCGCCGCTGCGATACCGACACCCGCGAGGATACCATGTACGATCCAGAACTTAGTGTTGCTTAGAGATGAAGGGCCAGAGGAGGAAGACGACGACGATGGCGGACACACCGGCATCGGAGCTTAACCGACGAAATAGTCTTATCTGATAAATGACACTCCTATTAGAGTGACTTTAGACAACATTAACATTAATTTTCTCTCAAATCCAAATTACCATTTTAGCCATTGCATTTAAAATTTTGGAAGTTAAAACCAATTTAACTCCAAAAATATTTTTAAAACCACGTAAACTAATAATTTTAACAAATTAAAATTTAAATAATCTAAAATTTAACAAATCAAACTCTAAATACCCCACGATCACTTCCGTCCTCCGTGTGTAAGGATCGAGGGGCCATTCTCCAGGATTGGAGGCCGTTTTGGGAGGTTGGGATCATGTTTTTTTTTTATAAATTAATTTAAAAAAAATATCAAATAATATTTAAATTTTCTGAAATTTTTATTACATGTTCACCACATTAGATAATCTGAAAATTTTTGTGATTTTCTAATACTTGTATGATTTATTATAATTTTTTTTATAAAATAATAACTAAAATTATAATACATTGTACAAGTATTATAAAATTACGAAACATTCTAGATTATTTTCTCATTATGTAGTGAACATGTGATAAAAATTTTAAATAAATTGAATATCGTTTGGTATTTTTTAAAAATTAATTTATTAAGAACCTTCGTTCATTCTTTACTTTATTAGTTTAGTGTATGTAATTGATTAATCTAAGTATTCTATTTAGTTTCATTTTTATTTTAGGGAGATGGATAATTCATAGGCAAAATGAAAAATAATATGAAAAAGTAGAATTAGATATAATAAAAGTGGTGAGATGTATTTAGATTTATATCACAATCATTGCCAACAAATACACCACGCACGCTCGACCAAAAGAACTCAAAATCCAGATTGTATGACTTAGGATCTTGAAGATAAATGGCAAAAATGTTATTAGACGAAATTCAACATGTTGTATTGTTGAAGCTTGTGGTAGTGCTTTTCGAGCTCGCCGGGGGGGAATCGAAGACAGTGCCTCCTGCAATCATAGTCATAATTTAAAGAAAATTATGATTGTATTTTAAGTCATTAACAAAATGACTTAGTTTTGATAAACTAGTTAAATGTCTCAATTTTTTTTATTATAATACTCAATTTCATCTATCTTAGTGATTTTACCTCACTCAATATCAAAAGTTAGATTTCAAAAAACAAAAACAATATAAATAAGGTTTGTATTCAAATTCATGCGAGAAATTGAGCGCGTTTTGAAACCGAGTAACTCTAGAAAAGTATTGTGTGTTAAAATGACAAATTTTATCAAGACATGTGTTATTTTGCTTGAAAAAATAATTAAGTGCATCAATGGTATGTTACCCTAAAAAACAACCTTCATAAGAAATAAAGATATGAGAATAGTAGTAGTATACCAGTTGTTAGAAGCTTGATCGCAAGTAAAATCCGGCGAGGACAACCACATGCAGTGGTGCCGTGGGCATGGGTAGTTGCCATCTACGAAGAAACTCGGCGGTCTCCCTAACTGGTAAGACAATCATTCAAGAAAAAAATAAAAATAAAACAAAATCTAAAACCCTAATTCTAAACATCCAAGAGAGAGAAAGAACAACCTGAACTTCTAGGGTTTGCGGTTCAGTCGGGTGAAGATCAGCTTTGATACTTATGATGCTAGCCCAAGGAATTTGTATCTTTTTCCTAAAAGTACCTTCCAAGAACTCCCACACCATATTCTTATCTGTGTATTGCCATTTGACTGTTATATCACCTTCTTTTGCGGCATCTTTCTGCGTAATTTCGGATTCGTTTTTGTTTAATTCTTTTGACGATTAATAAGAAAAAGATTCAATAAACGATCGTTAATTACCTGCCAGGATCCGATAATTATGGAAGACGCAGGAATTACAGAGGATTTGACATGCTTATGGGCTTGACGACAACCGTGTTTTTTGTTTTTGGATTGATCTCCATTGTCGGTCCCGCTCAATCTGGAAAAATTCCTTTTGACGCAGTCTAGCATCTCAGCGGTCTCACCAACACTCAAACGCCAAATGGGTTTTGCTTTCTGAAGTAAAGATTCAAAACAAACCTCGAACAACAAAACAAGAAACAAATGAAAATAAAGAATTTTTTAACTCCATGCACGAACATGAAGAGGTTCGTACAATAAAAATGACGACTAAAATAGATAATAACAATAATAAGAAAAGAAAAGAGAGCAAAATACTGTATTTTTCCAAGACGATGGTATTTTATGGAGAATCTCACAATTCGCTGCAAGAGAAGTATCATTATTCCCATTTTCTGTCCTCTTCGTCATTATCTTCTGATCGTCGCTAACTTCAATCTTGGGTGGGAGGGAGGGAGGGAGGGAGGGAGCGAGAATCTTGAGAAGGAGGGAGGGAGGGAGGGAGAGAGAATCTTGG
>CM039525.1:1506781-1521056 GCA_022433055.1 Begonia peltatifolia | reverse complement strand
GAGAGAGAATCTTGGGAGGGAGGGAGGGAGGGAGGGAGAGAGAATCTTGGGTGGGAGGGAGAGAGAGAGAGAGAGAGAGTCACGATCCAAAAGGTAGGTATAGCAGAAAAGTCGGGTTGAGCTCCCTCCCTAGCTCAAACGCATAAAACAGTATTTAGGGGTTTTACCTCACTTTGCGTTCAAAATGATCGGGACAGAATTTTAGCGAACGGAGGCCACCATCGTGTTCAGCAAACAGAAGCCACCATCACGTTCAGGACGCCGGTAAGTTTTCTTACATCGTTTGGCGGTCAAAATTCCTGCCAAAATAGTTCAAAAATGACACAAAATATCTCGTTAAAACACAAAAAAAAATAAGAGAAGAATAAGGACGGAAAAAAGGGAAAAATCAAAAAATCAGACCCGGAATAGAACCCGAATCGTGGAAATGGGATTGACTCCGATCTCCCTCCCTCCTCACAGTGGCCCCTCCCTTTCCCTGTGTGCCGCGCAAAACCAGAAAACGAAAGAAATGTTTTCCTTCTTTTGTTTTCTTTCTTTAATTAAAATTTTAATATTTTTAATTTAAATAAATATATTTTATTATTAATTTAAGGAGTTTTTATAAAAAAAACCTTAAAGTATTGTTTTTTTAAAAACAAAACTTAAACTTTACTATTTATCATAAAAAACATTTACGTTTGAAAAATATGCAATTTCAACCTCGGAAGGGAGTGAGGAGGCCGTCCTCCTCGAGAGAGTACGGTCGGTCCAGGAGACCGTCTTCCTCGGGAGAGTACGGCTAGTCTAGGCCGTCCCGTGCGCAAATTGTAAATTTTGGAAATTTTTAATAAAGAGTACGGCCGGTCCAACTGGATCGGCTGTACTCGCCCTTGGAGGACGCCTGGTCTGGACCAGCCGTCCTCTATTTGCTAAAATCTATGACACAGACCAGCCGTCCTCTATTTGCTAAAACCCATGACTTCTGTCTCGGGTTTTTGTTGTTTGTTGCCTACATAAAAACTTCGAACACGAAAACAGTTTGCTATTTGTTGCAAAATTTGAATTTGCACCAAGGATTATTGCAAACAAATTTAAGATTTTTGAAAAAATATTTTGAGTGCTAAATAATATTTTTAAATTTTGAGGTTCAGAATATTGAAATTGATTTTCTCGGTGAAATCAAGATATAAAATTCCAACTTTTGTGTTTGGATTATTTCGCAGGGTGAGAATATTTAGATATTGCTAGGTGAATTTATTCTGATATTGTGGAGATGATTTTTGAATAATGGAGAGTAACCCGAGTTGAATGGTCACGTTGAATGGTTCCAACTATTATGTGTGGAAAGGGAAGATAGAGGATTTTCTCTATATGAAAGACTATTATTTGCCTGTATTTGTTGGTGTGAAGCTGCCTACCAAATCTGATGTCGAATGAGAATCGTGTCATCGTCAACTGTGCAGTTACATTCGACAGTGGATAAATGATAACATCTTCAACCATGTTAGTGAGGAAAAAAACGTTCAAAGCTTGCGTTTGGAAGACCGACAACAACAAATTGTATTTGATCAAGTAGTTTCTAGGGTTGAAGTACCAGAACAGAAAAATTATGACCAATCACTTGAATACTTTTCAAGAAATTATAATCAGTTAGCTGGAATGAAAATCAAGTTTGCTGAAGAGGTTCAGAGTTTAATGCTTCTCGAAATTTTATCTGACTCCTAGGAGACATTTAGAATGTCATTATCTAATTCAGCCCTGGATGGTGTTTTGACTACGGATATAGTCAAAAGTAGTGTTCTGAACGAGCAGATGAAAAGAAAGTCAACAAGTCATTCTTCACAGTCAGATGTCATAGTCACCGAAAATAAGGGAATGAGTCAAAGTAAAGGTCCAGGAAACAGAAACCAAAGTCAAAGAAAGTCGAGAAAATATGCCAACTTTGAGTGTCATCATCGTGGCAAAAAGAGAGATTTTGTCGAAAGCTTCTTCAGGAGAATCCGAATGCCGAGAGAAACGATAAAAAGATCAAAAAGGGTGATACAGTCGAGAAGGTAGCCGCAACTACCGAAGAGTTCTTTCCTGTGTACGACAAAGCCGTTGTAAATCTCGTCTGCCAAGATACGAGTCGGATAATTGATACTGGTGCTTCTATACATGCTACTTTGCGAAGAGATTTTTTCACGTCCTATACTTTCAGTGATTTTGGAAGTGTAAGGATAGAAAATGATGACGTTGCAAAATCTATTGGTATGAGAGACGACGTGCATTTGGAGGCTGACACTAGCAACACCTTGGTTTTGAGAGGTGTGAAGCACATCCCCGACATTCGCATGAGCTTGATACTGACTGGTAAGCTCGACGATGAAGGGTTTTGCAACACCTTTCGTGATAGAAAATGGAAGCTCGCCAAAGGCTTTTTGATTGTTGCGATGGGGGAAAATGTTCCTCATTGTATGTGTTACAGAGTTCTATAATGACGGGTAATAAAACTATGAAATTCGAGAATTCACCTCCTAAGAGAAAAGTTGATAAGGTTCTCAGATAAAGTTTAAGTTGGGATCTAAGGGAAAATAAGAGATAGTGAGTCAGCTTATTACAGATGTTCAGTCACCAGTTCCAGTTTCACGTCAGAATGTTATCGTCAAAGGTAGAACCATGTGTAAGGTTAAAACTCTCGAGCGATATGATGAAACTATTGTTTACGTTGAATGTGTTCGAAAGTAACGATTTCTGTGTGAAGTCTTCAATATGTTAAGATGTAGTTCGTTGGACCAACTCTGATAGTTCAATGATACTATGGAGGACGAGATGCGATTTCTTTTCAAGTCTCTCAAGTTTAAGCGGGGCTTAAACTTAATCGGTATCGGATGTTGAGTTGGGTGACCTGAGACCTTTGTGGTAGATGATGTTATTTTTAATAGAGTTTTGCAGACTTGTTTCCTTGCATCAAAATTTCTTTAAAGGTGGAGATTGTTAGAGTTCAATATTTTGGATTCGCTTTGGGTTGAGTCGAATAGCTCGTTGAATCTCTCATGTGGAATTCGTGCTAAGGTGGAGATTGTTAGAATTTGGTGTGACCCAAATTCTAGTTTGGTCGGGTCAGACCCGTATATCAATGTTAGAGTTTTATGTTTTTTCTATCTATTGATGCTTGAATCGCAAAACTTATTGTACGATTTTGATTAGTGATTTCTTTCATCCGTTCGTGATTTTTTTCCTTCTAGGATTTCCACGTAATTTCAGTGTCCATTATTTTCTCATTTTCTTTTTTGATTTTTCGTTCAGTTTTTCAATAATAATTTTTATAGAAATAAATTTATTCACTACTTTACGTGGCTTCAACCTTATTTACTAACTTACAAATTTGTATATTTTTAGCAAGAATGTTTTTTAGTGTTTTGACACACATCAAGTTCCTTACAATACTTGCGAAGATCATGACACTATGTAACGGATTATCGAGACAGAGTGTAACCTAGTTTTATCTCTCTATTTTTTCTTTTTATTTTTCATTGTTTTTTTCACTATTCAATATATTTACGTTGTTTTTATTCAATTTGTCATGATCTAATTTCATTTTCTAAGATTACAAATTGAATTCAACATATACTTTGATTAAATTTTTATCTTTTTCCAGTTTTATTGATTTGTGTTGAAGTTGTTTGGTATGACTAGAAATCATTGTAATCTAATTAATTGGTCATTAGTTAATTTAAATTTATTACATGCAAAGATTCTGAGCAATGATTTGTATGTTTAGATACATGCATGATAAGATATGATCGTCGTGTGAAAATTGTAAATTTATATTGGATAGAAATATGTATGCATCACATATGTAATCGTGTGGAGAACATGAACTTAATGAATCATAGTTGTTTTAATTCTCACAAGAATATAGTGAAATGAATCATAACAATATTTCTAGTTGATCATCGTAACTTAGGTTTCTCGATTAACAAATTCATATAATTAGACTAATTGAAAAAGGTAGATAATTAAACTATGAAAAACCTAGAGTGATAATTGTATTCTTAGGTTTTATTTCATAAAATGTTCATCACTTTTTTTTTATATTTTTATTTTGGAAGTTATTTACATTTCATAAATAAAAATTCCGTTATTTAAATTAAATTAAGGTGAAATTCTATAATACTTAGAAGTTTTTTTTGTATATATTTTTGTGGGTTTGATACTTTACATTATATTTCTAGAAAAATTAGTTTCTCATGTATTATATCCTTCAAAACACTTATTTTTACGTACAAATCAATAATACGAACACCCCAACAACACATCTACGAATTTATAAGGTGCAAATGGCTAATAAAAGAGAAAAGCAACCAAGATTTATCCATTAAATTGATAAATCCAACTTCAAATGCAAATTTACACAAAACTTCGAAACGAAATTGGTTTGCCTCATGAATCTCGCAAATTGTTACAACTCAGTCTTTCGAGGGTGTTTGATACGCAACAATGGTGTTAGAATGCTGCTCCACGGCCTACTTACTCTTTCTTACCGCATTTTCTCCATGTCTTTTGCCCTATGCTGTTCTATTGGCTGAAGCCTGGAGAGCAAATGGGATATCTCAATAGACATTTATCTCTTCCTAATGGTCAAAGATGGTTTAGATTTTAAAAAATGGTAAAAATCAATGTGAACCCTAAAGTATGAAGTTAATTTAAAACACTTCATAAACTAAAAATTTTAATAATTAAAACCTTAAACTATTCAAAATATGATAAATCAAACCTGACGGGGGGTTGATCACCCGTTCTGAATTTAGGCCGAGAATGGGGACCCTACCCTGAAACAGCCTCATGTTCTCTACCTCTCCCATTTAGAGGGTGCTCAAGAACGAGAGATCCCCGCCTCCCTAATTTTAGGGGCGCTTTGGAAGGAGAGTCCATGTCCCAAAATAGTCCTTCATTATTTGCCCAAATTGTTTGGCGTCGTGAGAACTGGGGTTCCTAGTCCCAAAAAGACCACCCACCCCCTCCATTTAGAGGGTGCTCAAGAACAAGAGATCCCTGCTCCAGAACAGGCCCCCGTTCCTTGCCTCCTCAATTTTAAGGGTGCTCTAAAATGGACAGTCCCTGTCCAAAAATGGTCCTTCATTATTTTGTTTAACAATGAAGGGGGTCGATTATCGACATGACCCCCTATTCTTAAGCATTTCACTTGAGAATGAGAGGTCGTTCTGGAGCAGGGACTCCCTGTTCCCAATAACCTCCTGAAATGGGAGAGACAGTGAACGAGGGGTTGTTTTGGAGAGAAAACCCCCAATTCTCGAGCACTCTTAAAATTGGGGTGCAAGAAATGGGGGGTTGTTTCAGGGCAGAGACCTTCTGTTTTCGAATCACGTCATGTGCACATTAAATGAGAGGTCTTCATCCCTCACATTAACTCCTCACATTAATATGTTTAGTGTCATGTAAGCATTGGACAGAATGGATGGCCACCACCGTTCTTGGCGTAAATTCAGAATGAGGAGTGATCGGCCCCCGCCTGAATTTGATTTGTTAAATTTTGAATAGTTCAAGGTTTTAGTTGTTAGAATTTTTAGTTTAGGGAGTGTTTCAAATTAACTTCATATTTTAGAGTTCAAATTTATTTTTATCCTTAAAAAGATTCTATAATTTTTTTTTTTCTTTTAACGATATATATACACGTACAATTTAATCTTGTTGATATCCTTTCACGACGTGATTCGAGAGTGGGGTGATTCGAGAACGTGATTATGATGAGATGATATTACCGATTTCCTGAAAACTAGGAAGGTTGAAAGAATGTCCCAAGAATTATTTGGAAGAAAATGGGTAATATCGTCTCATCATAATCACGTTCATCATTTGATTAATGCACTTAAGCTTAATTAATTTCGTAGTTAATCCTTAATGCCACCAATCTATTTTTCCAGTTTTTTTTATAAGTTAAAAGAGAAAAAGAAAAAACAAAGTCTTAATCTATTTAATATCCTCGTGCTTAGTTTTGTTAATTCTTTATCTGGAAATTGGCAATTGTTGAATCAAAAAACAAATATTTTAACCCTCTTTTCCAACCCGTTCGTTTGTTCGCTTCTGGGTGTAAAAATTCTCCACGCATCTTTCAAAAAAGCTCAAGTTTTTTCCTGCCAGCAAAGAGGAGGACGAGAGAAGAAGAAGAAGAAGGCTATGGCTTTGGAATCTACAGCTCAAGCAAAGCTGGGAGTCAGTGCGGAGAGACTATGGAAAGCTATGGCAAAGGATTATCTGGATGTGTTTCCAAAAGTAATGTCAGATTTTATGGAAAATATAGAGATAATTGAAGGAGACGGAGGAGTTGGCTCTGTTCTGTTCATTCAACTTGGTTCTAGTGAGTGTCTTCATCTTCATCACCCTCATTTATTTTCAGATTAATTTAACTTTACTCCAAGATTAAGCTGCAACAATTAACTGATAATATAGTTTACAAGTTAAGTTTTGAAATGGAAAGTAATGATATAACCAGGAGCAAGAACAATGAAGACACAGAAAGAGAAAATAGTGGAGCTCGATGAAGCAACGTATACGTTTGGGTTGGAAGTGATTGAAGGAGTAATGCTGGAAAAAGGGTATTCTTCGTTCAAGACAAGCTTCAAGCTCAAACCAGAAGGAGAGGGAGAGACATTAGTGGATGTAAAGACTGTGTTTGGATTAGATGGAGATGATGATCGTCTCCTTCAACTCAAAGAGAATGCTACTAAGCCTGCTCTTGGGTTTCTTCTTGGCTTGGAGAAGTACATTCTCCAAAATTCTTGATTTTCTTTTTGGGTTCGATTGTTTGTACACTTATTTCTTGCTTTCAATTGGGGTTTTCCCATCTATGATGTAAGTATGGTGACATTAACGTCGTTGTTAAGTGGTGTGTCGTTTGGATTGATCAATGTTTTGAAGTGACGCATTAATCAATGTTTTCAGCGTCTATTATTATTATTTTTCTTATTCATTATTTGGTTTTTCAACAATAATTTTTACAAAAATAAATTTATTTACTACTTTATGTTCCTTACAATACTTGCGAAGATCATGACCATATGTGATCATCTCATGTAATTGCCAGACTGTTGCATCGTCTAATTCCAAAGAGCCCACCCCCCAACCTCCAGGGGTTTCCACCCTCGGACTCTCTCTAGAACAAAGGGTAGGGAACCCCCACACCGAGGGTGGGAGCCCCTCAATCTCGCTAGACCAAAACAAGTGAGATAGAGGGGCCGTTCTGAGACAACGACCCTCTTAGAGATCGATCCCCCGATATTTGAGAACGAGGGTTAACATAGTTTAAATTAAACATTTTTCATATTTTAAAGTTGAAATTATTTTACTGTATTTTTTGTTAAACACTCCATATTTCGAGATTTAAAATGAATATTACCGAATTTATTACTATTATTATTATTAGTATTCTATAAATGTGTTAGTTTTTTTTGGAGAAACTGAATCCACCAATTCTTGACGCAAGTCGTTGCTTGCTTCCTATGCGTATAATATGTTTGGTGAAATGCCACAAAGAAAGCAATCTCAGCTTCATCGGTAATAGAAGTTTTTATGGAATGTTTCTTAAAAGCTGCAGAGTCTCTCCCCCACCCAACTTACCCGCTAAGAAAACATCTGTATTTTCCTACTGTTAATAAGTTAAAAAAAGAAAAAATAACAAAAAATTCATCTCTAAATCCTCGTCCTTTTGTTGATGTCTTGTTTGGAAAACGACACCAATTATAGAATCGAAACAAATACTTTAATTCTCTATTCCAACCCTTTTGTTTGTTCTCATCTGGGTGTAAGAATTCTCCGCACATCTCTTAAAAAAGCTCAAACTTGTTTCTCTGCAACCAAAGAGAAGAAGAAGAAGAAGAAGAAGAAGAAGAAGGCCATGGCTATGGAAGCTACAGCTCAAGCAAAGCTGAGAGTGAGTGCGGAGAGACTATGGAAAGCTATGGCAAAGGATTATCTAGTTGTGATTCCAAAAGTAATGACAAATTTTGTAGAAAAGATAGAGATAATCGAAGGAGACGGTGGAGTCGGTTCTGTTCTGTTCTTTCAACTTGGTCCCAGTGAGTATCTTCATCTAACCCACTCATTATTTCTTCTTTAATTAGCATCTTATATATCAAAATAACTATCTGAAAAAGATTACTATTTAAATGAAAAGAAATAGCTAAAGCTATAACCACAAGTTACCAACAATCTCTAAAATTTAAGCTCGATGATTAAATCATGTATATTTTCTTAACAAGGAGCAAGGACGATGAAGACAATAAAGGAGAAAATAGTGGAACTTGACGAAGCGTCGTATACATTTGGGACAGAAGTGATCGAAGGAGTGATGCTGAAAAAGGAGTATTCTTCGTTCAAGACAATCTTCAAGCTCGCACCAGAAGGAGAGGAAGAGACATTAGTGGATGTAAAGGTTGTGTTTGGATTCGAAGGAGATGATGATGATCATAGACTTCACTTGAAAGAGAATATTACCAAACCTGCACTTGAATTTGTTCTTGGATTGGAGAAGTACATTTTGCAAAATTCCTGAGTTTTTCCTGTGTTTTTCATTATGTTTAGTTTGTGTTGGATTGTTTGTTCACTTGTTTATTGCTTTCAAGTTGGGTTAATTTTAAGAATTTCTAGTTTGACGCGAATTCTTTAAAAAAAAAATAAAGCAAAGCACGAGCTTCTTGACTCGACCCAAAAAGAATACGAATCACCAAACTCTAGCAATTTTTCGTCTTCAAAAGTTTGATACTCTCTGCTAAAAGATCTGATAAATCAGACACTAAATTTATCCTGAAATTTAAAGCAAATGTAAATCGAGTGTAAATCCTACTAACCAAATTTGGTAAAACAACATGAGCCTTTGGGGCTGATCATCTTATTCCTTCCTTTTACTTCTCGTGCTTTGATAGTAATTATTCTCTGTAATTCGAACATTTTCGTATCTATATTCGATTCTTGAATTCGAGTTGATGATTTTGGTTCGACCAATTCCGCCCTGTCCAACCACTGTCTGCTTCTGTTCTTCACAATTTAACTTGGAGGATAAAGTTTCATCTTCTGGCCATTCTGAGTTTGATGAACTTGCCATTGAAGTTTCATCTTCATCCAAAATATCATCGAAAATTCTCCCAATCGTTGCAGCGCATACAAATTTTATCTGCCGGTCGATTTCTCGAACCTTATCGTCAATCTGTTTCACGTCACGAATATCACCTCTTCTGGCATTCAGGACTCTCTCGAGTTCTTCCCGTTTTTCCTTGAGCACTTTCAGCTTTTCGCGATCAGCTGAATGACGGTTTAGAACATCGTCAACTATCTTCATGCCCAAGAATCTAGACGCAGTGGACTCTCTTCGGGTTCAGGAGACACATAATGAATGGACCAATCTTTGATTTAATCAAGGATCATAGTTGAGTTTAACTCTACAAAAGGCTGTTTGAATCGTCAACAATTTCTCAACGATGCTCAAGGACCAATTAAAAACAGATCAAGTTAGGGAATAAGCTGGCCGTACATAAAAAAAAAAAAACATATATCCAAGGAAGAACAAAAACATGGCAGTGAATCTGAATGTTTCAGAAAACAAACAGTGAGTAATCTTAAGAAGAAATAGAGATCTATTACCTTGGTTCGATTCTTGTCGGAAACATTCAAGAAGACGACGACCACGACGACGAAGGAAAAGAAAAATGAGCTCCGATCTGAAATTTTTGCAGCAGAACTCTTGATCAATGGAGCAACTTAGGTTGTGAATAGCCCTCAAAGTCAACCATCTACTTTCTGTCAACTCTGGTAATATCTGTTCTCGACGAAGAACTGTTCTTTATTTTGGACAAATTTGTAAAAATGACTTAAGATTATTTTTCATTTTACCTGAATATAGTTATTTTCTAAGGAAATCACAATAATACCCTCACTATTTTGTTCATTACACAATTTAAGGCAATATTAGAGTGAAAATTAAAGGGTAAAACTTAAATTAAGCATGTAGTTTGTACAAATGTAAGCATGAGGACGAAGATGTAATTTAAAGTGTATTTTCTTAATAGTTTGTTTTTTAAATGTACTTCTTTTTTTTCTTCTCTTGTGAGTAATTTAAAATGTTTTTTATTAATTATTTATTTTCTATTTTTTTTCCACCAAATTTATCATCTATTTCTTGAAATTTCCCTTCTTTTTATTTGTTATCTATTTTGGTTTTACATTCCAAGAGAGTTTTAGGTGACCAATAACATTACAACTCAATAGTGATTATTTTTATAGCTCTTTTGATTTTATTAGAAAATGTTAGGAAATAACGATACAAAAGAATGCATAAAAATGTCGCGTGGTAGTAATTTATCTATCTCATTAATTAATATGATTTTATTTGGTTTAATAAGTTTAAAACCACATTAAAACAAACGAAAACCTAATTTTGATAGATTCATCAGAATTAATTAATCTTAAAACAAACGAAAATCTAATTTTAAAATCGATACGTTAAATATTCTACAAGAAAATCAATAAATTGACAATGACTTACCTGAATCTATGGATTGAATGCAAAATACTGAAAATCGGGTGCGTAGATCTTCTGAATTCGACAATCGCCTTTATAAACGTTCTCTAGAGTGATAACTGTTCTAAAGAGGCAAAATATCACATTGTGAATGGGAACCATAACCCTTTATTTAATTTAATTTGTTAATTTACCATTTTGTCCATCACAAATTGATAAATTACTCGTAATGTCTCTACACATTATAATTGGACCAAATCGGTCTGAACTACGGGTGAGAGGCTACTAACCAGCAACCAAAATCGCCAAAATCTCACAGATTCTGGCAGATTTTCACCCCAAAATTGCCCGATTTATCGAAATAATGATAAATCGGATAATGATCATTAACGTGCATTACAAAAATTAATTTTTTAAGATCTCGAAACATGCATTCTAGCAGAATTAAATGTAAAAAAAAAAAATATTCCAAGAATTAAAAAATCGATGCTTGATCTGATTTGAAGCCAAAAATTACTTACTAGCAATCTAACGTGATCTGCTCTGATAGCAAATTGATAGATTATCAGAATTAATGAATCCTAAATCAAACGAAAACCTAATTCTCAAATCGCTACGTTAGATATTCTACAAAAAAATTAATAAAATGACAAAAACATACTCGGATCTATTGTTTGAATGCAAAGTACTGAAAATCAGGTACGTGAATCTTTCGAATTCGACAATCGCCTTCACAAACGCTCTCTAGAGTGATGGTTGTTTTAAAGAGGCAAAATGTCATATTGTGAATCGAGCACTATAACCCTTTAGTTAACTTAATTTTGTCCACCACAAATTAGTAAATTATTCATAATGTATCTACACATTATAATATAATCATATTATATTCAATATACTCTAAAGTCTTTTAAAATCATATTAAATCACTTTAATATGAATTTAAAGCCGATGATAACATGATGTATAATTTATAATTTTGATAATTTAAATCCAAATAGAATTATAAATCTTTATAATTCCAACGTGTTTTTCATTTATCGTCTTCCAAGCCTTCTACTTCACCCTCTTTGTTTGTTCGTTATCTTGTGCAGGAGTGGAAGAGGTGTTCACCATCAAGCAGCAGCGGTGAGGATAAGAAAAAGCCATTAATGGCAGTGAAATATTTCTCAATATTACGAAGCTTGGAATAACAGTCAAAGAAGGAACATGTTCTTAGGAAGATTCTCTTCCGATCACTTCTCTTTGTTTTCCAGAACATCTTAAAAAACGCAAAAATCCATTCGACAAACGAGGAACAATGACAGAGAAGAGGAGGAAGTAGTTCCAACCAACCTGACATTGCATTGCATTGCATTGCATTGCATTAGATTATCTTAATACACAAAACAAATTTGTCAAATTTTCATTCCAAAATACGATTATTGATACGTTGCATATTATATGTTTTACCAACTCCTCCCATTCCATACCCTCTAATCTAATCTTTCCAACGCCACCATTTATGAAATCACAGATCTTCCCCATATTTTTTCATGACAGTAGTCTTTTGAAGTGGGAAGAACTGTCACGTCTTGTCTTCTCACACACATCAACATCAATTCTTTTCAGAAATTTACTATAATTAGGTAGACCTTTCACTTCATTCACCAAATTCTCGGTGTGTTCAATCAATTGATCAAGGGATAACAGTTGAGACCTTAAAACTTTCTTTTCAATTTTCGTACTTCATCTATATCAATATATCTAGTCAGTTGTTTCAGCGTCAAAATTGTCTTCCATTTCTAGTTCAATAATCTCATAAAAAAAATAATGTTTCAAATTCAAACATCGAATAACTACGCACTGAGAACTAATGATCCACCGTATTATTTTTGAACTCCAAATCAGTACTTGGGTTACATTTGACTTGGTTTATCACGACAAACCAAGTTTTGGGTTAGAACTTTTTAGAGAAGAAGAATTTTTCCCATCTAGTATTTCAGAAGTATTTGACGTGTTTGAGTACGTATTTAATTTAACACCAAGAGGTAAATTGCTTACATCCAATACATTAAAGTCTAATCTGTATTAAAGCATACGTTAAGATGTTATTGGTATATTACTACGTACCACTAAATTGCGATTTTTCCACAAAAAACTTCATTAATTAAACAAATAAGATACATGGATATAATCGCGATTAACCTTCATGTTTTTTATTAGCATAAGAATCTACGTAAATTAAAAAACTAAAGTTAGTTAACATTCATCAATCTTATATTAATTTGTCTACAGTTAATTCAAACCTCAAAAATACAGTATTTATGTCGAGATCAAACAAAGAGGATACATTAATCTAATCTAATCACTAACCCCTTGAATATTTTAAGTTAGACGATAGAACTTTTGTCGAGAGACTGATTGTTCGTCTCAATATTTCTATCCTAGTCTACTTTCGAATTTGTGATCCACATGATGAATGAACTCATTTTTTATGTGATCAAACAATTGGATGATATTGTCAGCACAAATCAAACACACTTTCATGGCTAGGTACTGCGCTAGAAATATCAAAAGAAACAATCCAATATCTCAAGAGAGTCCATTCGAATAACTTGGATTGGACCGGGCAGTCGGATATTGTTCGAGAATTGGATTTGGTTCTGGGTCTTGACACCCGTAATGAATGACCCCATCTTTGATTTGATCAAGGATTATGGTTATGTTAAACATAGAGAGGGATGAGATGGGAGAGATTTAGGTTGACCCGGAGGAAGAAACAAAAATCTATTATGGTTGTTCAATTCTTGTCGGAAACTTTCGGAGAAGATGAAGACAAGGAAAAGAAATGAGCTCCAATCTGCACATAAGTGGACGATTGAGCAAGTTAAGTTGAGTATAAAGCTTTCATTCTCTTTACTAGAAGTCTACTATTCCTTCATACTAGTATTTCTTTGCCTACACAACCATCTCTTATTTGTTTAAATGATGCTTCGAATCACTTCTCTTGTTCCCCAAAGGGTCTGAAAAAGCGAGAAAATCTATTCGAAAAACCAAGTTTAGACACATTTTTCATCGACTTTAATGATGATAATAGATGTAAGGAAACAAAAAAAAAACCTATAAGAAATGGAAATTGAAATTGAGTCGTAAACAATACGAAACAGAACCATATAATTAATTAAATCTACCCCCTTGTCATATAATTAATACTATGACAATTTAATGAGATAATTAAATTGGATAGGCTAAACTAGCATGAGTTAAAACATTAAAAATTAAAGGAGACCATAATTGGAGAATTTTCTGCCTATTGACGCAATCCAATCTTGCTGCTGTTTCTCCGTCTCCCCCCGTCTACGCGTTTGCTATGTGGCTTTAATTCAACTGGTTGCCGAGAGGGTGATGGAGATGGTTCTCCACTGTCCTCCAAATCTGCATAAACACATTGCTCAAGTTCTGGGCAATCTTCTACCTGAAATTCCTTTAGAGACTTGCAGATCAATCGTCTTGCTGGGGGACATACAGATTTCAGATTTGGCAGGTGCAACAAACTTAGATACCTTAACTTGGGAAGAGTAACGCATGTCATAGCATCATTTAGATCTTTGTCATTATCCAATGACTCTCCTATTATCTCTTCCAATTTGCAACACAGACTAACTTTAAGTTTTTCCAAGTTTTTGAGGTTGGACAACAATCCAACATTAAAAAGTACCTTAATTCTTTGACAATCAAAGATCTCCAGCTCTTGAAGACAAGGAAAGACATTGCACGGTGCCTTCTTTCTACCAATCA